>JARJCN010000048.1:0-385612 GCA_029282135.1 Mycena belliarum | reverse complement strand
GTGCCGGCTTTGTCTGCAGCAGTCGCCTCCTTCAACGCGACACGTGAAGGAAGGTCCGCCGTGGAAGTTATCCGCAAACGACTTCTAACTTGGTTCACAAGTTCTGGGTCACAACAATCAAAGAACTTTGTTACAAGTTCTCTGTTCGAGATACGATTGTTCGGGTGAAGTAGTTTAAGTGCTTCTGCCCTGAACTGCCGTTGGAATCTCATGTACAAGGACTGATCGTCCCCAACGGGATCCCGTCGGTGCTTCTTGCACAATCTTTCCAGGAGCGCAAATGAGCCTTCACGGTTTTCTCTGCACTCGGGGTAGTTCGCAATTATTTGGCTTTTGAACTCCTCCCAAGTCGAGCCATCCATGCTGGTCTCAAATGCATCCCATTCTCGTTTTGTCTCGGCTGTGCAGTACCGCAAAGCGATATGCTTTTTATCTTCATCGGAAGTAGCTTGCGCAGCACCAAAGATGTCCTCAACGGTCTCGAGGAACTTCTCTAGTTCTTCCGGCTGTTTTCCATCAAAAGACAGGGCATTTCTGCCGAAATTAAACCGGCAACTTCGTCTTATCCATAACCATATTTAACTGTGGTTGAACAGTAGTAATCGGGTTTCGAATAGACGGGTTGTTAAAGGCTTGCGAGTTCGAAGTGCTAGCCTGCGGTTGTCCTGAAGTACTCGGAAGTTCTTCAAGAGCTCTGGGACTCGTAGGTGGTGTTTGAACAACGGGTGGGCTCGTGGAACGAGGTGTCACACTATTGTCACCGTGAACCGGAAGGTCTCTACGGGTCTGGGACTCGGAGTTTGTGCTAGTACGATCTCTGGCTTGTGATTGCTCACGACCACTGAAAGTAGTAGTACTGCGTCTCGAAGGTCCTGCAAGATTCAAAGCACTGTAACCAGCACTCTGCGAATTCTGCGTTTTCCGGGTTTTAGGTCCTGGGACGTTGAACTCCGTCGTATCAGAAGTTCTCGGCTTTGGGGCCTTTTTGTCAACGGTCTGAGGTCTGGGTTTTGGCCCAAAAGACAGGTTGTCAACGAAGGGGGTCTCTATGAAGTTTTCTAGGTAGAAGAACTCCAACCAACTGGTTCTTTGAAAGAACTCTTTTGCAATCACAAAGTGATCGGCTTTTGTCTCAACTCGCGAAATAACAAATGGACCCTCGCGGTGGGCTCCAGATGAAACGGTGCACCTGAGTATGGGCTGCCGAAGACTAAGACTAGAACTAGTGCGCGTGAACACACTACAACTAACTCAACCAACACACACACAACACACAACCAATACTCGGTACCAACAATGAGTTCGGGTCACCCTGAGATATACAGGTAAGATGTAATCTCGCGATCAACGGTCTGGGACAAGGCCTGCACACGAATGCGACTTCTCTAGAGCACTCCCAAGTACTTCCAGTAGTTGTGGAACAACTAAACTAGAACTCTCTCCACAGATACCGGGGGAACGGTATACGGGGTGGGTGAAAGATGGTAGTGTTCTAAGAGATCCAACGAGTTCTTAGAGGTCTGGCAGAGCACAACAAGCCTGCTATACGGGGTCTTGTATCAATGCTGGCCCTCTATCACAACAGCCCTTTCTATACGGGGAACTGTCTGCGACGAGCTGACTACAACAAGCCTGCTAAACGGGGTCTTGTATCAATAGTCCTACACAACAGCCCTTTCTGAAGCGGGGAACTGTCTGTGCGACCTTTGACACTATAGACAAAGGATTTACGGGGTCTCACAAGTGAGTTGAGTAGTTTACTACTGATCACAAGTCCTCAAGCGAAACAACCTCTCAAGGTCAAGTTCTTAATGAAACCAACAGATAATGTTTTATTGACAAACAATCTCCGCTCAGTTACAGAGGACACCAACGCCGTGGGATAGTACTTTGGACTGCAGGCAGTCTGTGGGCACGATCTGGGGGGCAAGGATGAACTCCTGTACTGCGGCTACTACTTGCTATTTTATAGGTTTTCCGGGAAATACATGACAGATAGAAATGACGACGATGACAGAGTGAAACAGATAAGATGAAACAAGTCCGGATCCCGGGAACGTCTATGATTGGCTGTTGAGAGCCGGTCTGGTCCGGATCCTCGCGCCGTGAGAACTCCAGAGACCCGTTGTGGTATATTTGCAAACTCTAGGCCAGGCCAAGAGCACTGTCTAGTGCTCCCGAGTACTTGCCAAGTACTTGTAGAGGATGCCGCACTTCGGCTTGGTTTGTAAAGCCCGATGGCGTGCTTTGCCGCTCCACTAGAACTGCTGCCGCAGCGGGTGACCGCTTTGACCGATGTTCCGGGGTTGGTTCGTCTGCTAATCTCCTAGCCTACTGGTTTCGACTCCGTCCGACTCAGTTCGTGTGGGCCAGACCTCTCCAGAGGTCTTCTCGGCATTCCTACAGGTACTGTGGACTTCTCGTCGAACAACCTTTGTCCTTGTTTGACTTCTCAGATCGCGTCGTACTGGTCACATGTCTCGTTTGACGTGCCAAGTACTATGCCGATCACTGTCATTCCTAGCAATCCATGCGTCTATTGCTCTCTATAGTTCCCAAGTACTCCTAGAGTACTCTGAAGGACTTCTCCGCACGTCGCGGCCTTGAACCCTACTACTTGGTTCATGCCTGTCTAGTGGACTGTGGCCATCCAGTCCCTTGGGTATAGTCATGGTCTCCAAAGTTGTCAGGGCTTTTGTGGGTATTCTCCTGGGTATGGTATCTAGCTTTCGTAGTGTAGTCCAAGTCCTGGGAAGAACTCGTACTTCACTAATGACCGCACAGAGGTCTTAGCAAGCAATATGACAGTCCCCGTTTAGTAGGACCCAGAGCATAAGTACTTGTCTAAACATGATACGGCTTCTCCGGCATGGTCAATACACAATCAGCAGCTCGGAGCTCCGCTCTGACTCTAACTGTATGTCACCGGACAGGGTTCAAGTACCAAGTACTCAGTACTAGTACCGAAGTACTAGCAGTTGTACTGGTTAAGTGATAAATCGCAAAAAGCGACCTGACGAGGGGTCGGCAGATCCGACCCGTATCAACGCGCTTGGCCTTCACGATGGATTTCAGCTGGTCTATGTCAAGCTTTATGTTCGGCTTAGGATCATGTTCTTCCTCGCGCGTAGGATCAGCCGCTCGTTTGGCGTGAATCTTGATCGGATAGTTGTGGAGGAAGGTCGCGGGTTTCGAGATGTTGCTTAGCTCGCCGACGGTTGCGAGTGCCAGGATATTGAGGAGGTCCTTGTAGTATCCATGGGATAGACCAACCTCCCTTTTCGGCTTAACCCCCACCGGCTCCGTCAAGAGACGCAGATTGGTGATCGCAGTGCGAGGATGATTGTCGTATAGCCAGCCGAACGCGCTGCGGCAACGATGAGGGAAACATAGTACTAAGTTCTGCAGCCGACGCACCGATAAAATACCTCCCTTTCACCCTTGCCGTCGTGGATGCTGCGCAGATTCCAGATGATTCTGAGTGTCAGATCTGGATCCTCCATCCATGACTGCAATTCGTGAGCTTTTGCTGGCTCAAGAATTCGAATCAAACACACACCCTTTCCAGAAGTCTGCCCACCGAGTCGCCATATGAATACGGTGTAAGCTTCTGAAACGCGTCCAACGTCGCAGAAAGCGTCGAGTTATACGCAGGCGCCCCATTTTCCGTGGTTGTCCGGTGCGATGATTCGCACAGAGCGTCCATCATTGGGTTGCGCGGAGCCTTGATTTGTCTCTGAACCGGAGCCTTTGCAGGGGGGATTAGCTCGTCAAGAAAGTTCGGATTGAAGAGCTCCGGTATCGCGGGTATGACGGGATTCTGTGAGGATCTTGTCCTGGATATAACAGAGCTGTGCCTGATTTGAAGCAGTGGGGCATGAAGGGCGCGCAACGGCGCGCGAGCCAGCGCCATTCCGGGGTACGCTACTTGACGCTGGGTCCAAACGATTCGGATGAGCGTTGGATGAGCGTTGAGCGTGAACGTTGACGCGTGACGACTGACTGCCGTTAGTCCGTGACACTGACTGACAGACGGCGATGGGCGGCGTTAAAAATCCGTTTCGGGACGGACCACGTGATCGTCGGCGCATTCAACCATTTAAGATTGTGGTGGTGTATGTTGAAACTACTATACATCTTTCAGCGTGTCACTCCTGAACGATGAATGGGGTAGGTGGGCCTTTCGATGACAGCTCGATATGTGAATAAGACAAAAACACAAGAAAAACGAAGGTTCGGCAGACGGTCCGAGTCTGCCGAGATATGTACAGTTGTTATAGTACCAGGTGTCGGCTCTCGCCGCCTAGAACCTCGCTTGAAAGAACGTGGCGTCCCAAAAAATAGCTTGGTAGCTTTCAGAAACCCGGTATTCAATAGACTGTATGCGCCTGTGAGGCTCCTAGCCACCTAGGCTCCTAGTGCTACGATCATCAGCCGTCCCGCGTTTCCTTCATTTCGCAATGTACCCCCGCATACTCGTACGCCAGCACTGGGGCCGCGACAGGATAAGGCTTTTGAGGGGGTTCGAGACATCCCTTTTCACGACCCATCCGTCGGAAGACTTAAGACCCGAGGACACTCGACTGGATGCGCTTGTAAGGGCAACTTCACCAGGAGCACAGGGCGCTGGGCTGGGCAGAAGGGAGATCCTTAGACACTACCTAATACAGGGGCAAGGTAGCTACTCACCTGGGCAGAAGGGAGATCCTTAGAGAACAAGCTAAGGAGCTCCCTGCCCAGGTGTCACATCTTTTACTAGGGCGTGACGCGTGACTGTCAAGAACATGTGACTAGCTAGTTGCACGGGGTCAGACATGTGGCAACGAGGTGGTCATCCGGCGGGAACGGTCGGATGAGAGGATCAAGCCTGGAAGGGGAGGGGAAGTGGTCCGAGTTGGCGGAGAGGTGTGTCGGGCGAAGGCCGGAGGGCCCGGGCGGCCACCGGACCGGAGGTCCGGTTACGTAACATACCTCACAGCCCACACGAGGAGCCCCACGGGAGCGGCCAGGAGGAAGGAGCCCCTGCGGGTCGGAGTTCCGGGCGCGGAACCGGAAGCGGAACCGGGGCCGCGACCGGAGTGGCTGTGCAACCGGAGTGTCCGGAGCGGCCGCGCGACCGGAACGACCGGAGCGGCTGCGCAACCGGAACGACCGGAGCGACTGCGTGACCGGAACGACCGCGCGACCGGGGGGGAGCGGGAGTCATCGCGAGCAGGAGCCTAGGGCGCGGGACTGCGGGGCGCGTGGGCCGGAGCAACCGCGGGGCTAGGCGGTCGAAGGGCGGAGCCGGACAACAAGGAGAGGGGACGGAGGAGGCGGGGTCGGAAGGGATAGGTGGATGTACGGCAACTCCGAGTTGCCGTGTCTGGCGCGAGCCTATACGGCAGTAGGCCACATCCGGGGGAGAGGTCAACGGCTAGACCGGAAGGAAGGCGGAGGCACCGGTTGCCGAAGCCGGGCACGGGGGAGGGGATGGATGTACCACTGGAGGTGGTGGTATCTGGTGCGAGCCTATACGGCAGTAGACCACGTCCGGTGTAGAGCTGGAGCTCTATGGGGTGCGGGAAGGCACAACTGCCTTCCCGGAGATACCGCTCTCGGGGACGGTGGCAGGGAGGAGGCGGAAGCGGCAAGGGGAAGATGGGGGACTGGGTAGGCGGCATGCGCTGCGTAGGAACCGAGGCTTCCGGGGGACCAACGGAAGCCGATGTACCGGAGCGAGGAGTGGTGTAGGGCGAGGGCGGCTGGAGTCCGGGGCGCAGGACCGCGGGACCGTGCGGGGACCGGAACCGTGACTGCGCGGGACCGGGGCTGCGACCGGGGCGACCGGAGCGACCGGAGCGACCGGAGCTACCGGAGCAGCAACCGGGGCAACCGGAACCACGACCGGAGCGACCGCACGACCGGAGCGAACATGCGATCGGAGCGACGGTGGGACCGGGGCGGCTGCGTGACCGGAATGGCCAGAATGACCGGAGTGGCTGCGCAACCGGAGCGACCGCGGAACCGGAACGACTGCGGGACCGGAGCGACCGCGCGACCGAGACAACCGCACGACTGGAGCGACCATAATGAGCGCGGGTGACCGCGGGCAACCACGCGGCTGGGGTGCGGGTGTAGGAGCGGCGGTGGACGGTGGTAGGTGACGGTTCCGGGCCTCCGGATGGGCTGATCCGGAGGCATCCCCTGACAGCGCTGACGGCGGAGACTATGAAGCAATGTAGTCTGTAGTTTACCGCGCCCCATGTGCTTGGAGATCGACCTTATTACGTAAAGTGCGGAGTTTGAATTTGCGCTAGCACCGCCCGATGCTTCCAGCGCCTTTGCAGCCGAGAAATAGTGGGCCAAATGTATTAAAATCCAATCCTAATGAGACCCTCTGGCTCAGAGTTGTAGTTTTCCCCCGTTGCGGCTCGAAATCAAAACTTCGGCGTACTCCGGTGCCGCCCCATCAAAGTTCGGCATCATCGTCCCAACACTCCTGCGCAAGAGACAGTTGACAGCACCGTTTAGAGGGGTCTGCTATAAAATAATACAGGGAAGTGGGACCCAACGACGCGTCGCAGATGTTAAGACAGAATCCGCTAAAATTGTGATTAGATAATAAGGTTGATCTCCAACCGATCGATCGAGGAAGTTGACAGACTACAACCATGCGAGGTACGAGCACATTTTTGGTTGTAGCGTCTGTTTATAAGAGACTAGAAGCAATGGCCTGCAACTCATCCAACTTTTTGTTAATGTATAAGCGTAGCGTATGGAATATAGCTTCGGGATGAGTACTTGAGTCTCGAACATACCCAACCACAGAGCCAAGGTCCCCTTTAAAATCTAACACGACTTATAGCACGACTTAAATTGGCTCAGCATGACGTCACTATGTTTAGCCTTATTTGCGACTGGCAGACGACAATTGTTGCAAACTGGGTCGCTGGAGTATTTGGTTGTATTGAATCCTGTATGGCTTGAATTGTCGCTGAGCAGGTCGCTGGAGTATTTGTTAGTGTTTAGTTTTGGCAGGTTTCGGAAGCATTAATTGTCACAACGGGGGACCTCGACAAGCGAGGTGATAAGTAAGTTATAATCATGATGTGATTGGACATCCAACATGTCAAAACAACGCGTCTTCTTCTCGTTCTCCCATGTCCTTCTTCCTCATGTCTCGGTCATCATATCGCGCTCAAATCTCGCTATATAGGACTTCTAGAGGCCTACTAAGCAGAGCCCAAAGTCCTCAAGCGCGCCAATGCGGATCGGTTAGAAAATACTGGCGCAAATGGATTTAAACTTTAAAGGCATCGGAGACAGGCTGGTTCCTACCCAGGTTGGAGGACCTGGCTTTGGAAAGGACGCACTGGATGATGGTATGTGCTTTATCTCTTTTTCTGGTGGATCGGTACAATGATCCAATCGTAGAACAAAATGCAAGTGCGACTGTCGAATTTGACCTGCCGCTGCTCCGAATTTTTTCTTACAACTTTATAATCGTTACCCTCGCGCATGTCAATGTGCTCGGGCGCAGCCGTTCGATTTGGGGTTGAAAGAAGGCAAACCAATGAATATCTATATTCTATATTTGAGCATTAATCCTCCAGGGTCCGAACACTCCCAATACCAGTTGATCGCTCCCAAAGATGGCATCCAGTTCGTAAGCCGAATTTGGAGTACAAACCATCTGGAAACGAATTCAACTCGCCGCAGCGCGCCTCTCCATGCAAAGTCGCAAACAGAAAGGTTGTCGAAATATTCCAGAACGTATGTCTCAGGCATCCCTGAGTTCCTGAGAGCTGAGGGAGGTAGGATCTGGGGATCGGGTAATTATCGGAAGAGCATCGCTCGATGTGACCTGATAGCACGGGCCGGCCATCCGCCCCGCATCTGCCCCATTTCTACCCCTTGCCGCTCGATTTCGCCAGCGGCCACAATGTCTGAATTCGACCCCGTCCTCCTCACTCTTCCTTCCCTTACGCCCTCGCTGGCTGTCGAGGTATGTCGAAGCTTCCCGGCTGAGGCCACTGTCTCACCAACTCTCCAAACACTGCCAACAGCTTGTGCCGTACGGGCTCACTCTCCACCGTCTCTTTGTTCAGGCAGATGGTCGTGTACGTTGGATGACCACGAGATTAAATCTTGTCTGACTGCTCTGGCTGTATCCCAAAGACCCACGACATCGTGATCGGGCCCGAATCACCCAAGGGCCATGTCACCCAGAAATATGTTAACACCGTCATCGGGAGATATTCGAACAGGGTGCCCGTCGGAACACACAAGTTCGAGAGGAATGGGATCACCAGCGAAATGACTGCGCTGGCCAACGGTGCGTGTCCCATTACATCGGTTCTTACACCATAACGAATGATTTGGCAGAGAGTGCACGCGTATCGCTTCACGGCGGCCCAGTCGGTTTTGATTCCGTTCCGTGGACGCTCCTCACGCCAGACGACCCGCCGACCCTCTTCACTTCCAAGGAAATGACCCACATACCTATCACGGCATCCCCGTCCTCGTACGCCGTATTCCGCCTGGTGTCCGCGGATGGCGACCAGGGCTACCCCGGAAAGCTCGTCACCGAGGTTCTCGTCGCCGTGATCGAGCCCGGCGAGCAGGAGCGTAAGTATCGCAAGCCCGGCGACACCGCGGAGAACGAAGAGTACGACCTCGGCAGCGTCGTGTTTGTCTATCGCGCCAAGCTGGACGAGGGCGATAAAAAGGTCGTCACACCGGTGAATCTCACTCAGGTGCATGCTGAGCGAATTCCCCGCACATCCAGCTGATCCTCTGTATCTATAGCATTGGGGCTTTAATCTCGACGGCTCGCAACGCGAGGAGAAGGACGGGCCTGAGGCGCTCAGCGTGAAGGGTCACACACTCACTCTCAAGGTGCGAAGCTCGCCAGAAGATCTCATGCGACCCTGAATAAATAACGCGCAGTCGGACCGCATCGTAAAACGGGACTCCGACAGCCTCGCGACGGGCTTCATCCCCAGCGCAGGCACACCGCACGAGCACAACGCCAAGCTTATCGGCGACCAGTATCCCGAGAAGGGCTATGGTGCGTCCGTGTCTTTCCAATGAAATCAGACTGACACCCGTCGAGACGACTACTACGCGTTCGCGCCGTTCGAGAAGGTCCCGACGCGGATTCCGTTGGCGTCGTTCGCCGAGGTGGACCTACTCAAGGACGTCCTCCGCCCGTCGAACGGGCCCGAAGCGAGCAGGGGGAACCGCTCGAGCTCCGTCGCCGAGCTTGTGTCAGGAAAATCTGGGCTCAAGCTCGTGTTCGATACGAACCGTGGGTATCTTTGTTGAATCATCCGAGACAAGATCAACTGACAGTGCGGCAGAGGGCGGAGTGATGTTCTACTCCAATGCGTGGGCAAACCCGACCAAGGGCGCACGGAAGAAGATCCACGGCGGGTCGGGGGTGATGGATAGTGGGGATGGGTACCAGCCCGGAAGTGCGCTGATCAATCTTGCTTTGCTTGACCAGTGCTGACTGACGATTATCGCAGGTGCTGCCTTCCTTGAATTCCACGACGTGTGTTGAATTTCGGGACCGATTGCGAAGTCACTCATAGTTGTTTTAACAGCCGCTTGCCGCATTTTTGGACCCGGCGAACCAGAACAAGGAGGACACGCTTCTGACTTCGGACGAGATGTACCACAACTACGTGCGGTGCGATGTGCGGTTCAAGGAGCCAAAGAAGGAATAAAGAATGTTTTGCACTATGTATGTAATATTCAGATGTTCAATGTTGTTGTAAGTAGATGAAGTTGCTGATCCTGCTGTCCGCAATCTATGAAGCCAAACTCTGTGGCGCAAAAGTATTTTTGTCGTTGGTGCCGGTGAACAATGAAGCGCTGCCTTGTACAAGTAGTGCTATAATAGTGATACCCCATCGACATTTGATTCAATGTCATCCAACCTCAAGATAGTTCGAATCATAGCAATCAAAATCGCAGGGCTATTGAACGTTTTAGTTCATCTTGAAACGTTAAACCAAGTACCAACGGTGGCTTTCTTTCACGACCTAAAATGAAATAGATAAAGATGATCTCAACGGCACCTAATAGTAAGACGCCATTGTAATCTTCCTTTCTTCGTACATAATAGGTGTGCCTTTCCACTAATCTGTCACGAAGCTGTAGAGTCCATGCCTAAGCTTTTTAAGAGGACATCGAAACAAGCGATTGAAACAAGAGATACAAGATTATTGGGCTGCGGGATATCTAAAAGGCGGGCGCAAAGCATGTAGGCTTGTGCTCCTTCCAATGCTGGCGTTGATGCTCTGTGTTCTGCGTTAGACGCGCAAGATCGGGAGACAGCGCAGAACCGACCGGGGCAGCAATAACGAACCGTATGACACTGGATGCTCCAAGTCAGCACGAGATTGAGCACGAAGCAGGGGATGTTTACTTTCGCGCATTCTCTCAATTGGTGCTTGTCGCTGACCATGCAGTTCGAGGACTTCGCGCCGCAGACGTCCCAGCGCTGATCGACGGACCCTCTGCCCCTGCGCCCGGTCCAATATTATGAGGAGGATAAGGTGAAACGGTCAGACGCACGTTAGATCAGCGGTCCCACCGAAGCGATGCTCGCCTTCAAAATAGTTCATGAGCACCGTTCGTATGTGCCCCAACGCTTCTGTCAAGTGCTCTTTTGCGAGATCTTGGACAGCAAAGGGTTGAGTCAAATTCCGAAGAGAAGCGAGCACCGCGTACCCTTGCGCCACTTTGGGTTCTTTAGCTCGCTCGTGACGAGCTTACTGAGATTTTTCAGGTAGGGAATCACTTTTATGCGTGTCTCGAGGGGGATGTGGACGGCGTGCCTGGGGGCACATTGTCGCGTGCGCAGCGCGGCCCACATGAAGATCGCGAGACGCTCCAGCTGGCGCTGCGCCTCGCATACCTCCGGCCACTAGTCATGCAGCTCAATCTGAGGGCGGCGAGAGATTGAAAAGATGAGACGCACTTCGAGGGGAGCTTCCGCCAGCTGGCCTGCGAGCTTCGTCATGAGGCCGACGGCCTCGGGCGAGTGACCACGCATCCACCGCGAGAAGTACATCGTTTGAACACAGTCGCGCAAGACGTACGCATAATAGCGCTCCCATGAGTCCAGCCAATTGTCCGCCAAGGGCTTTCGTTTCTCGTAGGCGGAAGTGTACGCCTCGACCAATACCGGAAGGTGTAGCGATGCGAGCTGATGACCGACGGTAGCGACTGTGAGGCTGCAAGAGGAAGCTTAAGCTTCGTGCGCACCTCGTTGGTAAGGGGTTCGAGCGCGGGATTCCTCCCGAATGTCTTCTCGCAAAACTTCCCATGCTGCAGTACTTGAGTGCTGGAACATGGGGGCAATTGAAAGCCCTCTTCCTACATTCATTCCACCAATCAATCTCTGGCCGAAGGAGCACCTATCGGCTACAAAATCCTTCCACTTGTCGTCGATGAGGCCGAAAGTTTCAGCGATACTCTGGGCTGAAACAGGCTGCGCGTCTCGCATGGATCCAAGGACACTGGATAAAAGGTCGGTTGGCGGAGGGAAGACTGCGGGCATTTCTCCGAAACGGTTTGCGCAAGGAGAATTGACTCGCTGATTATGTACTCATTCTCATTTCCTTATTGAGAGACCAAAGTGCACAGCCCCTTGCGGCCCGTCTGCCAGCCCTCCTCAAGCTCATCATTCATCCCCTGAACAAATCATACACCTCCAACACCTCCAACACCCCAGATCGCCCTCAACACCTGCCCCGCTATCGGAAGTCCCGAGTTCTCCATATTCCCTTATCGGCCTCTCGGCACAAATCCCCTGGGCCTCCCCCATTGGGTGCGTCGGGTCTGGAGAAAAAGGGTGAAGTCAGCGTGGGACGAGGGTAGCCGGCGTGGGCGGTAGAGGAGAGCGCGAAGGGGGACGACGGGGACACTCCGCGAGGGCGGAGGTTAAGGGCGGGGCGAGGGCGGAGGTCGAGGATCGTTTCGAATCCCACGCGGTACGTGCACCACACCTGCGTATGGTACGCTGCTCCGAGGCCAGGATCGGGCGGGGCAGGATCCGTATCGATCCCGATGGCGAGTGACACGTTGGAGACAAGGAAGAGTGGCGGCTCGAGGGCTTGGAGGTCGAGTGGTGATAGCCGCCGCGACGCAGGCCACGTCTTCGGGGCCCCCATCGCACCCCAATAGTCAGGTCTCCACCGAGCTCCAGTTGGGCGCGGCGTCCCCGTCTATGTCTCGTCAAGGGGACTCGTCGTGGTGCCGCTGGACTTGACCGACCTCTTGCGCGATGCGGACGTAGTGCTGACGCTGTGGCTCCGCACCCCCGACACTGTTCCTGTTTCTGCAGTTGCAGTGTCTACCCGCCCGAGTATTTTTCATGCCCACTCGACGAAAGAGGTACCGTGTCTGCGAGAAGAAGCGATGACGTGCAGTGCTATGGGCGCTCAGCGGGCTCGAGGGTGCGTCGTCGTCGAAGTCGTAGGAGGTGGGTAATGCGATACCCCTCGCGACGGGCAAAGTTCAGCGCTGGGCGCCGCTCGCGCTCCTTGAGCTCCCCGCTGCTGTTGTCTTTGCTGCTGCCGAGACTGAGGAAGCGCCGTTGCCATGGTCGCTGCTAGACGAGGAGAGGGAGTGCGAGGTGGATGGGGAGTGCGAGGCAGAAGAAGCTATGGATGATGTGGAGAAGCCGTTCGGCCCTAGTCTTTTTCGAACAAACGCTACAACAATCTTGAAGTTCGTGCCTCACTTTGTTGTAGCTCTGCCCAGGCTCAGCGGCGATGCCGAGGCCATGGGCCTTGTCGAAAGGCATCAAAGGGCTCAGGGTCTCAGAACTGGTGGATTGCCCGAGATGTCTGAAGTAGTCCCTGAGGCCTGAGGCCTGAGGGACAGTGGCAGGCCCCGCGAAGCTCCACCAAGAGGTTATCCGAAATTCTGGGTTTTTGAGCTCAAATTTTGACCATTTCCTTGTCCGATTTTTCGGTTTTCGTGGGGTTTCGAGGCTTAAAAGCCACCAGCCTTTGTTCAGGGTTTGGTTGTTGAGGGGCAATCTCGAAACCCCCGGCCACATGGCGTCCTCCCGACGACCAGCGGGGCGTGCGCGGACTCGAACGACGGCGAGGGGCCTCTGGAGGGCTGGGGGAGGTGAATGTCGACTAGATCATCGAAAGGTTCTTGCATTCCGCCGGTGGGAAGGTAAGAGAGATGAACACGAACAGATCTGGGCCGATATGAGTCAAACTAGAGGCGGACACGACGTGAGCAGCGGCGTGAGTGAAGAGAAAAACGACTTGAACGCACTTGCGTCTGTCCATCTCAAAGCGACGGCCGTCTGTATGGGCGCGGGCAGCGCGAATGCAGACCAGTCATGCTGGCCTTGCTAAGCGAGCATGTACTGGGTTGAGATAGGTTGAGATCTGTGGCAGCCGCGGGCGAGGAAATGAAGAGAACACGTGGCAGTGCTCAATTGCCGGATAAGGCAACCTCATTCTGCTTGCTTGCTGCTTCACCGCAAAGACCACACATGGTCCGATACCTACGGCCACCTCAGCTCAGATGAGCAACTGGACACAGTGGGGCCATAACGCAGAAAACAAATACAGCCATTACTCCAGCCAACAGCGCGCAGAGCCGCCAGTCGATGTAACAGCCAGCACAAATCACTCTGATTCACTAGACACTCAGACACTGGCCGTGCCGGCTGTGCAACGAAAACAATTGTCGGAAAAATCCTAGATCGGTTGAAACGTCTCTTAACCGGCTCGAAGCCGATCCAAGGTCTTATTTTTTAACTGGCTTGCAACACCTAGGTGAAGTACACTTAACCGCTGCCAAGCCACCCCTGCCTGTTCTAATCGGTTCTAATCCATCCATGGGATTGCTTACTTGCGACTGCTTCGAAGTCGTTGCAGGTGGTTCGAGCGAGAATTGAAAAAAAAGAAAATTCTATTCAGTACACTACTGACAAATAATCGCAGCCATCGGCGCCGACCGCGCGTCGTCGAGGTGCCCACGGGGGTGGGGAGGATGTCCTGCGAGGAGATGGCGGCTCACGGATGAGCGGCGGGATTACTGCGATGAAGAAGGCAGGGCTGGCGAGGGAGTTTGGCGACGGTGGCGCACACCCCACCAAATTCGGCTCATGTAAGAAGGCTAGCGAGCGTCAGCAGGAGAAACATAGAATGGTAGTGTAACACACCAAGATTGCTGGAATGGAACAACTCCTGGCCTGCGAAAGACGTTGAACGACGGCTGTGAGGTAAGAGGAGAGGCATACTGGAAGTCCAGCGCTTTCAGCAGAAAGCTTCGTCAGAGGTGTAGGCGAGGTCGTTGTTGTCTTCCCAGATCGTAGCTTGCTGCGTGGTGCAAGCTGCACCTGGCTTGCGGAACGTCGAGCAGGCCTTCGAAGTGGCGCTCTGTGCCTCTTGTAGCTTGTTCTGGCAAGCAGGAAGCTCACAAAGTAAGTGGAAGTTGTGTCGACGATCTCGCGCGACTCGGACACGGGTACTAGCCAGACGCCCCTGCGCGCTTGTGCGAAGCCTCGCTGAGAGCCGACATTATGAGATGGTGGTGGTGAGAAGTAAAGGGGAGTGGGACTTGTGGCTCAGCGCAGTGGTTGTTTAAGTGTGGTCGTCGCTCCACGATGACGCGAAGTCCAGCGTCACTGTCGTCACAGCATCGTGACTCGCTACGATCACGTTACACAACGTCACACACCCACACGACGCGTCGTCGACACGGACTGTCTATTACTTAGTATGCGCGGAAAGAGCCCCGGGAGCCCGATTCTCGCAGCGCTCGAGCTTATTACAAGAGCTGCATTGTTGTGCCCAATTATTGGGGCATTGCTCGAGGTGCTCTAGGTAAACTGCGCTTGGTGACCACTGACTTGCAATCCCTCGCATTCCCTCCCAAGCCACCAAATGGCTTTGATTGATTCTAACGGCTTAACACCGGATCAAAGCCTTTCCAAGGCACCCTGCCAGTGGCTCGGAACCGGTCTCAACCACATCCAAGCCGCGAAGCCGGCTCAATCCGTTCCAACTATTTTGGGGTTTTTCCGACAATCACACTGTTCAAACCGGCCGAGCTCTGCGCCGTACTTGGCAACAACGTCAGATTGGACAAGGCTGTTTTCGAAAATACCCTCGACACGTACGGGCCAATTCTCCGCCCACGAGATGTCGGTGATTGGACCTTCGACGAAAGTCACAGCTCCGTGCCGCCGGCCGTGAATTTCGAGACCGATTTCTATACGTGGTACCTGTGGCTGATTGCTTACTCTGTAGCACATGCCTCCAACGCGGTGTGCTACGTCCTCAACGTCCTATGCTCTAGCTCACCGTGCTTTGTTTGGTATTGAGAGCAATATTATTATGGCAGTGCCCCCAAGGCTGAAGCGAAGTCGGAGGAATGCGTGAAAGAGATCTGGAGACGATCGGCCCATTCCTGAATCATACATACCCAGTTTTCAATTCTTTGCGACGAAATTCCGCTTCCGGACACTTGCAATCCGGTAACCGAAAGACAGTTGAGCGCTCAAGAATGTTCATCTCTATAACGGGGCCATTAGCTGCGGGGAGGCATGGTAGAGCGACGATAAACAGTGCTTACCAGCGCAATGGGCATTTATCGTGTTCGGGAGGTCGATGCGAATTCCGTGTGCACGGCCCTGAACATTTATGAACGTGGTGCTTATAAGATGATCTTATTCCAGCGGCGAGAAAGAAATTAAGTTATCTGGTGGGGAGAAATAGCGCGTGAGGAACTCGGACACAAGTGGGCCAGTCGTACATTGTTGAACCCGGGATTTGATTGCTAGGGAGCATTAGCAGTGATGGTTCCAGATGCAAGGTAGTGAGCTCAGGGAGACTACATCCCATTCCAGTGTCAAGAGTCTGACTCAAGACTCACAAAAGAAGTCCTCAGCCTTCCCAGAAAAGAGCAAGGGAAAGCAAGCACAGTAACTTGAACACGATAGAAATGAGGGGATAATTCCGAGGTAAGCCCATCCACATGAAACAGTGGGGGGACTCAAGTCAAGTCGATAACTTCGCCTGACTTGAATATAGGTCTTTCACTCTTGATCTCCTTCTTCACCTCGTGAGGCTCACATTTGACGCGTCTCTTCTTGTTCTTCAGTGCCCCGAGTTGGGCCTAGAACTACATGAGCTCGTGCACGCCATCCACTATTATAGATTCACCTCGAGTTTCCTGATTTTAGCCTCGTCATCATCTCCATCCTCATCTGTAGCAACGTCCATGGTTAAATCGAGGACGTCCTCAGGAGTTGCAGCCCGTTGTCTCTTAGGTGCGGGCGGCGCAATCCCCTCAGCTCTGAGTAGTTCTGCAACGGTATAAGAATGAGACCCGTTCCATGGAAAAAGGCAAGGCGTCGCACCAATGGGACGATATTTGAAAGTTAAGGTACCGAGCTTCTCGAGGAACTCCGTAGGCCGGTGTTTATTCAGGCCGCTGTTGAACTCTTGCCCAAATCTTGACGAAGAGATAAGTTCCTCCTCGAAAGACCGAGAGAGAATTACAAAGAGAACTGACTGCACGGAGTGGCCCATGGCTTTCTTCGACCGTTCATGAAATATCTGCGGCTCAAAGCGCTTCGGCCCCGCCCATCTTTTGCTTGAGGTTCTGCCCAACTTCCTTCTGACATGAACAAACTCGACCTTGATGGTTCCAAGGTCTGGTGAGATCGCAGCGTTCAGATATGCGTCGTCATCTGAGGCAATGTCAGGATTGTTTGCAGACTAGTGAAAACGGAGGCAACCGGTTAACGCTTGTTTACTGAAGGTGAGGGGCCGCCGAGTGTTAGCAGAAACGGCGACGCTATCACGGCTGGCCAAGCTGACACTAGGGAAACGACCGTGACGCTCTGGCCTCAGGGTTTTCCCCCCACAGTTAATGCCATCGGCCGAGATGTTCCCAGAAACATCGTAGTCAGACCTGGCTTCCGAGTTAATGAGCTTGACGCAAAATTTCTGCGACAGCCGACTCCTGAGATGCAGACTCCTCGACGAAAGACGTAACACGGACCTTGTCATCTTCAGATGGAATCCAGCAAGTAGCTTGCGTCCCATCCGCCGAAAGTTCAACGGCATACTCGGATAGCTTGGCACCGTCGACGTATACAGATGCAGAGAAGTGTCCGAGGTGCATGAGGTCGCGTCGTTGTGGTAGATGGTGGTGAGTGCTGGTGAGTGGAGGTGAGTGGCTCCTCGTGATGTCACGAGACCGCACGCGACTAGGCTCGATACTATTACCAGCCTCTCTAGTATATTCTGCGTGATTTCTGAAGACAGTCGTTCAGATCACGTATTAGCACGCGACCACCGCACTGAGGACGCGCTTGATCATGATACAAATCAACGCAAGGCTCAAGCAGACACAAGCAGTCAAAATTTCACGGGTATTCTCACACACAATGACAAGGTACAGATACAGAGAGCCAAGAAGAGTACAAGAACAACAAGGAAGTATGCGTGGGGCCATGAGACGGGATGAGATGAGGCGAGAGAGAGAACAGAACGGTACAAGACACGGACAGGGTGTGCGCCGACAGTCGGCCTACGTACAGAATGGGAAGAGGTGGGAGTCACAGCGAGGGTCCGGAGGGCAGCGCGTATGAGGTAGCCGAGTATGTATATGCGGTCGAGGATGAGTCGGCGATGAGAGTGGGTGGGCGGATCGCCTAGTGGAGGTACTTCTCGTTCAGTGCATGCACCTCCTTAGAGAGATAAGGCCACGTCAGTGTCCTCGCAAGTTCCTTCCGCAGGCGACTCTCGTCCTCGCCCGCGCGCTCTTTGGCCAGCTTGATCTCCCACCCGCAGAGATTATACAGCAAGCGCATATTCGGCTGGATCAGCACCGACAGCCGCCGCGAGCGCACGATCAGGTATGCGTCCACGAGCGGGAGCGACAGGTGCTTCATCACATAGGCAATCTGGCGCCACGTCAGCTCTACGGACACTCCAAGCAGAAAGAAGCAAAAAGCACCGTAACAGTCGCGCTGCGCGACACACCCACACGGCAATGCACGAGCACCTGCCCGCCCTCCTGCCGCGCCTTCTCGATCCACTCGCAGATGGGCTCGAGCTGCGGCTCGAGCGTGTCTATCCCGTCGTCGCACACGCCCTTAATGTCGAGCACCTTGATGCGCCCCTCGCGCTCCTCGATCCACAGCGAGCCCTGGTTCCCTGGGCCCTTCCCCTGAATGAAATGCGCGTTCGTGCTCTGGTTCGGCCTGCATCCCGTCGCGGTACACTCTCCCGGCGCTGTGCCATGCCCAGGCGGCGGCACCAGCGCGCATTCGCCCACCGACACGACGTGCGTGATCCCTAGTGCATGCAGCATGTACGCATTCGAGGCATGGTTCCTGCGGATGTCATCAGCGTCTGGACGCTCAAAGAGAAGAGGAAAAATGACATACAAGTTACCGAGATACAAAAACGGTAGAACTCGGCTAGGAAAGCTCCCATCGAAGCGCGGGTCGTTGAACCAGGACTGGTGGTCGCCAAAGCTGGGCAGCCACGGGCTTGTTCGCGCACGGGGTCGCCCCGCCCGCGTCACCGTGCCATCCTGCGACGTCACTATCGGCGGTGTGACGAGCGTCCCAGGCGCAAACGACACGCTCTTCGCTGACGGCCGCGAATACGGTGTTGGGCTCGCCGCCGGCGCATCATGGTTGGTGCTCGATGCAGCGGCAGCGGCAGCGGCGCTCGCCATGCCCGCCCCGCTCGCGCTCCCTAAACTCCCCGTCGACCCTATTGCCGCCCCGCTCATACGCCGCCCCAGCCCGCGCGCCGGTGCGAACACCTCCCCGCCGCCAATGCGCGCCTCGACGCGGCGGAGAAGCCCAAGCTCCCCGGGGTACACAAAGAAGCTGCGCCGCTTCGCGACCTGCAGTTCGAGGTACGCCTCGGGGAGCGACAGGCGACGCACGGCCATAAGAAGCGAAAGGGCGAGGGGCGAGCTTTCCGTGTATCCGTCAGACGAGTAGATGAGCACCTTGAGCGGACGCGTGCGTGAGGGCTGCGGAGGGGCTGGTGACGGCACGGGTGAGGTGAGCGCGCGTGTACGCGGAGCGCCGGGGGAACCGGCTAGTGGCGGGGGCGATGGGAAGAACGCTGCAGGGGACACGCCGGCGGGGAACGTTGACCAGCGGCGCGATCCCGGCGTCGCAGGGACACTGCTGGCGGTGCTGCTGGCCCCGCTAGCATTTTGACTGGATTGTGGGCTGGAAGGGGAGACGGGGCGCAGGCAGCGCTCAAGAAACGCCACGATAGGCAGCAGCGAATTCATCGTCTGCGCCGTGTTCGGCGGCGAGCTGGGGAAGGGCAGATGGATGACGGCGTTGGCGTTTGGCGGTGGACGGATGGCCCCAGCCGGTGCCACCCCTGCACGCACGCGCTCGTCCCACATCGCGTCGAGCATCCCAAGGTGGTCCTCCGCTGCGCGTAAGTGCGCGAGCGCAGGGAACGGCGCCATCTCGTGGCATTCGACACACACATCGAAGCCCATCGCCTGCCGTGGGTCGTTCGTGGCCTCGTACTCGAATGGATCCTCCGAAGCACCCACACCGCCTCCACCGAGGGGCACGTCACCCGAGTTTCCGAGGAACACCTGCCCCACCGCGGGCCGCCAGTGGCTCGCTGTCGTAGTCGTCGCGAGTTCCTCCCGCCCGCGCTCGTCCTCCTCCGCTGCGCCTGTAGACGGGAACGGGTACCGCCCCCCACTGCCGCCGCCAAACACGCTGAGGATCTCGCTCGCACGTGTCAGCTCACGCATCTCGTCCCGCTCGCGTTGCGCAAAGTCGATAGTATTCGGCGCCGTCTCTGCGTTAACGCCAACCGGTTCCGCCGTCGCCACCCCGGTCACGTCGACGTCCATCCCCATCCCCAATCCCACGGGAGCACACCCTGAGTCTGCACCAGGTCGCCGCTCCCCGCCCTCAATGAGCCGCATCATCAGTTCAGGGACAGCTGCGCGCAAGGCCGCGGCGTTCGCGTCCAGCACGAAGACATTGTATTTCAACGGTGCGTCTGGTGCATCCGATTTGGGGTCTGGATTGGAGTCAGTTTGCTTCGTACGGGAAGGGGTAGGGCAGCAAGGCATAAGTGGCGGGCAACGAGTCGAGGAGACGCCGCGAGGGAGACATGACATTGGGAGGAGTTTACGAGAACAGAACACTCACCGATCCCAAACGCAGCGCACCGCTCCGCATGCTTGCGGCTCACCGCGCCAGCGAAGCGCCTAGCCTGCATCTGCAGCGTACGCGAGGAGAGGCCCGCGGGTGCGTAAACCACGATGTCGGAGAGCGTTGCATAGATAGGCTGCAAGGAGATGGTCAGCGTTTCTTCAGGCAGCGAGGGAAGGGGAGATAGGATATGTTGCATGCATGAGGGCGAAAGTAGGCGGTATAGCGAGAGAGAGGAAGACAAAAATGCCGACTTACCACCTGTATCCCGAAGTTCCGCAGCGAGATCCCATCTGGCACGCGCGCGGGGCGGAACTCCCACTCGCCGTCCTCCTCGTCCTGGCTGTCCCCGCTGCTCCCCTCCCTGCTGTGCCCCGCGGCGGGCTTGGCGGCGGCGAATGCGGGCGCGTGCGATAGGACGGGGCGCTGTAAGAGTAAGTGTTAGCAGGAGAGCCGAACAGGTGACCGAAGTGACGATGGAGAGCCAGAAGAAGAAGACGAGCGTCAGAGTTCCGCGGCGCGCCTCAAACACACCCGGCCGCTGCGCAGGACCAACACCCGTCCACATCTCCTCGAACAGGGAAAAAAGAGCCGCCAGAAAAAATGCAAGAAAGAGACGCAACGCACCTCCCCGCCGACCCGCCTCAGCAGCTCCCGCGGGCGGAACGTGCACGTCAGCAGCTGCTCGCCGCGGTCCTCCTCCACCGCTTTCTTCTCCCCTTGGGGCGCGGGTTGTTCGTGTGTAGGCGCTGGGGGAGGGACAAGCTCGCTAGAGGAGAACGACGAGCCAGACGAGCCCGAGCTGGAGGCGGGCGCCGGTGAGGGGGAGGGCGAGGGCGCGGGGAGGGAGCTGTGGATGCATCGGGTGGTCAGTCAAGTGTTTGGCAAGAGTGGAAGAAACACAGGAATAAGCCCTCGAAACTATCCAAACGTCTTTATCGAACGGCGTCTGTCTAGAGAGACTACCAAATGTCCCACAAGACAAAAACAGAAAAACAAAAACAAAAAACACAGGAAGAAGCACGCACATCTCCATGGGCACATCGGTTCCAGGCGAGAAGCTGCCGTCGGTGCTGCTCGAGACCACGCTGGACGCGTCGAGGGGGAGATCCGCGGTCTGGAGCTGGATCGCGGCGCGGTGGTGGACGGGATGCATGTGCTTCGCGGCGTCCTCGTCCGGCTTGTCGAGCGGGGCGATGAAGGCGGTCTCGGTGTCGTGCTCGCCCCTGACGATGCGCACGGGCGGGTCGATGTCCATGGGCAGGAGGTCGTCCTCGTCGTCGTCCTCGTCGCTGTCGAAGTCCTCGTCGTCGTCTTCCTCCTCTGACGACGGCGCGCGTGCAGGGAGGGGCAGGGGGTCGTCGTCTGCGACGGCCCATACGAGGCCGCGGAAGCGCGGAGCACGGCGGCGAGCAGGGGCAGCAAAGAAGGTGTTCTGGGCGACGTTATCGCCCTCGAGGCCGTGCAGGAAGGGGAAGAGGACGCCGTCTGGGGGGTGCGCGACGATGTGCGCGGTGTGCATTGCCGCGAACTGGGCGGCATTGATAACCTTGACAGCGGGGCAGCCAGGAAGCGTCCGGAGACCAGCAAGGACTTGGGGGTCATGAACGAGGCCGTGGGGCGGCTCGAGGGTCGTGGACGCTGTATCTGGCGATGAGGAGGCCATGCTCGACGTCGTTCAGGACGAGTCTGAATTTCCTTTTTGGGATTAGCACTGCCTCGTTCCCTATCAAACGCCGCGTAACCCTTCTTCCTTGTTCTTCCCCATTTCATTAAGCGGAGCTATTTGGGGAGATGCTTCGGGTCTCCTTGTTCTTTCAGTTGAAGGAGTAACTCGAACCAGTGGGAGTTCCAGATTCCAGACCCACTGTCCCACACCAGACTCAGACCCACTTATCTATGCTACACTGCCGCTCTGATGCGCCCTCTACGCGAGCCCGCCGCCCCGTTCCGCCGCCTTACCGAGCTGATTTTCTGATGTACCGTCGATCTGGGTTCAAAAAGTGCGCCTTCTTCGCAGCGTCCTTCCCTCCTATTTTATCGTACCGGCATGGTCTCCCCGTCCCGAAGGTCAGGGGAGCCCAGCCGGGGTCAGTAGTGTCCCGTGCGGTGAGTGGGGGGAGAGACTTACAGCGGGGACTTGTAATACTCTAAGAGTGGCATTAGTGGGCCGATCTGGACACACCTTGGCGATGTGGAAAGTCGCATCGGAGCGTCCCGGGCAATGGGCGCGGTCCTTTGGGGACGCCCCGGCGGTGCTGGGCTCAATGTATCGAAGCGAGCTGGATGGTCCGGTAAGAACGGGATTAATAAAGCAAGTGTAATAACTTACCTGGACAGATAGCCTCGGACGCAAAAATGGATGCGCAACCCCAGCACGGGGACATTGACCACGACGGCTCAGACGCGCCCGACAGCGATCAGAACGCTCTACAGAAAGGTTACAAGATTTCTTTGGATATGAAGTTTTTAGCACACCTCGGGCTCCAAAAGATCGCGTCGTGCATTGGGCGCAACGTCTCCCTGCGCGCACCCGAATAGAGCGGCGGCGGCGCCGGGGACGCGTCGCGCGCGCTCAGATCGACGCGTCAAAGTAAGCTGGTGAGGACGATGAGCTGGGACTAATAAATTAAGCAAAGCTACAGACCTGCACGCGTAACCTCGCTCCCAGGGCCGCGAGAAATGGACGCGCAGCTCCGACGCGTCGGGGACGTTGACCACGATGCCTCAGACGCGTTCCACAGCGATCAGAGCACTCTACAGAAAGGTTAGAAAAAAATTCGTTGAATACGAAGTTTTCAACACACCTCGGGCTCCAAAAAACGCGTCGGGCATTGGGCGCAACGCGTCCGTGCGCGCACCCGAATAGAGCGGTGGCGGCGTCGAGGACGCGTCGCGCGCGCTCAGCCCGACGCGTCAAACCGAGCTGGTCGAGACCATCAGCTGAGACTAATAAATCAAACACAACTACACACCTGCACGCGTAACCTCGCTCCCGGGACCGCCAAAGATCGAGTCGCGGCGCCGGCGCATCAGGAACGTCAAGTGCGACGCGTCCGGCGCGTCCAGGAAGCCTGCACAGCTGTTAGAATGAATTTCGTTGGATGTGCAGTACTACACACACCTCGGCGCGCGGGCCCCAGAAACTCGCGTCGGAATGTCCCGCGCATTCCCAGAGACACAGGACGCGGGGTGCGTGCACGGACGGCGATGAGGACGCGTGGAACGCGTCGGGGCGCGCTGGGTGCACCGTGAGAATGCGACCGACGAGCTAAGTAGGCAGACGCACCTGGACGCTCAGCCGCGCTCGTGGCGCGCGAATAATCGACGAGGAGAACCGAGGGGTTGCGGACGCGCTGCATGATGAGCTACACAGGCATTAGATGAAACTTCAACAGAGGGGAGATAGTGAACACACGTTGGCTCCAAAACCGGGTCGACTTGGGGGCAACACAGCACGGGCGCGCCCACAAATTAGGCGGCGGCGGCGGCGGCGATGACGCGCGCGCAAGCTAGAACAGCCGGTAAGAATGTCACCAATAGATCAAGTAAAGCAGAACGCACCTGTGCACGCCGCGTCGCTCGCGGGGCCGCGAAAAATCGGGTTGCGCCGCCGGCGCATCGGGGACGCGGATCGCGGCGCGTCAGACGCGCTTTGGAACGTCCGGGAGGCGCTATACAAGCATTAGACCAGAATGCATCGGAGGTGTATGTGTAAGCACACCTTGATGCGCGTGCCGCTCCCAGCGCTTGGGAATAGTGTTGAAATCTGGTATAGCGCGCTGCAACACGCGCGCGTCTACCAGCGGCGGCTGCGGCAACGACGCGTCGGAGCGGGCTAAAACACGCGATTAGAATTATGCCGATGGACGGAATATAACAACGCACCTGGACGCGTGGCCTCGTTCGCGGGGACGCGAAAAATCGGGTTTGCGATTGGGAGCGCGCGCGGGCAGCTAACACGAAGGTTGAGTGCGCGGCGGGGTGAGGAAAGGCAACGAAACGCACCCTGAATCAGCCTCGCGGCGCAGAAGCTTGCGCGCCGGAAAGCCAAGGCTTGAGTCGTCATATCGAGTCTATGAGTCTATTAGTACTTGGGTGAATAGAGCCAATGAGCCACGTACCTCGGTCCTTGGCGCCCATTCTCAACCCACTGGACAGTACCCAAGTACCCCTCGAAGGTTGAGTAACAGTCTGTATTCAAAAGCAACATGAATTCCGTAGGATATAGCGATGAAAAAACCCGTAACTCACCGAAACGTGGCCGTCGCTGAGCGCTGAAGACTCAGAAGAGATCGGCCGCGCCGGCACTGCCATCACGTGTCTGGTTCGCGTCGGCGAGCTCGGGGATGCAGCGCCAAACATCGAGGTTGAACTTGAGAATGGATCGAAGTTGAACTTGGGCGGAAGGCGAAAATAATCGAGAGTGAGGTCCGGCTCGTTGAGGGTGAGGTTGAGCAGTGTCAAGGATCGATGGCAGACAGAAGGAAAGAGGGGGGTATGAAGTCAGAGAGTTTGGCTGAGGAGTGTGGGACAGAATCGTATAGCGGAGAGGCATAATTGAGGGAAGGGGGAAAGGGTGGTGGAGGCAGGAGGCAAGAGACTTTATAGTAACGCGTGATGTTGCACTTGTTGTGCCGGTTCAACAAGTCACGTCGCGTTTGTTGAACCGGCACAACAAATGCAACGCCACGCGCCACTATAAATACAGCGGTACATCGCTTATCGCTGCTTTCCTTCTGCCCTCATGCTGCCCCTGCGCCAGACCACCACTGAAGCTCAACTACACACCTCATGCTCCGCATCGAGACTTGGTTCAACACTGCGACCACTGGGATCGAGTATGAGCTGCGAGGAGCAATCGGAGTCTGGGACATGGCTCAAGGTGCGCGATACACTCCCTTGGAGTGATTAGTCTTTCATTTTCCATGCACTTCAGAGGTGATATGCAGGATTCGCTGTCCTCGCGGACTTCTCAATGTCGCTCGTTCCCGGTTTCTAGCCCTTATTTGCCTTCAATGTTACGGTCAGCCTTTGGGCTGCATTGCCGCGCTTGCGGCGCACTATTCCATTTCTTAACTTGCCGCTGTGTCCCTTGCGCACACTGTTAGGCTTCTTAATTTCAGCCTTTTCCTTTATAACACTATTATTCCGAATGATAATTATGCTCAAGTTTCTTATGTCGCATGAATCACCGTCGCATCGTGAGGCATCTCTTACATCCGAGACATGAATTGAGTGTATTTGAGTGAACGACAGTCGCACCCGGCGACAACTACGGCCGGCCGCTAGAAAACCAGGCAAGTGAGTGCAACCATAATGGTTTGTCGGAATAGTGGCAGGAAGACTCCGCCAAATGTGCACACATCGGTGACACAAGTGAGCTCCCAAGCCGGAGTTTTGAAGGCATACAGAATGCTGAGATCTCTCGACTCAGTGTAGATCGAGAGCGAGAGCAGTGTACAAGTACTCGAGCTGTGGATGGATTTCAGATTTTGCAAATGCTATTGAGTGAAAGGTCATTATCGGTATCGGAGCGGGGTTACTTAGCTCGTAATTGCTCAAGAATGGTTCCTCTACACTGGATCGAGCTCTATTGAAGCCCCGTATCACAATGCGGTCTTGAGAATATGCTGGGGGCATCATTGGATGATTTTGATTCGGATTTCGAGTCGGTGTCAGAATCAGGCTCGAAAACTTGTCAGGGACTTGGGACTCGGAGAGTCATAACTTGAGAGTGCGAGCAGACCGATTGAAGCAGATAAGAGCTCGAGTGTGGCGAGCAGAGTACGGTGGGTCAAATCTGGGGCCGCAATGAAGATCGAGGGCATTGCGAGGAAGCTGTGCACTAATTGCAATTTACAGACTTCGTCATTCACTCATTCTTGCCAGCACACTTCCTTCATCCCCACTCTCTCCCACTATCTGGCACCCTGGCACTGCTCGGATTTCTCTCGCATCAACTCTATGATCTCAGTTCTCGGTATGGTCCTTCGTCCCGAGCCTCGAATCACTCAGATTCACAATCCATCTACAAAGGGTTTTCGACTTCATGTTTTTGGGTGCTGGCACTCAGCCGGTTCTGTGGGACAATTAAGTGCTGATACGTCGCCTGAGGCGGGTGAGCCGGCCGTCATGTAGCTGTGACTTCGATAAAACTCATTCCTTTCAAAGTGCACCAAAATCCGAAGATGTTTCGGCCTGGCTGAGCCACCCTTCTGGATGCTCCCAAGATATGCCAGGCTGTCTAGATGCCCCCAGTGCGTGTGCGTTCACAGTATATTGAGTGATATTGCTACTCAGATGGTACAGAAAAGCGATTCGTCATCAAAATTCAGACTCCGGAAAAAGTGACCTCCAGCAACCTAACCTCGATCCAACACTCCGGACCACCCTACGATGAGAAAGAGGGCGCTGATGCGTCCTCAACGAGCCCCGAAATGTGGTGAAGTGAGGTGGTGGAGTTGGTCGCTGTCGACGGCGGCGACGGTGATGAACTCAACCAAGCACGTGCCACCGCCGCCTCAGGGACGAGAGGACCTCTGTTCGATGGTGAGTGGCTGTAAGCTCTAGCAAGGAGACGAGAGCTTACTTTGAGCAGCATCGACCTCGCCGACGATGGCGGCGACCCTGACGGCGACACCAATAACCGAGACCAGCAGCGAGGGCACCGCAGCATCACCGACGGTCAACTCAACCATGCGCGTGACCCGCAGGTTGAATCGGCGAGGAGAGGGAAAGTGGGGGAAAAGAGCGCAAGCAACCCAAGGTGCGTCTCCTTATATACCTTTCCAACGTCAACAAACGCGTCGCGTCCAGTTGCAGCTGTTTGCGCGCAAACGCGGTTTGTTGAAATGGCACAACATATGCAACGCGGGGAAACATATAAGAAGAGCGAGACACTCAGCCAAATCCCTCAACCGCCCTCTTTCCAACCACCACCACCTCGAGCTCCCCTCCTACTTCTGAGTGGTCCTCGGGCGATGGCCCCAGCTCCCCCTCATCGCCTCGAGCGGTCCCCGACTCCCCCGCTCGTCGGTGGTGGCGGCGCCGCCCCTGACAATAGTCGGAGCCACTCTAGGTTTGTTTTAGGTGATCCCTCCACTCTCCTTGCTCATCTTGCGCTTCAGATGTCCGCCCGTCGCCCGCCCCAGTGCCGCCGCACTCCCGCCCATCGGCTCCCGCCGCCGCGCCCGCTGTGATGGGCGACACCGACACTCCCGACTCGACACCGCCACCCCGACGCTGATGCGGGGCGCAACAACGCATCAAAGCGGCTCGCGCCATGCCCGCCCTGCCCTGCCTCCCCGCCCGCTGTGGCGCGCATCGCCGCCGCCGACACCGCCGCCACGACCGACACAGCGCCCGACACCCCGACGCATCGCCGCCCCCCGCCTCCCGCCCCGACGGTCCCGACGCAGCGCCCGACGCCCCGCCCCGACACGCGCTCGCTGTGGTGCGCAACGCCGACGCCCTTGATCCGCCCACGACGGTCCCGCCCTGATGCCGCCGCTCCCGACACAGCGCCCGACGCATCGCCGCCCCCGCCTCCCGACGCAGCGCCCGACGCCCCACCCCGACATGCGCTCGCTGTGGTGCGCAACACCGACGCTCCCCGACACCGCTCCCGACACAGCGCCCGACGCCCGACGCATCGCCGCTCCCCGCCTCCCGCCCCGACGGTCCCCACGCAGCGCCCGACGCCCCGCCCCGACACGCGCTCGCTGTGGTGCGCAACGCCGACGCCCTTGATCCGCCCACGACGGTCCCGCCCTGATGCCGCCGCTCCCGACACAGCGCCCGACGCATCGCCGCCCCCGCCTCCCGACGCAGCGCCCGACGCCCCACCCCGACATGCGCTCGCTGTGGTGCGCAACACCGACGCTCCCCGACGCCGCTCCCGACACAGCGCCCGACACCCCGACGCATCGCCGCTCCCCGCCTCCCGCCCCGACGGTCCCGACGCAGCGCCCGACGCCCCGCCCCGACACGCGCTCGCTGTGGTGCGCAACACCGACGCTCCCCGACGCCGCTCCCGACACAGCGCCCGACACCCCGACGCATCGCCGCCCCCCGCCTCCCGCCCCGACGGTCCCGACGCAGCGCCCGACGCCCCGCCCCGATGCGCGCTCGCTGTGGCGCGCAACGCCGACGCCCTTGATCCGCCCACGACGGTCCCGCCCTGATGCCGCCGCTCCCGACACAGCGCCCGACGCCCCGGCCCGACGTGCGCTCGCTGTGGCGCGCAACACCGACGCAGCCCCGACGCCGCTCCCAACACAGCGCCCGACGCTCCCGACGCAGCGCCCGACGCCGCGCCCCCACGCGCGATGCGCCTGCTCTGATACCGCTGCCCTGGCGAGCGCCCGCTAATTCCCGAGCATCCATCGCCGTGCCGGTGCACTCCCGACCCCGCTGCCGCCCATGATGCGCACACGGCCGCCAAGGTCACGATGCTCCTGGTGGACTCGTGCCGCTCCTGCTGGATTTGCGCCGCAATCGGTAGGGTTGAACTAAGTGCGCTGTTGCTTTACTCAGGGCAAAGGGATTTTGACGCAGTACTGACGTTTGACGCATACAACGTCAGTCTGCGTCAATGCATTTAGGCGCCGGTGGTTGAACTCGGTCTGGAAGCCTCCTTCAGACATATAAATACCGGAGACATGTATGGGGTTGCTCAGTATATTGTATAGTGCTTGAATGCACTCAAATAACTGGCATTGTCGGCGGCGAGGACACAAAATAAAACTCTGTGCAACGTCAATCAGCGTCAGTCTGCGTCAATCAACAGCGTCACAAACGTCACAGCGCCGATCTGCGTCAAAGTGCAACGTCAGTGCAGCGCCGCTGAACGTCAGTACCGGCGCTTGCAGCGTCAATGAAAACACATTACATGCGTCAGTCTGCGCCGTGACACGGCGCCGATGTGACTGCATGCGTCAATCCAAGCGCCACCTGCGTCAATCTCCGCGCCGTTCGGCGCCAATCTCCGCACCGAACTGCGTCAATCTCAGCGCCGCTGCATCAATCTCGGCGCCGCTGCGTCAATCGCAGCACTGCTCACTCTGCACCTCCCTGAGAGCTCAATGCTTCCGCGCCTTTGTTCATACTTTTCCACGGTTGAATCATCAAACGACATAGCCACGCAGCACCGGCGACACTAACAAAATTTTAGAGCTCGATTTTTTTGGCACCTGAGGCCCCGTAACACCACAGTTACATTGCATTTGATATGCAAAGGTCAACGAATCCCGGAAGATGGGCCGCGGACAGTACACAAGCCCATGCGCTACTCATCGCCACCTGCGTCAATGCACAGCCACTGTGCGTCAATCTGCGCCGACGTTCAACCGAGTGTTCATATTTAATTTTTGAGATTATCCGCCAGAATGACTCCCAAGAGTGCAACACAAGTCCTCGCAGGCGCCTTTATACCTCAATCAGGCTCTTCAGCGAGTTAATCACAAAATAGTTACTGGTGGATGGAAGATGTCTGTAGCACCTCTACCGTGAAACTTATGGCAGCAGCCTCAAACCTACACATAAAGTCGTGTTATCCTGCTTCCAGAGTCCCTATCAGAGTCCCGCAATGCTCCGATTAACAGCTTGTAAGACCTTGGCCAGAGGAACCGACATAAACAGCTGTCCAAAGTTGGTCATCCGAACACAAATGGCAATTACACACCGTCGACCGATGTTCAAAGGATTATGGGGACACAATTCCGTTGCACAACCACTTCGAGAAAATTCCAGAGCATTCACATACCTCCCAGGAGGCTCCAATTAATCGCTTGTAGGATCTTGCCCAGAGGAACCAACAGAAATTGCTGTTCAAAGTCGCGAACACAACTACAAACACATACCGATGTTCAAAGGATTATGGGGACACGATTCCATTGCACAAACACTTCGAGAAAATTCCAGAGCATTCACATACCTCCCATGATGCTCCGATCAATCGCCTGTTGCACTTGCACTCTTTTCTTCAGCACTCCTACGTGATCCTGCATCAACTTGAAGAGATGTGCCGCGTGCAAAACATGTCCTACCTTTATTTCTAGCAGTGCCTGGGACGTGTCCGATTTATGTATCGTTCGATTCTATCTAATATTGCTTCCCAACCCTTCAAAACTCCTACTTTCCCCACCATTTGGGTGGAATAACCTGAACATTCCGGTTTTTTGGCCTGACTTTGGCCTAGGAGAACACGTAGGCGTGGGACGCGGCCCCCAAGGTCGTGGATTTTTCGTGCGCGTATCAGAGGCGCCACGCGCCAGTGGGCGGGTGGACATGCAGTGTGTTAAGTCATTTGAGTAGTCACTCAGTGGCAGCCTCGTGCACCGATGGGCGTGGGGCGGGAGGCACCGGTTATCGTCACACACGGTGCAGCGGCAGTGGCAGGCGCCTCTGCGCTAAGAAATATGGAAGTGCAGCGTCAAGGCGCGCCGCGCGACGATGGCTGCGTCAATAGGTAGTGACACAACGTCAGTGTGACACTGCATGCGGCAATCGACGTCAATCAACGTCAATCGGCAAAATATGCAGCGCCGGTGCAGCGCCGATCTGCGCCGGTTACAACGTCACAACGTCAGTTTACCCATGCCCCTTTACTCAGATCATCAATTTCACTGACTTTTTTCTGACCTATAGCTTCGTCGGAAGGCCGTTCAAGGGCAGTTGTATAGGGTCTTGGGTCCTTCTGGCTGTCTAAAGCCCTCGGTAAGTGCTTGTTCAGTAATATCTTACTAGCAACTGAATTTCGTGTATAGGCTTCAGATGGCTTGAAGCGCTCGTTCAACCCAAGGTTGATTTTTGTCCTCTAGCGGTTTCCTCGATCTAACTGTTGAAATTCAGTCTCTTCAAGATATCAGGTCTCGGACTTCAATTTTCAATGGTATGGGCAGTTCCCCCTTGATCTCTAGTCCCCGCTAAGTAACTCGAACCAGTTTTCAGTTCATGTCGGTTCATAATGCTTGATTCGAACTTCGCTACTGTGTCACAACAATATTACTAATTGGCATCGGCGCTCATTGAACGGTGCGTTGTAACGATATACTTACTTCACTTGAAATCCCTGATTGATTTGTGTAGCGCTATCTATGTCCGTTTAGTCCTCGTTGTATTGGCTCTACTTATGTTTGCTAGATCCTGAGACTACTTATGCTATTTCGCGCTGAGCCTTCAAACAGGCCGAAACTACTTATGCGTGTCAGATTTGTAGTTGGTCTGTGTGGCGTCTTACTTAGCTTAAGTTGAGTAGATACCTTGTATGTACTCAAGCGACCCTTGGTTCAATAGTTGAACCATTGGTTGACTTCTTGGCATCTCGGTCTCGTGACCGGGATGTAACTCTTCCTCTAACCACCACTACGGTTGCATCAGGTAGGTCCCCGCCCACCATTTCGGTCCACACACCCTTTCTAACAACTTGTACTACTCATAGGACGTATCGATGGACTCTACAGAGCGGAATTCGAGGTCAGTTGGGCTTCAATCTTCACATCGTTCAGAATACTAATGAGCTGGTAAAGACCGATTTTTGCACGAATTTTGGCAGCTTTTTGGACCGAATGTTGACTCTATCTCTTTGCAGAGTAATCATGCGGCAATTTGGGAAGGTAATCATGCGTCTATTTGCTTTGATTTAGCTGACATCGATGCTGATTTCAAAGGCTACATATTTCGGACTAACCTCGATTTTTTGCGCAATTCTGACCACTTGTTGTGCGAATTTTAAGTCAACCTCTTTGCAGAGTCAACAAGTGCCTTATTCGTGATTTTTGAAAGGTGTTTATGCGTCTACTTGCTTTGATTTAGCTGACATATATGCAGATTCCATAGGGTACATATTTCGGACTTTGGCATCGCTCGGGCTCCCTGTTGTTCGAGATCTCGGTCCATCCCCTCAAATCTACTTTGATTAAGCCCTATCTGACATCCTCTAACAGCTCGAACGCCTTTATCCAAGCCAAGCCCTCAAAACTCGAAAACTGATCCTGCCAGCAAAACTTGAAAATCCGAAGTTCCCAGTGCCCAAACGCCTTCGATTTGATACTCATGCTCGATTCCAGTTGCTACTCGTGCTTGAACCGCATCTATGGAGTCGAAAACGTCAGAACTCCCTCAGCTGAATCACTTTTTCGAAGTACTGACTGATTTCACATTTAGTGACATTAGCCCTTCAAATCGAAGTCTGCTGCATTGCGGCGTCGATGGAGGCACTCTTTCATGTCAGATATCATTTGTCCAAGACCTATCTGACATCCTTCAACAGCCCGAACGCCTTTCTCCAAGCCAAGCCTTCAAAATCTCGAAAACTCATCCTGCCAGCAAAACTCGAAAATCCGAGGTTCCCAGTCTCCAAACCTCTTCTATCTGATACTCGCGCTCAATTTGAGTTGCTCTTGGTGCGTTCCTCGCACATTCAAAGCCTGAACCGTCACATCTCCTCAGCTAAAACCGCTTTTTGAAGTACTGACTGATTTTACAGTTGGTGGCATTGACCCTTCAAGACGAGGTCTACTGCATTTTAGCATCCATTAGGGCACTCTTACAGGTTCAGTGAGCTATTCCTGCGCTCGATTCCGAGAGCCCTTGCCCAGGATACCGCTGATTCTCGCTTTTCAGGTTCTTGATTCTTGATCTGATCCTGTAGACTGCGCGGGGACCTGTAGACTCGATACCAGGTAAATTCGCCCGTTTCTTGTTGATTACGATGCTGATTCTTCACTGCGATAGATCCCTGGCCGTTTAAGCCCCCAGCGAGGTCGCACTTTGGCAAGTGCAGCCAAAATGCGAATTTGGAGGTAAGCAATGTCCTACTGATTTTGGTTGTAAAGTCGGGCTCATCGCTTGTTAGTGGTTCGGCGACGTGCTACATACAATGCTCTGAGTCATTCGGACTTCCCTGCTCGAAGCGAAAACCAGCAAAATCGAAATGTAAGCAGTAAGTCTTTCAACTTGTTATCAAATCGGTTCGTTTAGATGGTCCGAGCGGGGCTCTCAGTTCGATACTAAAAGATCTTCGCCAGCGGCCTCAACCGATTCGATGTACTGCCCCTCGTAAGTCCCATTACACTTTCTAAGCATGCTCTATTCTAATTGCTAGGGACACTGCAGGGATTCTTTTGCTGGCGCTCTTGATTCCCCGGCTCGCAAAACTTACTCTTTCACAGTTGCTACTCCAATTCCAAGCCCGGCGTCCCAGCGCTCTCGGACGCAGCTTCGCATCGCCCCCCGTCGCAAGTCCCCTCTCTATCATCGAAATTTTCATTTTGCTGATATTGGCTTGACAGTACAGCTTCTCGGCGCACCTCTCTCGCGCGCGCGGCGGCATCCGAAGCCTCGGCGGCAGCTGCGCCTGATGCGCCCGATGCCGCGCTATGCATCCCGCGCCGTCCGAGCGCGCGCGCGCGACGTCCGGTGCGTCCCGAGGCAGAACCGACCTTCGGGTTCAAATGGCGCTTTTCAGCAAGGCGGGCTCCCAGCGACTTGCGCGCTCCAGCGCTGATACCGCGCAGCTCTCTTGGTCGTCAGATACATGCACGGCCGTCTGCCGCATCCTCGTCTGAGCCGCCTTCGCCGCCGCATCGCAAGTCCAATCTCTGTTATCAAATTCTCGGTTTGCTGATCTTTACTTCACAGCAGCTGCGCTCGCGCGCGCGTCCCGGCATCGGACGCCTCGAAGGCGGGCGCGCCCGACTCGCGCGATGCCGCGCCGTGTATCCCGCGCCCTCCGAGCGCGCGCGTCCCACGTTTGGTGTGTCCCGAGGCCGACCGACGCGCGGGATCAATCCGTGCTCTGTGGGGGCAAAGTCATGCGCGGCGGCCTCTCGGCGCATTCCCGCGCTCCAGCGCCCTTGCTAATACGCTGACTTGGTCCTCAGGTACCTGCACGCGCCCGCGCCCGACTGCAACTCGCTGTATGTCCGCGCGCGCGCCTTTTTCGTTGTGGACGGCGAATCTGACACGCAAGCGCTATCCTTCGGGATATCGGGCCACGGCGACGGGAGACGCTGCGCCCGAGATGCGTCTGCGCCTGTGCCAAAGCGCACGCCCCCAGTGTGAGTTTCCGGGGCTCTATTCCGATTTCTCTATTTTTCTGACTGGTCACGCTAGGGCTTATCGACGACCTACTAGTACAAGTGCCTGAATTCGGGCCGCAGTTCTTGCTGATCGCCCCGTGCACTTATAGCGGCGCTCGCGGTGCTTCACTGAGACACACGACTTGCGCCGTAAACTCAAAAACTGACTCGGTGCGCGCGGTCAATCGGTGTACGGCAGAGGCGCCGACCACGGCGCGCGCCATGCTCGCGGTGCGCTCAAAGCGACGGACGCGTGGGCTGCATTGGCAGATCGGTGCGGCGGCGACAACTTGCGATATTTACGGGCTGACTTACTTAGAGCGGGCGAGCAGGGTTTTAGAGTAAGATGTATATTCACCGCTATATAAGACAGAAAACGAATATACGGCGCACCTATCAAGTACCGCGGCGGCGCGCACGCACGAGGCACACAGAGGGGGCCGCAAGAACTCACCAATGCCAAACACAGCGCGGAACTCCCAATCGCCGTCCTCCTCGTCCTGGCTGTCCCAGCTGTGCCCCGCGGCGGGCTTGGCGGCGGCGAATGCGGGCGCATGCGATAGGACGGGGCGCTGTAAAAGTGGGCGTCAGCAGGGGAGCCGAACAGATAACCGAGGTAACGATGGAGAGTCGGAAATAAGAGGGTGCAAGCCTGCACACGACCAGGCGCTGCGGGGCGTCGACAATCCCGCCAGAAACGGCATGGCACGAAAAATGTAAGAGATAAGATGCAACGCACCTCCCCGCCGACCCGCCTCAACAGCTCCCGCGGGCGGAACGTGCACGTCAGCAGCTGCTCGCCGCGGTCCTCCTCCACCGCCTTCTTCTCCCCTTGGGGCGCGGGTTGTTCGGGTGTGGACGCTGGAGGAGGGACAAGTTCGCTGGAGGAGAACGACGAGCCAGACGAGCCCGAGCTGGAGGCGGGCGCCGGTGAGGGGGAGGGCGAGGGCACGGGGAGGGAGCTGTGTATGGGCCGAGTGGTCAGTCAAGTGTTTAGCAAAAGTGGGAACTGATGAACACAGGAAGAAGCACTCGAAACTATCCAGATGTCGTTATCGAACAATGATAAAGCGACTGTCCAGAGAGAGTATCAAACGTCCCACAAGACAAAAACAGAAAAACAAAAACAAAAAACACAGGAAGAAGCACGCACATCTCCATGGGCACATCGGTTCCAGGCGAGAAGCTGCCGTCGGTGCTGCTCGAGACCACGCTGGGCGCGTCGAGGGGGAGGTCCGCGGTCTGGAGCTGGATCGCGGCGCGGTGGTGGACGGGATGCATGTGCTTCGCGGCGTCCTCGTCCGGCTTGTCGAGCGGGGCGATGAAGGCGGTCTCGGTGTCGTGCTCGCCCCTGACGATGCGCACGGGCGGGTCGATGTCCATGGGCAGGAGGTCGTCCTCGTCGTCATCCTCGTCGCTGTCGAAGTCCTCGTCGTCGTCTTCCTCCTCTGACGACGGCGCGCGTGCAGGGAGGGGCAGGGGGTCGTCGTCTGCGACGGCCCATACGAGACCGCGGAAGCGTGGAGCACGGCGGCGAGCAGGGGCAGCAAAGAAGGTGTTCTGGGCGACGTTATCGCCCTCGAGGCCGTGCAGGAAGGGGAAGAGGACGCCGTCTGGGGGGTGCGCGACGATGTGCGCGGTGTGCATTGCCGCGAACTGGGCGGCATTGATAACCTTGACAGCGGGGCAGCCAGGAAGCGTCCGGAGACCAGCAAGGACTTGGGGGTCATGAACGAGGCCGTGGGGCGGCTCGAGGGTCGTGGACGCTGTATCTGGCGATGAGGAGGCCATGCTCGACGTCGTTCAGGACGAGTCTGAATTTCCTTTTTGGGATTAGCACTGCCTCGTTCCCTATCAAACGCCGCGTAACCCTTCTTCCTTGTTCTTCCTTGGTTCTTCCCTGTTCTTCCCCATTTCATTAAGCGGAGCTATTTGGGGAAATGTTCCCACAGGGTAGGGGAAGGTAGGGGAGAGGTTTGGAGAGACAGAGCTTCACCCTCGGTCTCCTTGGACTTTCAGTTATTTTCCACAGGTCGTTGAAGGAGCAACTTCAACTCATCCAGTGGAAGTTCCAGATTCCACACCCGCTGTCAAGGTGCCACCTGCCGTCATCTGTGCTTCTCCGGATCAGCTCGCATGCAGTGGGTGAAATAGAGTGAAGTGGTGAAAGGGGGCAGGGGAATTGAGCTTGTGCTGGGAGCAAATAGTAGTCAGGTAGGTGGGTCAATCAGGTCAGACTTTCTCAAAGCTTGTGGCAATGCAGGAATTATCCAAAAGAGAGAGAGAGAGAGAGAGAACGACTCCGACGAGGTATGAAGGCGGGGATTGCGGGGGTAGTGGTGACGAGATGGGTATGCTCGAGGATTCATGAACTTTCGAGACCCACCAAATGTCTTCAGTCGAGGCTATCTTTTCGGCTAGCCAGCTTGACAGGTTCGAGGAAGCTAGGCTTTCAAGCTCAAGCTTGAAGGCTCAAAGTCAAGGCATTCGATAAACCTCTCCCATTTTGATGAGATCAAGCTACGCTACGCCGTTGCGGCGCGCCAAAAGTCCACAGGTGCGTGCCAATAGATGCTGCCCTGACGCGTCCACGGGCGCAGTGTCGCACAGAAGAGGACGATCCCGAGCACATAGACCGTGCGTATCGCTACAAGGGTGATCAGGCAAGCAAATGATGACAGGAGCAGCGGCGCACCGTTCTTGCGCGCGGGGAAACTCATGAGCTCGGAGCTGAGTTGCGGGACACCCATGATGTTGCAGAATATATGCGCACTGAGGGGAACAGCAAGGGAGGATGTGCGGAGGAAGAGGAAGGAGGCGTGCGCGCCGAAGAGCGTCGTGTACGCTGTCTGGAAGACTGCAATAGGAGATGAGGAGGGTAGCATCGAGGAACTTAAGCAGGAGGACTTGCCGGTGGATATGACGGCCCGCTTCAGAGCAGCAGAGGTGCGCCCGAGGCGGGTGTACGCTTCCCATGCGTGGTGGACATGTGCTGCCATGCATGTCAGAGGTTTACAGAGTATGGGAAGGAAGTACACACCGAGCCCAAAGACGAGTGGCGCAAAAGCGATCATCTTCCAGTGGTTTGAGCCACTCATGGCGTATACCGAGAGCACACACGCGCGGAAGACGATCTCTTCCGTCAAAGGGGCCTTATGCACATTTCGCGTCAAAAAACGCAAGTTAGGCATCTCGGAGAACCACGCACCCAGATGTAATTCCGGAACCCGATCCACGTCGTAAACACCTTGAAGAAGTCGCGACTAACAGAGAATCCCGCCTGGCCTGGGAGCTCCGATGCTAGATAGCTTGCGTAGAGCGGCCCTAGGAACAGGATGGGTGTTTGCAAACACGACAGGACGCTCGCTGGCCAGCGGACGCCGAGAAGCGCGAGCGTCGTCGCGAAGGAGTGCGTAGACTGTCTGATATGAGTGGCACATCAAAGAGGGAGGTAGAATCTCACAGATGGAGGGCTATGCTTCGCCACAAGAAAGTACAGCACAGCACAATTGAAAGCAGATGCGAATGTCACGGCACTTAGGCGCGCACGGATGACGGACGGGTCGTCTCTGCTGCCTGCGACAACTTGGTGGCCCGCCGCTGGCCCTTTTGCGGGCGAGATTCTTGCATTTCGCACCACGTATAGAGACCCGACATAAGATCCAGAAAACAGTAAAGCTAGCAGGTGCGAGGAAAGAGCTGATATTGGATACATCGGCGCTTGGATTGGTGGCATCTTTCCAAGGATCAGGCAGCGCAGGTAAGAAGAACGGTGGCAGCCCGCAGTACCTTCCACTCGTCCAGTGGGCAACAGCTGCACGGAGTCGCGTACTATGCCGGGGTCCCGAAGAATGGTGCGGAGCCGACTCCGACAGCATCACGAACGCGTGACATCACATCACACACCGTCGCTCCGGTGCAACTCCCTTGTTGTACACCTCCAGTCCCTCCAGCCACTCAGCATTAAAAGCCATTCCGGGTGGACTTACTAATATCGCGCCACCGGAGATGGAAGGAGGGCCACGTCCGGTCGTTGACGTTGTTCGCAGCGTACGAACTACTACCCGTATCCGCTTCCGTCCCTCTAACTGCCAGCCTGAGTATAGCTTCTCGCTTTGTCCCGGGGAAACTACCAGGCTTTAGATCCCAACAAGGTGCTCGACAATCTGTTGGAACTCTCCTATGCTATCAAGCGATGTCCCTTCGACCAGTTCGAACCTATCACGACAATAGAGGCCCTGACTCCTTATCTTGCGCCTTTTGGTGCCCGATATGCGGATACGGTGGTAGAGAAAACTGATATTGATGTTTTTCAAACCAAGTTCGCTGGCGCTTCCATCAATGTTCTTGCATCTATTGTGCACAGATTTAGGTACACCCCGCTGTGGCCTGCGATCATGCAGCGTCTCGTTGTGTCTTGGGCCTCCACATGCATGGGCCTGCGGTTCTACGCTCGCACACTTCTACGCACGGGCCCTCCAGCCGCTCCACTGGAAATCGACTCGCCCGCGCAGACATTCACTATAATGATTACATTGCTGAAAATGTATGCGGATGCTGATGCGCTCGCCTCGCTGGTTCATGGCACGCGCGAGGCAACTGACCTAGTGATCAAGTTCTGGGTCATCGAAATCGAGAGTGCTCAGCTGTCGGTCCAGCTCGTAGACATGTTCCAGGGCAAATCTCTTCCCACTACGGCAGGCCTCTTGGACTTCTGTGTTTTTGCCCAACGGGATCCGGAATCGGCCGGTTCGCTTATCATCTCTATGCTGGATGGGAGTCTCGGGCCCGAAAGAATTGCTTATGTGGCACTGGAGCATCTCTCCAGAAGCACCTTGGCCCTCTCGCAGTCCACTGAATCCGCCACGCTTTCCGTCGTACGGATGAACTTGCACATCCTCACATGTCTGCACTCAAAGCCCTTTCATCTCATGTTGCTGTCCCAGAACTCTGTCGGTGCGGTGACCGAAGCCCTGCTTTCCCTCACATCGGTGCCGTTCGATCCTGCGACTACGGACATCATCGCTGACTGTATTGCGCTGATATGCAAGTATCTTCGCATGCATATTGCGTGTGATGGCCTCACTTCGTTGAACTACTCGCTCGAGAGTGGTCTTCTCGTCGGACTGGTGAAGGCTCATCCGTGGCTCGGCGCAAAGTGGTCACTCGACCCTTTCGTCGAGCTTCTCGCCGTCCACTTGCCGCGCTACTTGATATATCTATCCGTTCTTCGCCAAGTCGACAAGTCGCTCAAAGCCTTCGAGCAGCTCGATTTGCGGTATATGCTGTCCAGTGTCCAGACGTTTTGGAAAGCTTTCGAAAAGGATGCCAACGTTCATATCGCGCTGGCTACTGAGGCGGAGCTTGCTTCGGCAACTTGCAGCAATGTATGTAATATCTATCCCAAAGCCGTTGAAATAAGAGGCTGATAATGGGTCCGAGTGCAATAAAGCCCCTACCTTCCGATGCAGCAGCTGCTTGGAGGCATTGTACTGCTCGAAGGCGTGCCAGATTGCAGTCTGGAATACCCACATTACGACCTGTAATGCACACACAACCGCGTTTCTCAGTATGCCTCACCAAACTTATCATCTCTTCGCATCCTGATTTCGCTTAGATGGAGTCACTCCCGACCTGCCGGACTCGGATATACAGTTCGCACTCCGTGTCGCGCGGCACGACTTTGAACAGCACAAGGCGCAGATCTGCGCCAAGTGGCGCGCCTCGGGAACGCTTCCCCTGCGTGCCGGGATCGACTACTCCGTGTTTCCGCACACAACGCGGGTCGGTATCGATGTTCCACCCGCCGTTAGCGCCCAGGGGGCGTCCAACGCGGCGATATACGCTGTGTTTCCACAGGGAACGGCGGAGGCGGAATATTACATGTGCGATCTGGGGCTGACACGAGAGGCCGGCGTCTCGGACGAGGAGGCAATCGCGATGGTGGTGCAGATGATTAGCGCCCAGCCTGTGCCAGCTTTCTGTCGAGTCAAATAGAAGGCCTGTGGGCTTTGATTTCTTTGCGACATATTTGGGGGGGGGGGGGTGGTCTACTGGAAATCTGGAATGATCTTGTGTCAAGTCACGAAGCCGCTCATTTGGTACAGCCCCGTCTGCAACTTCTTCCTTTGGTTTTCTTGTACGAACCACATGCACTTCAAATTTCCTGTTTTCTGCTGACGACGGCGTCGAGCTGTCCGAGTATAGGGTGTAATAATTTGCGGACGGGGCTCCAAGTCAGACACGACGGCAATGTTCCATACGCAGACAGCAAGGTATCTTTTCCACGCACAAGCGGTCAGAGAAGGTCATACATAGTACCGCTGATTACGCGTTCAAAGATCCTGGCATTGCATTATAGGTTCGCCCCATGCACATGAGGTGAGATGTCAGACTACAATTGATTTGACCCTAAGCAAAGCCAGAAGCTATGGTGCGACCTGAAGCCTCAGAAGCACTCTAGAAAAGTCGTGAGCGAGGTGAACAAGTTGGACTATTGGAAGATTCGTACTGCGATGAACGATGCCGGGGCCAGACTCGTCGTACTCTTGTTTGGTACACCACAGGTTCTGGAACGTGCTGAGGGAGGAGAGAATCGACCCGCCGATCCAGACGGAGTACTTGCGCTCTGGGGGCGCGACGATCCGGATCTTGAAAGGTATCAGGATCAGGTTTGTGGGCGAAAACAAGAGGTACCGACCCGAATGCTGGACGGCGCCATGGACGTCAATTCTTTCTGCATGCGGTCTGCGATACCGGGGAACATGGTACTGCCGCCGGAAAGAACCACGTTGCCGTAGAGGTCACGCCGGATGTCCAGGTCGCATTTCAAGATGGAATTGACGCTTGTGGAATCAGTAAGAATGGGATAGATCTGCCGACAGGCTAGCACCGTACGTGGTTTCATGAATACCCGCTGCCTCGAGCCCAATCATTGATGGATTGAAGAGAACTTCAGGAGCCCGGAACCTAGTAGTTTAACTGTCATCGAGAAAGAATAGAAGGGGGGCAAGGAGCTCACCGTTCATTGCCGATGGTGATGATGTTCCCGTCAGGCAGCTCGTAACTCTTCTCTAACGCGGACGACTCAGTCGCCGTGCGCAGCTCTTGCTCAAAGTCCAGGGCGACATAGCATAGCTTCTCCTTGATGTCGCGAACGACTTCGTGCTCGGCCGTGGTGGTAAACTTGTATCCCCGCTCCCCGAGATTCTTCACGAGGCACTCTGTCAAGTCGCGCCCAGCGAGATCCAGGCGAAGGATGGCGTGCGGGAGCGAGAAGCCCTCGTAGATTGGCACCGTGTGCGACACACCATCGCCAGAGTCCATGACCACACCGGTGGTGCGCCCCGACGCGTACAGGGATAGCACGGCCTGGATCTGCACGTAGAACGCGGGGACATTGAACGTCTCGAACATGATCTGCGTCATCTTTTCTCGATTGGACTTGGGGTTCATCGGCGCCTCGGTGAGGAGAACGGGGTGCTCCTCCGGCGCGACGCGCAGCTCGTTGAAGAACGTATGGTGCCAGATCTTCTCCATGTCGTCCCAATTGGTGACGATTCCGTGTTCGATGGGGTATTTTAAGGACAAAATACCGCGCTTGGCCTGAGCTTCGTCCCTATAGAACGATGAATAATTGAGAAAAAACGATGGAGTGGAATTCACCCGATGTACGAATCCTTGTTCCCAAACCCAACCATGACGCCTGCTTGACGAGGACGACCCACAATAGACCTGGGCGGAATTTCAAGGACAAAAGACAAACTATAACAAGACCTACGGGAAGACGGCGCGAGGTGCATCATCGCCTGATGTTGACTTCGTGAGGATTTAAAGGAACACAAAAGGATCATAGAGAAAATACCGGCGACTGTATAAAATGTGAGCTGCTGTATATGAGAAAAGATGATACGAACATCCTGCTTTGCACATTCCCGAACCATTGTCGATGACCTAGAAACAAAATGAGTAGAAGGCACAGCAGCCGAAAAGCCGACGCACGAGCGCTGCAATTTCGTCGTCAGACATTTTAGCAAGAATTCAGAAAGAAGTTGTTCAGAAGAGAGGAGAGGCTGATTGGATGTTTTGGCAATGGTACCGAGTTTTTTTCAGCTGCTTATATAGCGCGTTCGTGCTGCGAAGAGACTGCGCCTGCAACCTGCGGGAGGAGCCAAATTGACAACTAGTCTCGCAGCTTGTGTGGTTGCGCCCGTAGCCCCCGCAGCGCTGGAGCGTCCAACTGACTCGTATGCCGCAAGAAACTGCCAGTGGGACCCTTTCTGTCCGCTGTAGCGTTTCAGTCCTCAGGTGCGTAGCTTTTGTAGCTGGTATGTAGATCCTACATTGTCCATAAGTGGTTCTTAGCGATGCAACTACGATGCAAATCTTCAAATTTCAAGCCAACAGGTCAAACCGCTATGAGCCACTTTTCTGTCATTGATTTGTGAAATTGTGATGATCTCTTCTTTTCTTTCGGCGGATCCTGGATGATCGCTGTCAGAAACAGTGCCAAGAAAGACTCCAGAAACAGCGGCAAAAGCGGCTCAAAGGAGCGCAGCCGCTGAAGCGCTGAAGCCGCAGCAACGCTCATGGTCCAAGTGAGAAAGGAAATTGCTTGCGTAATCTGTCATTGCTGTGGAATATTTGACTTCGCCTTTCCGGGCCGGGTACGCGAATCCTTCTTTTCAACCACCATCATCATGCCGAACGAAACATTGAACCCATTCAATTCGCTGCTGGAGAATTCAGAATTTAACTCGGTGCGCTCTCTACCTCCTTAAGCTCGTAAACCTCGACTTGATTGACTTCAACGGTGGATAGGACCGAATCCAAGCGCGCTACGCAAATCACCGCGCAATGCGTAACGCTGAACAGACCGCCAAGTTTCTATCGACTGAATTCGAGGGTGTATCGATCGACCCTATACTTCTGCGCTTGGAGGACCAGAGCGTCGAGCCGGGGTTTGTAGACACACGCAACGCGATGGTGTTTATCGCGCGGCCACCAGAGAAGATAACGAAGCTCATCAGAGAATGCCAGGAGAAGCTCAGGGAAGTCGTTCCAGGTATGCCGCGTCTTTATTCGGGCTCTGCGGCACTGAAACTTTGATTTTACATCATAAAGACCTCTGGATTGTGCCTCAGACGTCCCTCCACATGACGGCCCTCGAAATAGCGCATTCACGCAGTGTAGATGAGATCGCCTCTCTCGTTGAGCAGCTGCGCGACGCCGCTCCGTCTATCGTGAATTACCCGCGGATGCATCGTACGCGTCTCGTCAAGCCCCTCTTGTGCTTCGACACCTCCGCATTCGCCCTCTCCTTCCTACCTGTGGCCGACACGTACACGTACCACCACTTCCGGCGCGACCTCTTCGACATAGCACACAAAGCGGGGGCTGAGTTGCAGAGCCGGTATGTCTTCCCTAGCGCGCACCTCACCGTCGGGCGGTTCATCCGCCCGTGGGAGGGGAGCGCGCCTGCACTAGTAGCGCGCATTGAAGAAATCAACGCTTGGTTGAAGCGGGAGTTTTGGCCCGAGGGAGATAGAGCTACGGAGTGGGTTGTCGGCGATGAAACGGGACTAGAGTGGCGTACTGGACCGGTGTGGTATGGCTCCGGGGGGGAGACGCTCCTGACGGGCGATGTTTGACCCCGTCTGTATGTTTAAGTTTACCAAACTTACAGAGTCGGACCTGCAACTCAGAGAGCGGGCTCAAACCACGAAAGTACTGAGAGGTGGGGCACGGATTCAGATACAGTTGTTGAAAACTAGATGAAACATCAAAAATGAAAGGATCGTAAAAGAAAGCTAAAAACAGTCAACTGGTTGAACGTATTGAACACGAGTTTTTGATTGAAAATTCTGGTGCAATTTATGTTATAGAAGGTTTTCACTTGAAACATTTACGAGTTGGGTATCCGAAGAATTTGTCAATTTGATATTCATGAGGGAGGGACACGGTACGGAGCGTGAACCTCCGGCTCAAATTTATGCGAGAAAAGCACTTACTTGGCTCTTGACTGATAATCTCAAGGAATACACTATGGTTCAAAACTGGAATTTACTGAAACCGGAACCGTGAGTAATACTAACATCGGGGAGATCGTCGATCATCAGGGTGGCAGTGCCGTTCCCTGACCTTGAATCCTTCTCGTTCCTTTACATATTCCTTCACTTTCCGGTGGTGCAACCTTTCTTAGTGCATCTCCAGGCCTCTGAATGGTAATACTCTCCATCGAGCTGAGTTTTCTGCATTTAATTTTTGTGATTTGTTTCAAGTCCGGGAGCAATGGTCAGGTGCTCTCCAAGCACATGGCTCCAGCGATACCGCCAAGGACAGGGAGGATCAGGGACAGACCGAGGACAGACCTAGTTCTCTACCCCCATGTCGGCCCAGGAAGCAATCCCAGTCTATACCAATCTTAAAGACCTATATGCAAGCTTAGGGACGTCTCTTGACCACGCGGAACGCTGGAGTACCCTCGCCGAAGAGTTTGAGAAGCGATTTGGGCAGAAGCCGCAATACATCACACGAGCACCCGGGCGCGTCAAGTGAGTGCCCTGCTGTGTCTGCTTGTACCGGTCTCATATCGATCCAGCCTTATCGGTGAGCTCGCCAGACTTGCTTGCCTTTGGAATCACACTGGACGGCGCGTTCAGGGGAGCACATCGATTACGCACTTTTTGGCGTTCTGCCGGCAGCCATCGAGCGGGACATCCTCATAGCCTGTGCGCCTACAGTCTCACCAGCGGACAAGGGTCATCCTGCGCCGGGGAACGTCACCGCTGAAAATCTGCAGCCGAAATATACTCGACAAGTTTTCGCGCCTGCGCCCAAGGCGAAGGCTAGCGAGATCGATGAAGCTGTACACGTCGAAGGCTGGCACCTGGATATCCCCCAGCAGCTGCGATGGGAGAACTACGTCAAAGCTGGATACTATGTGTGTTCTCCATGGTTTTGCGTCTTCGTGTCGCCCTGACCGACCTCAGGGAGTCCTGGAGAAATATTTCACGGGCTCGAAGGTGCTACCCGTCCCTGTGGATTTGCTTGTAACAGGATCGGTTCCCGCCGGGTCCGGTCTGTCGTCGAGTGCCGCTATGGTTGTGGCCAGCACTCTGGCCTTCCTCGCGATCAACGGCAAGGTCGGCTGTTTGCAGATATACCCCCCCTCTCAACATGCTGATAATGGGACTGTAGTTGGAAGGCAGTGCCGACAAAATCACGAAGGGAGAGCTGGTGAAGATGTCGATGGAGAATGAGAAACGCGTCGGTGCGTCTGTTCAATGTTAATATCGCTGCAAAGAAGCTGAGTTTCCTGCAGGGGTCAATAGCGGAGGGTGAATTTCAAATGTTTTGGTCCTAACAGAGTCTGACGAGTTGCAGGATGGACCAGGCGGCTTCCGTCATGTCCGTGCCGTCCTCCGTACTATATATTACTTTCTATCCGTCCCTGACGGCGTCACCAACACCGCTCCCGGGCATGTTCTAGTGGATTCCATGCTATGTAGCCCGCTAACATTAACATAGGTGGTGCCGTCCTCGTCTGCGCGCACTCGCTCAAGGTTTCCGACAAGGCGCTCACCGCGAAGAAGGGCTACAACCTGCGCGTTGTCGAGACACTTGTCGGCGCGCGCGTTCTTGCCCGGGCGCTCGGCATCGCCGTGGGCGCGCGCGAGAAGATAACATTTCGCGAGGTCGTAGGACGGTTGATGTCCGAGGCGGATGTGGGGCCGGGCGGAACAGGGATGGACGCTGCCGCGCTGATGGGTGTCCTGCACAAGATGGCGGAGGCAGTGGAGCAGCTCAAACCCCCAGGCAGCATAGACCCTGAGTTCGGTGCAACCCTGGAGGAGATGACTGCGATGTCGGGCCTCCCCGCGGATGAGTTCCACGAGGTGTACTTGTCGTGGGTCGAAGGTGATCTTCCCCTCTTTTCAACCGCCCTCATCGCTCAATCCGCGGCGTGCGCCAGTTGACGCCACGCACTTCAAGCTGTACAAGCGCGCGAAACACGTTTATTCCGAGGCGCTGCGCGTCCTCCAGTTCCGCAAACTGTGCCTCGACACGGCGGAAGCAGGCGCGGCCGGCAGCAGCCTCGCGGCGCTGCAGGAGCTCGGGCGGCTGATGAACGAGTCGCAGACGAGCTGCGCGAATGACTTTGAGTGCTCATGCGAGGAGCTTGACCAACTTACCCAGCTTGCGCGAGATGCGGGCGCGTACGGGAGTAGGCTTACCGGTGCGTCGCACCTTCCATCATTTGAATACTTGCTTACTGTCCATAGGTGCGGGTTGGGGAGGCTGCACGGTGTCGCTTGTGCCCGAGAGTGACGTCGAGGCTTTCATTAAGAAGGTTAGTGAGACATACCCGCCATACAAGGGGCTGGAAGGCGAGGCGCTCAGCGAGGTGATATTTGCAACGCGGCCGAGCACGGGGGCGTGCGGTGCGTTTTTCGTCGTGTGTGCTGTGCAAGACACTAGCCTGACCTTCTCCCAGTGTACAAATTCGAATGAGAAAAGGGAGATTGCATGTATCATGTGTATTCTGTATCTATGTGCTACCGGTGATCCAAGGGCTGCCAGTTTGACTGGTTTCAACCCCATACTCAGGCACATCGCGCTCGTAATTAAATTTATAACTGGTGTACGGGTGATCACATGATCGCGCTCTCTTGCTTCTTACCAGTGACCACCGTCCGATGGAAGTTCTGCATCTATGTCCTAGACACGGCCAGTATCTTTATCTCGTTACCTGTCTCATTGAAACTTACTATATACTTACGTGGTTTCTATTCTCCCACATGGGATGTGAGGCCGGGCCTTCAATGATCTTTTCAACATGTGAGTATGTTCGTGACTTCAGTGAAGATATCCAATTATTTGGTCCAATGTGCTCTTTCCTTGCGCTTTCCGCAACATAGACTAACTCACTAAACATTCCAGCCATCGTTGTGTATGAGGTCCGGAACCCATTCCGATGTGCAGGGGGCTCTATTACTTATATCGGTTTTTTGGGTCATTCAAGTTGTTAATATTGGTTCAGAGCAAGGAAGGAGATCCCAAAGAACTGCTTCCATACAAGATAAGTGGAGGGGGGTTCCGGAATTTCGCATGTCGCATTCCTGACCCTTTCTGGCTCACCGAAAATGGGGTCCTGACAGCTGCCTCGATATCTGGCCGCAAAGCTCAAAAATATATACCCCGTAGAATTGTTTATGGGAGAGTCACTCACCCAAAAAGTCAGAGAACAGGGCCAACTGAGCTCTGCTTCATGATTACTATCAGACCAAGGCCAAATAGCATCAAGATAGTCCATTTTCGAGACTTGAAAGAAATTCAACAAGGTGCACGTGACCAACCGCTGGTCAAAATTTAAAGTTCGAGCTCCGCCATCACTCCGCCAGCTCTCTTTGTTCCTAACCTTCATCTTCTCTGCTCCAGCACAAGCTCCAGCACGCAATGTTTTCTCGACCACTGGTCAGAATTCTCCTCTCTCATTGACATGCTCCCCGTGATAAGTCCGTGCCAACGCGCTCGTACAGCCCGCCACCGCAGCCTACGTCGTGAGAAACAAGAATCCGCTCCCTCAAGGCCACTTCAGTGTGGTCTTAAATGCATCGAAGCGCTATCTGGGCCGAGACAGATACCTCAATGTTTGCCATCTGCGTCCTTCCTTCCCAGGCGCTCCGCTGACCATTGTGCAAATAGGAGGAGCAAAACATCACGCAGCACAGCGCCGACATCTGCTTCGACACCGACGTCGAGTCTGAAACCCCCAATAAGATCGGCAAGATCGAGTTCACGCTGATCAACCGCTCGCGTATGATGAACGGGTTGGATGGCGACAGTTCTGATAACCTGTTGTAAGCACTACACTATTCCAGTTGGAAAGGACTCTCTGACGCCAGGGACCACCCAGCGAATCTTGCGACGCCATCTCCCATGAGCTCATGATGATGTATTCCGTTCTGTTCGACGAAGAGGGCGAGCCGACGAACCCGGAACTTGAAGGACTATTGGGTAGGTTCGCCTCTCCTGCGGAGGACCTTAGGTTAATTCGCGGGATTGCAGAGGGCGACATCATGTACCTCGATTCCATCGTGATCGAGCCGCGTTTCCGCGGTATGCATCTGAATCGTTCACCACAGTATGTAACCTCACCATAGCGTAGGCTACGGGATCGGCTTGCTCGCCGTCGACGGGCTCCGCGGGATCTTCCCCTCCTTCGAGATGGACCTCGTCCTGCTGAACCCCGCCGCGTCCATAGCTGAGCTCGAAAAGTACCCAGGCACGAGCCCCGAAGTCGCGCAGAAAAAGCTCATCGCATATTGGTCGCTGCTGGGTATGAATGTCTGGGCGCCCTCGAGCTCCGACTTCAAACTCATGGGCATGTGGACCGGCCTGCGCCTGCCGAACATCGAGGAGGTGTGGACTGGCTTCTCAATGTTCAACGTTCAATTTTGATCTTTAACTGGGGTTCAGGTCGTTCCGCATCTCTTCAAGTGAAGACCGAAGAATTGAAGGTTTGCAATGCAGTAAGAAGAATGGCCTGTGTAATGTATTTTGTAGTCCAGGTTCGATGTCCGTATCACGTCAAATCGCAGAGAAAGTGACCAGGCAGTTCGGTCGAGAATTTATCGAGGAACAGTTCCTGAGAGCATCAGAAATCATGTTCGGACTCGAAAACATCGGTCGGTTTGCGTGTCATCGAGCTTGTCAAGGGCGATCCGTGGTGGTTACATGAGATGTGGGTCACAGAATCTTTGGGGATTGCAGAGGTGCAAAAGACTCGTAATAATGACTCGCAGGAAACGACAAGCGACAGGATGGGAGATCCACGCCATCCGCCTTTCCAGAAGCTGGGTAGTCGGACAGACGTTATTCTAGAGAAAGACCCCAGGTTCCTGTCACCCCGGGCATGAGAAGCAGATGTCTCGAGGCACACCTTGGATGCGTGGTTCTGCGCGGAAGAGATCCCTGACTGAAACGCACGAAGCTCGTCCCAAGTAGCCACGTACTCTGATGACCCAGGGCTTCCAACTGAAGATTCCATTGCGGAAAACATCGCGGTGCCTATGCTTCTCATCTTCAGTGGTAGTTCTGAGTCTAGGCTCCATTCATTTAGCGACGAGGCGTTCGTTACAAGCCGCTGCTAAGTAGTGCTTGCAGCCTTGACAGCGAGGACGGTCTCGCGCAACCGCCGCAGCGCCTCGTCAACCTCCTCCGCGCTAAGCAGGCTGAACGCAGCGCGCACGTAAGCCGACGTGCGCCCGTTCGGGAGGAACACCGTGCCGGGCAACGCAAGCACCCCGCGCTCGAACGCCTCCGTACGCACAATCTGCGCCGAGTCGCCTTCGCCCGGAAGCAGCAGCTTAAACCTGAGATATACAATGAATAGCACCCACGGACCGATGGGCAACCCGCACGCACCAGAAAAACAGCCCCGACTGCGGCGGCGCCCACTCCGCGAGCCCGGCGAGGTGGCGCTGCATCGCGGCCTCAAACACGTCGCGTTTCGCGCGGTAGAACGCCGACACGCCGTGCGTGTGCCGCAGGAAGCCGTCGTGCCCCCAGGCAGCGAGGAGCTTCGCCGCGACCGCCTGGGTGAGCGACGCGGGCTGCAGGTTTGCCGTCGCGGTGTGCGCGTCGATCGCGCGCACGAGCGGCGCGGGGCCCGAGACGAAGCCGATGCGCATCCCCGCGGAGAGGATCTTCGAGATCGAGTCGAAGCGCAGGACGCGGCCGGTGGGGTGCCCGGCGCATGACGCGTCGGCGCGCTCCATGGCGAAGTAAGAGGGTGCACGCGGCCCGGTGTCATAGAAGAGGTAGTAATACGGGTCGTCCTCCATGATGAGCAAGTCGTGCTCACGCGCGAGCTGTAACACCTCCCTGCGCCGCGCAAGCGTTGCGGTCGCACCCGTGGGGTTCCCACCGTACTATAGGCCCATTTAGAGCAGCTAGGGCCCTTCCAGACGACTCACTGGGATCGTGTACAGCACCCTCGGTTTTGGCTTTTCAGCAGGCCATCCCTCGAGGATTGTGCGCAGCGACACGGAGGAGATTCCATCAGCGTCCGCGTCCACCTCTGCAGCGCCCGATCAGCCTTACGTGGATGCCAGCCACTGATTAGGGCGCGCCTACCGATTTGCTCACAATGCAGACTGTGGAACAATGGGATGACACCGCTGGGACCCCGTCAACGAGGGATACAGATCGGAGCAGAGGAAGTGGCGCACGCATAAACGGGGGACTGGACGAGGACGGGGTCGCCCGGATTCAGCAGCGCGATAATCGCCTGGCTTCGTCTGCATCATCGATATCAGGCCATCGGCGCACACACCCACCTTCGAGAGTAGATCCTGGGACCCGCTTCCTACGCTGAGCGTCCATCCCTCCCCTGGTGAGCGCCCATGCACAGTCTGCTGCAATTTGACGAGCCAATCCACAAGGGATGCCATTCCACCGGTGGGGCCATACTGCAGTGCTGCCGCGAGGTCCGCGCCAGTAAGGCTCAGTGCGACATCCTCGCCACCTCCGTGTCCTTCCTCTGTAGGGGGTGCGCTCGCGGTGAAGCTGAACGAGGTAAACGGAAAAGTCGTCGGATTCGGCTTGCCCGCGAGTAACGAGAGGAGGCCGGGCGTCGCTTCGAGCGGTAAAAGGCTGCGGACTGCGGCCATTAGATTGATGCTCCATTCCAACGGCGCGCGTACTAGGGCTCGGTTGACGCGATTTCGCGACCTCGGAGAGAAATGGTGCGTAGAAGCTGTCAGGAAAGTTCTGGCCAGTGGCAGTTCCAGCTTCATGTTTTCGCGCGCATTCAGGTATACGGACCTCTGCAGGGCTTGACATCGCGGAGCAGCGCGAGGTCTCAGATCTCAGAGGTCAGAGGAGGAGACGAGATCTGACGATCGAGATCACTCAGGGTCTGGAAGACAAAGTAGTCTCACCCATAAGATATCGATAGCTATATAGGTCGTCCATCATCATGTCTTCGCTCGTATATCGGTTAGTATACACGCCTGTCATAGACACTGGTCTTTAGTCCGCGTGTGAGCTGGGTTCGACTCCCAGGCGGAGAGTGCTTTTGCCATGCGTTGCGAGCCAGCCCTTCAATATAGCATCATGCATGCAGGGATGCCGCTCTTTCCTAACTTATCTTCTGCGAATGCAACCGCCCTCTCTGCGTAACTCCACCGCGTGCAATGTTTTACTATAAGGAAACGCTTGCTTCACATTCCGAACAAATCGAAAACAAGATACGAAGCAGTGTAATTTTGTCCCGAGTTGTGGAGCGGTTCCTGACTGTTTACAGAATACATGGAGACGTCTAAACCTGCACGACTACATAAGATATTCTAATGAGATCTGTTTTTACGCGAAACGACAAATCGGAACCCAGAGACACTGGACGTGTCTACGACGGGCAAGAGACGTAGGGTGGGTGATACGGAGGATGGTCGGTGTGGGGGAGAGATAGCTGGGAGTAGGTGTGGAGGTAGGGTTGTGTGAAGGAGGTGTATGGGGAGGTAGGTATGAGGGAGGGCGAGGTATAGTAGCAGGTGGTACAGAGATGGGAGCATAGTGTGTACATGGCATCGCGGTCAATGTCCAAGTCTGGTCAATGTCCAGGTCCGTCGGGAAGGGGGATCACGACGGGAGAGAGCGGCCGCGTCTCACCGTCGTCGTCGCTCTCAGGAGGCGGTTCCGCCCTGTGGTCCTCGCAGCCGCGCCCGTTCAACGGGACGGGCACCGCGACGCGCGGGCGCGCGCTCTTGATCGTGATAGGCTTGTTGTCCTCATCCTCTCCGCTGCTCGTGTTGTCATACACATCACGAACCCCGTCGTCGTCCTCATCGTCATGCTCGTCTTCCCCGTCCTCGTACCCATCCCGTACGCGCGCGTCCGAGCCGTAGCTGCCCTCGCTCCCGACGCTCTCGCCGTCCTCCTCGTCGTACACGGGGCGCCGATAGCGCACCTCCCCGTCGTCTGGGTCGTCCGCGAGCCCGCCTGGAACAGGACGCGGAGCAGCGATCATCGCTACCGCCTCGCCCTCGCCATCATTGTCCGAGTCGCCCCCCACGCCCATCCCCAGACGCATCCCCATCCCCGAGCCTGCGGCCTCTCGGGCGTCTGCCAGGCTAGCCGCGCGCTGCTCCGCCACGAGGAGGCCTTGCCCCAGCGTCATTGGCGCGGAGCGGAGCGCCTCCGTGCTGTGTCGCGCCGCCGCGCCCATGCCTGCTCCACAGGCGCGCTCGCGGCGGGATGTTGGCGAGTCGCGCCCACGCCAGCGGAAAAACCCGCGCGCACCACGGCGCGGTGGTGACGAGTCTTCGGGGGATACGCTCGCGGTGGACGCGAAGGGGGGCGGAGGCCCAGTGGGTACGGTATCAGAGCTGCGGCGCGCCCTGGACGAGGAGCTCTCAGGCGCGAGACTCCGCTGCGCGTCCACGGAGAGCGGCGGCGCCTTTCCCTTGCCTTTCCTGTCCTTCTCCGGTCCGCGCTCGCGGTCATGGTCGCGGTCCCTCTCCTTGTCTCTGCGGTGCCGCACGCGGATGGAGGGTTCAGAGCGCACGGAACCCGTCCCATCCGGCTGCTCACGCACAGTGCGGAAGAGGTTGCTGAAACGACGACCGAGGCGCAGCCTGGGGAAGTTCCACTTGTACCGCGGCTCAAGGATAGCATTGCGCTCGTCTGCGGCCGAGACTTCGATCTTGGGGGTCGTGCCAGCGATCCACTCCGCGCGGCGCTGGACGCCTTCGAGCAGCCAGGCTGAGTCCTGCGGAGGCGTTAGTGGGCTGGGCGATGGGGAAGGGGGGCCGCCCGGCCAGCGCAGGGCGTCCGTGCTCGCCTTGACGTGCGAAATCCCTGCGCGTGCCGCGGGGTCTTTCCTCAGGAGGTGCGCAAGAAGGTGCAGGACGCCGCCCGCCTCCCAGTCGCGCGCCTCCTCGACGGGGATGCGTTGTGCAGACATGGTCGTGCGCGGCGCCCAAGGGTCCTCACGGATGGCGCGGTAGAGTGACGCCTCCGCGGCGACGTTCCCAATAACGCTGGGATTCGGCTCGAACGGCATGCGCCCGAAGAGCATGCAGTAGAGGGTCACGCCGAGCGCCCACAGATCGACCGCAGTTGTCACCTCACCCATCGGTGCGTCGCCGCCCGGCGCAATCTCAGGCGCAAGGAACGCGGGTGTGCCTGCGTGGCGCGGTCCTTCGATGTCGCCGAGCTCGTCGTCCGCTACCGCGAGGTGGGCAACGCCAAAGTCACCAATCTTGACGTGTGAGCGGTCGGCGGTCCACATGATGTTCGACGGTTTGATGTCGCGGTGGATGATTCCTTGGAGGTGTACTAAAAAAAAGTAGAGATTAGGTATTGAAATAGAATCAAGAGGGGACGACGGGGGAGAAAGGCAGCAAATAAGTTGGCGGGAGAAGGGGCGGCAAGGTATCAAGTGCAGATGGAAAGGGCGGAGAGGATGCGGGAGGAATGAGGACACCGCTCTCTGCGAGGGGAAAGGAGTCACGCCAAGATTTCTGAAGCGATTGGTACCGAGAGAAAGAAGAGGGGCGTGGAAGTGGAGAAGGAGCGCATACAGTATTGCAGCCCCAGGACGACATCGCGCATGCACCGGCGCGCTTGGTCCATCGCAAGGTACGGCTCGTTTTCGCTGGACCACTGCAGCTCGCCGCCTTCCATGTACTCCATGACTGCGGGTGTTAGTCGAAATCTGAACACCTCGCGATGGACGTACTTAGACATATGTTGGCGGACATCTTGTCGTCTATGAACGAGTAGAACTTGATGATATTAGGGTGGTCGCATTTTTTCATGATTGCGATTTCTTTTCGAATTTTTGCCTCCTCTGTCCCGCGCCGGTCAACGAGGCTGGTTGGATCGGAGGTTCGTGGAAGTGGAGCACGCGCAGGGTTGTTTGCGCGGAGACGGTTCATGTTCTCCGTACGCTTGTTGTTGCGCGGGATTTTCTTCATCTAGAGACACAAGGATTGAACCCCCGGGCTACAGCGGATCTTGGGACCGCAACTCACCGCGCAGAGAGTATGTTCCGTGTTGTAATCGACGAGGTAGACGGTCGCATTGTGGCCTTGGCCTAGCACCCGCTTTATTGCGATGTAGTCCGAAGTACGTGGAGATGAATTGCGCTTGGGCCTGATGTGCACGGACGACGAGGCCGGGGAGGAGGATGGCATTGTCGACAACACAGCATACAGAGCGGAGGGGAAGAGTAAGCCAATGAGCAAGGCTAGAATACCGTACAAGTGCAAATCATAGATGGGACCCCAGACACCCACCCCCTTCCTCTTACCCCCATCATCATGCAATCCACCCCCACAATTCCTACCGATCTCTGCTATGCCGTCAAGTGCGACAAGTGTGGTAAGACCACCTGGAAGGTAGCCCTGCTTCCTCTCTCTCGATTGACTGTACTAACTCCACTCAGGGATGCGGCCAACACATTGACTCGGTACGGCACCCGCAACTCGCTCATCTGATCTCATCGCTGCCATAGGTGATGAAAGACGTCAAGGATGAGGATAAATGCGTGTGTGCGCGCGAGTAGGCGCCAAATCCAACTCTATCCAGACACCCCGAAGTCGCATAAGAAATGTACTTATAGTCCTGTTTATCACCCCATCTCGCCCTATGTGTCCAAGCGGAGAATGGAAATCCTGTGTCACAGTGCGAAGCTCCCCAGCAGGGCAACCAGCGCCCAGCACAGTGTCGCCCACCCGTTGCTTTACCTGCCTGGGAGTTGGTGAGTACGGAAGAGCACAGAATCATTGCAGAGGTTCCAGAGCCATTCCACACAGATCCAGACGCGTCAGACGCACGGGTGCGCAGTGTCGTCGACTCTCGTTACCTCTAACTTGGTTGAGGGGAGGGTGCATTACTCTCACTCGGCTCACCGCCACAGAAGGAGAAGCTCGTCGGAGCTGTCGGACTTCATTGGTGTCATCGCTTTCGTCCTGGCAGCGCCGAGAGCGCCGTCCGGACCCGGCATGCCTGTTCAGAATGTATTCACACCTAATAAAACTGCCTTCTCAAATTGACGCTCGTCCCCAACTCATCCCTTGATTTAAAAAAAATGTCTTAGTAGTATATTCACAACGGTATCTATTTGTTCTATATGTCATCCTGGCGTATCTCGCGCGGACCGTTCATCCGGCGTAAGTATCTCGCGCGATTCATTCGTGCGGCATTCGACGCGGGACGCGACACCGCGAAGAGCTCGCACTGTGGGCCGGGCAGTTGCGCGCACCACAGCTTCGGAGGGCGAATCTGCTTCTGGATTGAGTGGCGGCGACGCGTCCACCCCTGACGTGGTAAGTCTCAGCGGTGGGTAAGTATCTGACTTGCGCTCCTAGCGCTAGGCCCCGCAGTATCCTTCGCGCATTGGACATGCAGCTCAGGAGGGACGCGACGCAGACGTGCTAGCTGGGCCCGGATGAGACAGTGTGCGCGCAAAGCGACGTGGCGGGCGCACGGACGGTGGACTCGCGCTGCAGTGGCTCTGTGGCGCACACAAGCGAGAAATGTCGGCGTCAGCATCAGCGCCGGGCGCGGAATCCCGCCGCTATTTGACGTGTAATGCGGACTTGGAGCAACGATCAATCGTCGAGAACCTCACGCTCTCGGGGCGGCACCTCTTCCCGAAGGTCGTCGAGATCGAGGCGCACAACCTCGTGCACTTCAGCCCGTACACCGCCAAGGCCGCGGGCGACGCGTCGACGCACGGGTTCACGTTCATGCTCGGAGGTGCACGCGGACATGCGTGGCGTGGCGTTCTCGTTCCGCACGAAGACAGGGCCGATCAAGATGTGCGACTCGGGGCTGGCGGGCGTGGGGCTCGAGGTGTGTTTTTCTTGAGTCTTTCCTAAGATTGGGACGTGGCTGACGGAAGGGAGCTTTGTAGGGTGCAGGCGATGGTGACGGTCGTCGGTGACGTCGTCGAAGGACACGCGCCGTGTGTTCAACGTGTTACGCGTGCGCGTCAAGGTCGGGTAGCTGAAGTTCCGCGTCCAGGACTCGAAGCACAATTTTCTGTATAAGACGCTGAAGCCGCTCGCAACTCGCGACGCGGCAGTTCAAGAAGCAGGCGAAGAAGGCGCTGGAGAGGTTCTCTCGTGGGTGTGGGCAAGAATAGGGCGGGATGGGCTGCAAAGTGCTTGAGGTAGAGAGTAGATAGTTCCTAGATTGCGTAGAGCTCGCGCAGAGGAAGAGCCGCAGTCACACAGATCTGAGTCAATGTTTGTATCGGCCTACGGTGCCATACACTTGATCCGAATCACCGTCCTCCTTCTCGCTTGCCGTTTCGAACCTGTCAGCTGCCAGATCTGCAGCTTCGCCTTCTAGTCGAGTAAGAGTAATGCAGTATCTTCCCAACTTGGTTCTGCGCCGACGTCTAAAGCGTATCAGACAGCACGCCGTTCTCTCGCCTATCGCTTTTCTGCGTTCATTGTTCTGTTTTTGTCCTTCCTTCCAAGTTCATTTGCCGGTGAAGAACAACCCCACCCGCGGATCTCCGGGTACCTTATCCTTCGCTTGTCAAGGTGCGCTTGGATCTGCTTCGAACCAAGGGAGGTCGACAACCCCTGAACATCGTACTCAAACTTACCAGCAGTGGGTCTAACTCCCTGCTTCCCGTGTCTATTCAACCTCTAGCATCCACTCTGTTAATCAGAACAGCCTGAAGAGCAAAGCTTGTCTAATCGCAGCAACCTTCTGCCGCGAATACATCTATGCTACCATAAGCACCAACTTCCTAGTCTCTCTACACAGATGCTTCAACAAAAATGGTCGCGTTCCTCAGCTTGTGGAAACTTTTCCATTCCAGGAGCACACCCTAGCTTCTCAGCTGCTTCTGTAATGTCAAGACGACACAGCCTCTATCCAAATTCTAGCCAGCGCCCGGGTTTATGCATCGGCTAAGTTCGGGCTGCACTGCGTGGGAAGGCATCATCATGAGATCGGGGGTGGCCATTTTGCAAACGCTTTACGGCTGCGCCTGTTACAAGCGTCGAACCGCATATGGGCGTCGGTAGGCGCATGCGAGGGCCTAAACAGGCCTAAACTCTCATGGCGAGTGCTACGTAGAATTTTTTGAACAGGCACATTGAAGCAGTTCCAGCGCCGATTCACAGAAGAGGAAGCTGCTGACAGTGCCTGTGATATAATCCTTCCATCTGGGATCATGTACTTACCGCCGATGTCAGCTCTACTGCTAAGGATATGTAGCGCCGGAAACAATTACTTGAACCAGGGAAATAGTATACCCGCACTCGAATTCGAACAGATGGAATCCTTCAACTTTCCTTCTCGTGTGGGGGGTTGTCCCGCCAACGTGAATTCCGCGGTCTGACTCTGCTAAACACGCAGCCGGTCTGGTCCTCGGACAAGCTGGAACAAGCACACTTACTTCCAACTTCCGGGGAAAAGCCCCCAGGACAGAAATGTATGCGGGAATCGGATCAAAATTCGATCTATTCGAACTACTCAATCTGCAGCCTTCGAGCACACTGGGTGTGCGCACTACCTCCAGACTCCAGCAGAAAAAAAACTCCCCATGAGGCCGCTCCACACACGGCGCCCGATATCAATCTCCCCATCTCCGCCCCGCGGCATCGTAGCAGCGCTGAACCGCCCACCCGTCGGGGACCACCCGCCCGTCGGGTTTCGGGTCCGGGTCCGAGTCAGAGCTAAAGGAATTGTATGCAGTACAGATACCGTCAAATTTCCGCACAAGCGGCCCGGTAATATTGTGCAAGGGCCTGGGAACCCGAGGATGACTCGTCAGACTACAGAGCGGTAGCGGTAATCTGTGATGGGCGATCTGCGCTGTGAGCGTGGGTGAGGCGTCGGAGGTAAGGATCCTACCTCGTGCAGAAAGGGAGAGCGAAGGCGGTGTGCGCGGACGGTAAATCACAATTTGATACCGATGAGACACTAGATGCTTGGGTGCGTGAAGGTGCGAGGCGTTGGAGTATCCCCGCTTGACCGCCGTCTCAATGAGTGAGGAACGCGCGTCGAATTGAGGCGGAAGATATGGCATTGACTCTGGGTTTACATGATATTAATTATGAGATCGCGTGTAGGCGGGACGACAGTAGCCTGACTGCATGGATGTTGCGAAATTAGTGCGCCAAAACCAATCTTAGGGTAGGGTATGCACCTAGAAGGTATCCTCTGGAAGGGTTTTTCCCAAGCGCCGCTCAAGCCACCGGGTCGGCAGCCGCCTGTAACGCCTCCAGCTCGCGACGCAGCCGTGCCATCCGTCTATCAGCCGCCGCGGCGTAAGCACGGTACTCGAGAATCAGGGCGTTTTCCGCTCCGCTACGCGTCTGTGCTAGGTCGAGCTGTGTTTCGAAGTCGCGGAGGGCGCCTTCTGTAGCTGAAATGATGCACGTGGTTTTCTGCGCGTTGACCGCTGTGTCGGCATCAGGCAAGCGGCGCGGAGCGTGGCGCGTGCGGCGGAAGAGATGCGGTGATATGCCCTGCAGTGCAGTCTTCGTGCTCTTCGGGTTGCGCGCCAGCGTCGAGCCCGGAGGAGGGTGGAGGAGTCCTGAGGATGGTGTATTGTCCTTCGAAGTAGCTTCTTGTATGCTCAAAGCAGTAACGTCTAAACTATTGGCGTACAGGCCTTTTCCGAAAGGTGGCGGCTGGGAGGCAGGAGGGCCGGACGGCATCAGGATGGCGGGAAGGACCAATGACTTCGGGAGAGTCGCGCGTCTTTGAGGGTTTCCGTGAAGATAAATCCCTTGGAACCGAGTAGCTTTCTAGCTTTAGGATCTGTCTTCTATTCTAGTAGCCTGCAAGATGACACAGGAGGGAAGTGCGCTGCCTGCCAATGTGCACGAGGATCGCTCGAGCCTCGAGGGCTACCATCGTGCAATCAATGGTGTGGTGGGTGATGCAATTGGTGCCGGTAAGATTCTTCATGTAGGCGAAGGCTGGATGCGGCTCCGGAAAAAGTGGGACAACTGGGAGTAAGTATCGCAAACGAGCTGTTTGAATGTGCATGGTTGAGAGCGAGAGTGTCACTGTCACGGCGTCACGATCCTTCCTCTCAACCACAACAACAAACTTATGTACGGTTTCCCTGGAACGATTCCTCGACTCTCTGTTCTTTTTCAAATCATGGGATCTAAGTATCTCGGGCTAGGCAAAACTCTTCCTCCAGACCGAACGCGGTTTCCTGAGTCCTCGACAGTTCCGAGTCCATCTTTTCTTTTTGCAGATCTTCGGATCATTCAGTATCTCGGGCTTGTCTCAAAGGTCAATTTCTTGGCGGTACCATTGCGCATCTCTTCGGAGTCTACAGATCTCTTCTTCCCTCCTCTTTCCTCATCAAAACAATGCTCCGCAGCGGAAAGATAGATTTCCCGAACGGGGCCTTCAAGATCGCAGCTGCGAAGCATTTCAGAAATCTCAGATCTCATCTCAGATGCTCCGCAAATGAACTAGGACTAGGCCTGCGCACCCCCACCATAATCATCACCAGGCGTAGGCAAGTTGCTCGCCAAGGTCACACACCTCCTCTACAGTCCTCTACATAGCTGACTAGCCGGGCCGCCAATTTTTCAGCTCCGCCAAGTCATGGCAGTGGATTCTGTTCTGTTCTCGAACTTCCACTAGCAGCTGATAGGGAGCACAACGCATCACATCGGGTGCCCGCAGTCCCTTCCTGTTTCCTCAAGCACTGATCTTCTTGGGCTAGAGACATTTTCCGTTTTGAACAAGGGCGCTTCCGGCCGCCTCTCCGTTCACTCATTGCATATTCTCTTGACGGCTTCCCGCCGCTCTCCGGACGTATTTATTGTCCTTTTTTCGCATGTGGAACTCGCTGTGAGAATATAGGCGAGCCGCTTTCCTGTACATGTTTCAGTCTCTGAGCTACCATCAGACGGGTCTTGCCTAACTTTTCTTTTCTGCGCGCCTCGGCATATGTTCTACCCTGGATACCTACAGCGGTCTCGCCTTTTGGTGCATTGCGAGGGTCCACTTCGGCCTCATTCGCCTTATCCAATAAACTCCGGGCGCACCAAGTTATGTATGGGCCAAATCTTCCGAGTCGCTTCGAAGCGTTATCTTCGTATCAACTTACTGTTGGCTGTAGTCCAAAGCTCTAGGAAATATCCAGGAATACCCCAAATGCGACCGGGGTCCTGCCCTGACACCGCTCCTTGCTGGTCCTGGTTAGTCGCGGAAATTTCCAGTCATTTAACCCACCCATCTGATCGTCCTTTGCGACATGGTCCCTTGCTCGATTGTATGTATAGATGATCTACCTCCGTTGAACTTGCGGCTTATTGCGGCTCTTTCAGGGCTCACGTACTCGCAAGCGCTGTCAACGACTGGGTTCTTTCGGTGTCTTCCCTCGGCACATCAGGCGTCGGATTTGTGGTGTTGATGCTTCTGATGGCCCAACCCATTGTGCGAAGCACACGGAAAGGCCCTGTTAAGTGGACCGCACACTGCCTTCTCCCAGATTGCGCGCTATCCTCTGCGCCGTGGCGACGATACCAACGGGCTTCTGAATCTGTGACTGCTGATACGATTTAAATAGCAGGGAACCGCGCCATCTTTCTGCCCCAAGTGTTCTCTTCGTTCGGCGGAACCAATCTGCTGAGGATTAATTGGACTTAACGGGGTCGATCTTCCGGCGCCGTGATTTCGCAATACAACGAAACATCATGACGCTCTTGATCGACGCTCAACTTGTCGCGGTCTTTCACAATTCCGACTGGGATTTCTACTATATCTTTCTTTGCCCAGGCTTTCGGGGTCGGAGATCGTCGTATGAGCATACGATCAGTGTCGGGCACCCTCAAATATGGGTGTATACATTAAGACGAACATTCTTGCATTCTTTTTGAAGCATCACAACGTTCGGCCGATACCCTGTTTCCAGTCGCAAGATTCCATGGAGAACAGTGTCTGGTGTCAAGATCTAACGCACAAGCATCAAGCCTCTGGCGTGATTAAACATCTACCCTGGGTGTCAAGGTTATTTTAGGTTGGTTATTACCTGTTTCCGAGGACAATCCTTTTTGAACACCGAACACCGGGTTCAGGCTAAAATGATTCTTTGTCAGGACGTGCTGGTAGAGTTCCACTGGCTGCGCTACTTACACGTCTGACAGCAAGCATTCTCCCACATAACTCCTTCGGCGCGGCGGCACCCCGTGCGCCTCCATGCAATGAAAAACTCAATGTTCATATCTCATGCACTATGAACATACAACAGCTTGCTGATGATCGCGGCCTCACCATTTAGTTGTCGTATCCTTTTGCTAGGAAGGGAAAGAGAATCAGACTTCCAACAACTTGTTCATCGGGGCTTGCACTGCAAGCTTGTACGAGCCCCAAAAAGCGACAAGCTGACAATAGCCCAGGGAGTTGCCAAGGAGAGAGCTCGAGGCTTCAGAAGAAAGGAAATAGGTGATGTGTTCATTGTGGGACTTCCGTCTAAACAATCTCTCAGGGCCGAGAGGTCGTATCCATTTGAGCCGGGCAGCCATTAGGCTTACGAGAATCAAACATTGACACTCAAAACAGAAAGCCGTATCTCAGACCCCCGAAAGTCGATGATTGAGCTCAGAATTCTCATCCATCCATTTATCCTTACTATCGATCCTTCATGTTGCAAAGAACTTCGTGATGAGTATAAACTTGAACCTAAGCTCAACTAATATTCCTGGTATGTGTCTCTTCATTTACCTTGACCAAAATCAATTCACATCTGGCAGTGGCAGATATTCTGGTGGACGATATCTCCGCTTTCCCGTCGACGAAGCATGACGAAGGCCTTAGGAGGACCCAAGGAGGACCGCTGCTTGATTTTCTTTAAAAAAGGATATGTCAATTGTAACAAACTTCAATACCACGGTCTCTTTCCAAAGCCCTCTTTCTCTTCGACGTCCGAATCTTTCTTCAAGTCCTCAGAGTCAATTATCTGACCCAGAGTCAATAGCAATTTCAATTGCGACGCGTTTTAGCGCCAACCTCGTGACCCCGTCCCGAAATCTTCCGATACCGGAGCGAATTTCAATCAGTGTCACTGAATCAGTGGCATCACGGAACAATGAGGCTGGCTTTGTTTGGATCATACGCTGTTGCCAAGCTTGCATTGTTTGGGGTCTCATTTCGAAACATTATATGGTCTGTTCTCCCTCGTATTATCCACCAACATGGTACGCTGCTCATCGTTTTTCGTTTTTTTCTGGTGGCATAGCTGACTTTTTCACTTTACAGTCCATGTACGGCCGAAACCGCGAATCTATCGCAGACATTGAGCTCGAACTCCACAACATTTTCATTGAACATCCAGATGCCACCATAGACGACGACGGAAACCCTATCGTTCCCGCAGATGCTCTGGTCGATGTCTTTCGGTCTTTTGCGGAGCTGTATAACGGGGTGGAACTCTTGACGGTGGACGAAATGGAGATGCTCAAGCAGCTCATCGAGTCCAACCCCGGAATGGAGGTCACCCCCCAGGTCGCAATCGCGTTCATTGCGGAGAAGACAAAGAACAGCCCACCCCATAGTCCACCCATGGACGAAGACGAACTCCCTCGCGGGCGCGAGGACACTCGCGAGGACTACGGCCCTCGTTCTCGTTCTTCCAGCCGCGACTCCACCCACACGAGCCGGAATCAGAGCAGGCCGCCGTCGCGTGGCGGTCCGCAGACCCCGAGATCTGCTGCGTCGCCATTCGACACGTCGCGTCGTCAGCGCTCGACTCCCTTGGGCGGCGTCAGTGCGCCGTCTAGCTGGGCGAAGCGTCCGCCTCACCACCGCCGCAAGAGCGATGCCGGGAGCAAGAGTGACTCGGAGGTACGGGCTCGCTACTCTTATATGCTTATGCGCTGACTTGTTTTCCAGCCCTCAGCCACCGCCAGCCCCAGCTCATTCGGACGTCCGGCCGGTCGCATGCGTACTCCGTCCAACCCCACGTCACCCTCGAGCAGCATGATGGAGGACTTCTCACTCGGTTCGCCGCCGATGGGTGGTTCCCACTCTCGGCCGCCTTCCCGGGGACAGTCACGCAACACTGACGAGTCCGCGCACGCGGACCACTACGACTACACGCTACGACAGGGCCTCTCTTCGCTGCCGATGCCGCGCAACGGCAGTGACAGCGACTCAGACAGCGACGACGGCGGCGCGGACATGGTCCTCGACCGCTCCGCCGCATCAAGCACCGTCAGCATGATGCCCCATGAGCGTGTCGAGGCGCTGCAGCGCGTCAACGATGACCTCGCACGCAAGCTCGCCGATACTGAGCGTACCTTCCAGCGCAAACTCGCCGAGCAGGAGGCCGAGTTCGAGGATCTTCAATTAAAGCTCGAGGAGACGCGCAACGAGCTCAGCGCTGCCAAACGCGAGGAGAAAGAGTTGCGCTCCAAGGAGGTGCGTCCACTCTGCATTTCATGACCTCACCCTGTTGATGCGTGCCACCAGCGTCAAAACGGCACCCAAATCGCCGCGCTCGAGGCCGAGGTTGTCAAGGTCTCTAAGCTGCTCGATCAGTCTAAGACGTCGTACAACAATCTCCAGCGGCAGTACATGGATCAGTGTGCGAACGCGGAAAAGTACCGCAATGACCTGCGCGACCGCGAGGAGGCGGTGAGGGCGCTGCGCGAGGCCGCGGGGCTTACACAGATCGAGGTCGCACGATATGCCAAGGAGCACGAGGGCTACGAGGACCGCATCGCGAACATGGAGGAGGAGCTCGCAGTCGCGCAGCAAGCGCACGCTCAGCTTGACGAACAGAAGCAGGAGAACATGCTGTTGAAAGAGACAATCGATCGCATGCGTTTTGACCTCGACGAGATGCGCAGTAGTAGCACCGGCGCCGGCGGCTCGAGCGGGCAGAGTAGCGCGGCGAATACTGTCAGCAAGAGTCTTGGTGCTGAGCTGCTGGGGAAGATGAAAGGTTGGGGTGGCATGGAGAGCGAGAGCGAGGAGGAGCCCGATGAGGAGGAGGCGGCAATGAGCAGCGGGACAGCTGCACCTGATGACGATGATACCGAGGGCGAGGATGTCATCCAGACCATCATCACGAGGAAGAAGAGGGTATGTGCATTGCGTTTTTGGTCTGCAAGAATACTGACATCCAGAGCAGAAAGTCGCCAGCCGCGCCAACAAGATCGAGACGCGGACGTTCGAGGAACTCAAGGAGTACTCGGACAGCTCGACTCAATACGAAGCGCATCTTTTCCTCGTTTCCCATAAGACACAAACGGATTCGGAACCCAAGATCTTGACTGCCTCTGCGACCATGCAGACAGATCCCGAACCCGTTGTCGCCCTGCCCCCTGCACCCAATACTTCCGAGATGGAGATCCAGACAGAGCCCGAACCCGAGCCCGAACCTGTGGAGCCCAAGGCTTCCACTTCTGTTCCGGCGCCCACACCGACAGACGCACCGCCTGCGTACAAACAGGTCCTCTCCCCGGAGGAGCAGGAGGAGCACGACTGGCGCGTGACAGTCGCGACGCTGAAAAAATATCACCCCGGCGCGCGCGTCGAGGAGGGTGTTCCCGGCGGTATCTCGCTCGATGCCCTCGAGGACTGGCGTGCGCTCAAGGAGGAGCTCGGCGTGTCGTGCCTCGTCGTCGACAAGATCCTCAACAACTCTCCCCACACGGGCCTCCCGCGCGCGCCGACAGACGCGGACGCCATCCCGCACCGCCGGCGCGGCGGGCGTTTTTACAACATCTACAACACGTACGTCTACGGTGGCGCCAAGGCCCCGAACAGCAACGCCAACCCGTTCCCAGCGATCCCGCCACCGGCGCTGTGGGTCGGCGGGACGGTGCTGTTCTTCCTGATGCTCGGCCCATCGGTGATGATCCCGTACTACAGTGTGCCCGGCGGGCCGACACACTACGACCGTGCGGTGTGGAGCAGCTTCAACACCATGCAAGGTGTCGGCGAGGGCTTCTCGAACGATGGCACCGAGGCGGTGTGGAGCTTCCTGGGGCGCGTGGGCGGCGGGGCGGCGCGGATGGTGCGCGGCTGGCCGACATAGTCTGTCTCTATGCTCATGCCCGCGCTGATACCCTGCCCATGCCATGCCCATGCCGCTCCCTGTATGATACGTATACCCCAGACTGCCCCACGCAATGTCACACCACCCCCACTCACTCATCATTTTTTATCCTTTAGTTTATGACTTACGATTCTTGTCCATGCTTACGACCTGTATACTTCGTCCCCGGTATTGTGTTAATGTGTAACCACGGCTGCTTGTACACTGGGACGCTGCATTGATACTCTACCGTACTACGTATCGTTAATGACCATGAAATCCGCTGAAGAGGAGAGAAGGGACTCGCGAATCGGGGAGTTGGTCTTGATTCCTCAGGATCACTTAGCAATCGGACAAAAGCTTCCCCAATAATCCTTGCAGATTTCTTCACAAGTCGACACGCTGTCAATCCGGACTCGGTCCATCCATCCTATACGACGGAAATCACGAACGCACGACATGTCGAATACTTCACTGGCAAATTTGGTACGAGCGCGGCTTGGGCAACATATATATACCTGCTTCGCTCAGCGACCGCCGACGACCGGACATCCCCTCATGCTCAGTCGGTACTCGGAGAAGTAGTTGAGTATGTTTCTTCTCATATACACGGGTTTACATCTCCTAAGTGCAATTTGGGCCGCTCCTTCAACACGACCTCACCTACCAGTGCGGCCGATGAGTGGGACACTGGTATCCGCCGGGATTCTTGAAAAGGTACAGCTGGTGGTAGTCTTCTGCATTCCACCAAGGTCCCGCAGGCTGGATGTCGGTAACGATTTTCGTGCCCTTTAAACAGGTCAATCTTGCCAGCTTGGAGGGGAGAAATATCAGTTACCTTGGGAGTAAAATGTTTGGCCTGGACTTCGTCCGTTACACGCTTCGCGACGGTGGCTTGTTCGGGGGTTGTGGTGAAAATTGCAGACCGGTATTCTGTAAAATCGAGCATCAGATGCGGAAAGAGCTGAGGCGAGCAGACACTCACGGGTCCCAACGTCGCCACCCTGCCGATTCGCTGTCGTCGGATCATGCGTGCGGTAGAAGAACTCCACCAGATCATCGTACCCCACCAGGGAAGGGTCAAACTCAATTCGCACGGCCTCTGCGTGGCCTGTCGACCCACTGCACACCGTTTTGTAGTTGGGGTTCGCGACGGACTCCTTCCCGCCAGTGTAACCAACGGCAGTCGAGATTATGCCTTTCCCTGGTGCTGGCTCGGGCGGGAAGTGCTTGAGAAAGATGTGTTGGGTGCCCCAGAAGCAGCCTGCATGAGTTTAATGCTTGGAACGCGCCCAATAACGCGTGGTGACCGACCAGAGGCAAATATGGCGATTTCCTTCATACTCGCGGCTACGACTGTTAATAGGCACAACCAGGAGCCCGGACGACTTACTCGAGGCTATATCTCTGTGCGAAACTGGGGGAGGGAATGAAGAGGGCGCTCTCGGAGTTACTAAGGCTATGAGACGTCCGAGCATGGGAAGGTTGTGGGAAGGCAGGGCAGACGTGGATGATCACGCGGTTGTTATTCATCGTCTCCCCTGGGTCCTCCAAGTCGGACAACGAGTGCCAGTGTGCTGGAGAGATATGAAGAACACTGGTCTTGTGAGAGTGGAGTCAACTCGAGGTGTCCTTGTGGCAACTTGGAAGTCTTGTGAGGTTTCGCATGATGGTTTCCCTTGTCTTCTGATCTTGTTCTGCTCTCTTTATTGAGACCAGCACATTCATTTTTGGGACCTGTAATACTCGACCTCGTCCGTAACCAGATCCAATCGGAACGAGTCAACGACGGTCGACTGGCGGGAATAGGTGTCGCCGTGTTGATTAGATGTGAAGGGCACTCCATGAAGATGGAGCAAAGTGATGAGCCCGACCAGCCGGGACGTGATAGTGCACAGATATACGTGTTATTACATCCGGAAAACATCGCTATTAACCGTGGATTGAAGTAAGTTTTAGCTCGGACTCCGAGCTGATCTACTATCGCAAGGACGAGAAAATGTGTTATATAGGTTCACCGTTTCTCTTTGACGAAGAAGTGCAGCGTCAGGAACGACGCTGCCGTCAGCACTGTGAAGAAGATGCCCAGAAGCACCGTGTTGGGCCACCAGAAAGACTAATGACAGAGGGTCAGGATCACGCAAAAAAGGATGCAAGTATACCCACCTGCGCGTGCAAGCCGAATGTGGACAGGATCACAGCAGCCGGGACGTCAAGCTCGACGCCATACTTTGGGACCATCAGAAGGCGTGGGGTCGTCAAATGAAAGCTTCCGTACCTTAGTCTCCGTGAGATGCAGATACCGGAGTTCGTTCACTGCCAGGGCCTCGAACGCAGCGTGGAAGAACGACGCTGTGTGCAGCCACCGCAATCCGACGGGTACGCTTTCCCGGTTAATGAGGAGGCCGGTGAACATGAGACTTGAGGCAACAAATTAGCGACTAAGCCATGGCACACGCCAACAGCACCCACTTGAAGAGCATCACCAGAGTCCCGGCGAGTCCAGCAACACTCGTGCTCGCGACCGCAATCGACAAAAAGAGCACGACCATGGCAGTCGTCAAATTGAAGAGCACGAGGATGAGCATGAATTTCCAGAACGATACGACGGTCGGGACAAGCCCAACGAGGCTGTAGACAATCCCACCAAACATGATGGGCGGAACGACCCTCAGCGGGAGGATGTCAAACAGAACCTGATCTCCGAGCTTTAAAAACACCGTGCCGCAGGAAAGGAGGCCAAATGTACCTTGGACGAGAAGTACGTGAATGTCGAGTAGTATCCATTGGCCCTGTTTTTCGTTTAGCCACCATACACCACTGGTAGCAGGGTACTAACCGCTCGCGGATGAACAATATCCGCTCATTGGCGAACAGACCCAGGCTGGACAGGCACGAGAAGCCAAACAAGGCAAGGGTGAAGAAGAACAACCCTGAAGGGCTGTTAATGCGGAACCAGATAGGAACAGTCCTGACGGACCTAGCCTGTTCTGGAAGCCAGAGATATCGTTTCTGCACACAAGTCAGTCAAAATCCTGCTCAGAGGGGACAATCATGTTTTACGTGACGTTGTGGAAGAAGAGCCCACATATCACTTAGGGTGAAGCGTCAGCGACGGTCATTGCTGTTTGAGAGAAAGGGAGCGGCTTACATGCTAAGGCGATCGACGACAGGTAATGAGCCGTCAGCAGGGCAGGGTCCCGGTAAAGGTTCTTGAACGCTCGCCCGCTCAGGATCCTAAATTGCGTGCCGTAGGTCGCCCGCTTCCTGCCCCGCAGCAACGACGTCTCCACCGCGACATCCGGCAGCTCGCCCGCCCCGGCGCGTCGCAGCGTCTCGCCTTCCTCCTTGATGTGCTGTGCAACAGAGCTCGCCGCGTACGCATCCACGAGCGCCGCGAGCCTCGGCGTCAGCGGCGCGTTGCCTTTCTTGTTCGACGACGACGACAGTGACACCGCATCGAGGAACTGCGACGCCTTGCGCTTGATGTAGGTACCCGACGAGGATGCATTGGAGTTACGAGTGCGCAGCTCCGTTTCATCATTATCTGGGCTGTTGGACCCACGCGAGCGTACTGAAAGGGGCAGTGCCTGTGGTTGACGGGCAAGACCGCGCTCCTCGTCGCCGAGGTTGGTCACGTCTTCCGAGGGTGACGGGGGCTCGAGAGTGGGGCTCTCGCCGTCCCCGCTGTTGATGCGCTCGTCCAAGATCGCGTGCATGGTCATGTCAACTACAAAGTCGATTTAGTATGGACGGATGAACCAGCGACCGTAAACATACTGAGGAAGTCAGCGATATTGAACCCGGGCGGACAGGGGTGGCCGATGTCCGCAAAGTATGCCTGGCATTTCGAGAATTCGCCCGAATACACCAGCTTCCCGGAGGCCAAAAGGACGAGCTGGTCGAAGAGGGCGACGATATTACTGCGCGGCTGGTGGATGGTGAAGATAACTGTCCGGTTGTAGTCGCGGGCAAGGGAGACCAAGCTTTCCACGACGTTAAAGGCGTTGTAGGCATCGAGACCTATGAGCATAGTGATTGAATGAGACGCGCAGTGTATCACTTTTTCACTTACCGCTCGTAGGTTCGTCCAGGAACAAGATGGACGGGCTGGTAACAAGCTCGCACGCGATGGACACCCGCCGCTTCTCGCCACCGGATATCGACCTTTGGCCTGTGATCGCCCAGTGAGCTTCAGCGCCCAACGACGGAAAGGCTGGCGAACAGACCACTAGCACCAATGCGCGAGTCTTTGATACCCAAGATGCCGAGCTCATTCATTGTCTCCAGCGTCCGAAACTTCTTCGCCTCCAAACTCATGTCCCTGGGTAGCCGCAGCAGCGCGCTGTAAAGCACGGTTTCGTACACCGTTAGCGTGCTCATGAGCGTGTCCTCCTGGTCAACGAAGCCAGTGACAGCCTTGAATTCCTCGTTCCGTACCTCTCGGCCGTTGACGTATGTCATGCCCGACACTTGGCCGCGCTTGGCCTTGCGCGCGAGAATGTCGAGGAACGTGGATTTACCCGCGCCAGAGGCACCCATGATGGCACACACCTGCCCCGGCTTGATGGTGCCGGAGATGTTGTCGAGCAGCACGCGCGAGCCCAGCGTGTATGTGAGGCCAGAGAAATGGAGTGTAGCGGGGACATGATCATTCATGAGGCGCGCCTGCTCGTCGTCCGGGAGCCGAATTTGCCCAAACTCGCCACCACTTGCGCGACCTGCGTACCAAAGGACTGGAACAGCCGATGAGGCTAGGAAAAGACACCTTGTGACATTACGCACTTGCGGAGGTAATCACGACGATCAGTCCAGCTCCGGCGGCGCTCAGAGCGACCCACAGTGAGTTGTCGGGCTTTTCGGGTCGCTAGGTGGAAGAAGTCAGCGATATAACATTTGAAGCATACGGTGGCCTCACCGTATACCCTGGAACCTGGGAGAAGTGCAGGCATTCTCCCCCTTGACAATCGAGGGTGATATACGGGTCCCCGAAGATGTCGCTGATGAGCTCGTTCATTGCAGGCTCTTCAAATCTGCACCCGGAGCCACTCTTGCAGGTGAACGTCGCCGGGCCCCTGATCTCTTCTTTAAGAAAATCGTCGATGTCTAGGGTAGATGTCAGTAGCCAAACGAATGTAGAAAAACGACGTAGACTTACTGACACTTCCATCCTCCCCACAAATGAACCGGTTAGGGATGCAGCTGCATTTCATATGATCACACGTGTAAGTCGTCGTGTTCGCATCGTAGCCTGGAATGGTCGACGAGGCGCATTGGTCGAGGGCGCAATAGAACGATTCCACTTCGGCGACCCAGAACTGGAACGAACACGTCTCGCTGGGCCGATCGCAGCTGAACGTCACCTGCACAGCTCTATCCGCACCTACTTGATCGATGATTTTCCGATCTGCGCGTGGTTAATATCTAGTGGAGATGAAGAACCGAACAAGCGTACTCGTAACATTGCAAATTTGGTGGTTGTTGAACACCGTCTCGCCACCCTGGTAGCAGGTCATGTCCGCAGGATCCACGTCCTCGTCGTCATTTGAAGGTGCTCCGACAAGCGGGAAACCGGCGCATGCGTCATTCGTCTTGCACACTGTAACATAACTTCAGGACCGCGCTTCGCGTGTATCGTGTACTGGAAACACATACCATTGCAGTTGATTCCCCCCCATCCATCCTTGCATTCGCAGGACCTGCCGTCCTCGCGGAGTCGCCGCTGGTCGCCGTCCGCGAGTGAATCACATTCTTAGGCCCGAGTTAGCAGAGGCGAAGCGAGCAGCGCCCGACGCACGCGGAATCAGACAATCTATGCCGCCCCATCCTGCTGGGCATTTGCACTGGCCGTCGTACTCGTTGCACAGCCCATACTGGCCACAAGTGAATGCAGGCAGTTGGCAATTGAAGCATGGTGGACATTTCTCTGCGCATAGATGAGGACCCAGAGATTCTCTGCAAGGGAAAACGAACCAGGGGCCGCGTTTCCAGAAGGGCCCTAAGGATGTGGGAATGAGACACGAAACAGCTCGACTCCATGAAACTTGAACGCACAGTAAGTTGGTAGCTCGATATTGGTCCCGGCCGCGTCCAAGACGAGTTCGCCGGTCTTCTGTAGGCTATAGCCGGAGTGCAGAGAAGTAGAGCCAGCAGCGAGGGCTGCAGAAAGCGCAGTGGCATGAGGGCAGGAGGTACGTAGTAGCGGCCAGTGGGTCCGAGAAAGGCAAGCTGTCACGGCATGGCCGCTCTTGTTTGCAACGACCATGAGCGCGGAGTCGTCGTAGCCCTTCACTTCCCTCGGACTATACCATCACCCTTCTGGCCTCTCATCGGGTGAAGAAACATCGAATCCCGCTGCTTGCTCTCTTGTTTGTCAGAATGGACAAAGCGCAGAAGATTCCATGTCTTCCAGAACGACTATGTATCTTCACAGAATCGCGCTAGGCATACTATAAGGGCTGAATTGGGCTTAGCCTGAGGCTCCTCCTCTATTTCTGGAACACTCCGGCTTTGCTACGGTCGCCTTGCTGCTCAAATCTACGTGCGGCATTCGACATTGGAAAACAACGGTTAGACAGGATCGAGCTGAAGCTGCTCGTTCGAGTCGACCACAAACTTTCTGGGTTATCTCGGCAGGTGAATGGCGCAGGGGCTCATGACAAGCTTGGCCACAGTGGTGGAACTTGTGGAATATCACTAGGCGACTCTGACCACATCATCTCCGCTTTTCTCGCCCTTCGCCGTCTTTGCGCGAAGTTTGGGGTAGCCGAAGAGGAACTACTTCTCGAGCCCTACGCGGCCCTATATACAAACACCGCCTGAATGAATTCGCCTCAACGATAGCGAACATCTTCGTCCCCATTGACAACAATGACCATATTGCACTGGACGCGTTCGTGCCAGCTCACCTATCTCGAACTCGATCTATGATCGTCCCCGCTGGTGCAGTCCTTGTATGATACGCACGGCTCGGTCAAGCACCGCAAATCAGATTCTACAGTTGTACACACAAATCTCGAACATAGGCAATTTCACCATCTACGCCACACTGCATTTCCCCAGCCCTTTTGGAAACCGGGTTTCATCTCCCAGGAAACGTCGCTTGTAGTCATCGTCCACAGCGTTACATCTTATTTTGTTCATCTTCGCATGTCTTCGCATGGAACGAGTTCGACGTGCTCTGCAACTCCGACTTCCCCAAGCTCATGTCTATCCGATTTTCGGGCTGGGTTTTACTACAGATACTCTCCATCCGCGCTTCTACCTCAAGACAGATTCTTCATGATCTTCCTATCAAGCTATGTTAATGCCATATGCCCTTGAAAAGTACCGTCATCCTGGGCTACACTCATTCGTCAGTGGTATTTGAGGTGTTTGTTCCTTGACATTATTCCTAGAAAATATGCCTTCAGATATTACCGGTTCTGACTAATGCCGCCCTTTGGTTTGACATCTGAGACGGAAAGTCGACGAGTCCGTGCTTATGGGCTGGTCGACCCCGATTTGGTATTTGTACTTCCTAATTGGGATCCACCCCCTTGAGGGGCGAACGCCAGGGGCACTATGTATAGCTCTTGTTCATTCCATTCGTCGACCGGCGACGTCGAGCCATCGAGCATATACGACGTCCTCCCCATACTCTGCGGCAGCTCGCCAAAGAAGAAGAGGGAATGATCACGACATTCGTTGTAACGCCTCCTATTGATTCGGACGAAAGGTATGCCACTGCCATCGACAAAACTCTTCTGTATCCTGAGACCTCTCTCAGCGAGGGAACGCTAGGCCCTCTGGAGATGCAGCAGCTTGAGAGTCAACGGGAGCTCGAAGAAAAGCGCGCTGCGACACAAAAACTTCGTCAGGGGCGAGGACATGATAGCAAGGATTTGTCGCTTCTGATGTGAGCGAAACACTCTCGTCGCATGGACATCCCTCACCGATGCACATAGGGTCGGAAAATGTGCCGAGAACTTGAAGGCAGAAACACCAGAAGGGTGAGCACGGGTTCTAGCGCCAATGTACTAATCCGACACCCGCTTTGCACTCAGTACGGACAGCCTCAACACACGGGTCGACACCCTAGAGATCAATTTCGATGTCCTGACGAAGCGGGTGGATGGCCTGCGCCGGAGGCTCGACGATATGCGAGTGGAGGTTCATGGGATCGTCGGCAAGCTCGATGCGTTGGACTCAATGCGCTGGAGAAGACCTTCGGGTCCCGCTTGAAAATTCCGTCTCAAAAAAATATGGGCTGCAAACTATTGTGGTTCCCATTCGTTACAACGTCTGTCTTGTCCCTTAGGCGCTAATAGTAATTTCTCTTCGTATTCATACCAAGCACCGGTTTCTATAAGCAGAATCGGTCCTAGAAAGGATGTAGCGTATTTGCGCTGCTCGTTGACCGGCATGTTATCATGCAATTTCTTGAGACGGCGGCCGAGGAGGATAAACCAGAACGCCCTGGACCGGGTCACAGACTGCAGGAACTCATGAATATCCGTGATAGGCGACGCGAGTCTAAGATTATGAGGGTCTGCTTGATCGAGATCGAAATCATCCTGTAGGACGCTCGACGAAGACAAAGCCAAGAGTCCAAAGGACAACCAAAATCCACAGGCAGTTGAAGGAGATGGAAGGAGGAGATACGGCCGCGGTGGCAGTGCCAATCACACTATTACTCTTACTCAGCCTTTACTGCGCTACGGCAGCAACCAAAACGGATTCCTCTCAGCAGCACCATGTCCGCCTATTTCCCCGCCCCAGACGCGGAGGACGACATCGAGCATCTTCTCGACGACGTCGACGATGATCCTCGCACGCAACTGGACAAGACGATTGACCGCATCGGGATGGGGAGCTATCAATGGACATTGCTATGTCTCTGCGGCTTCGGTGAGTAGCGCAAGCCGATGCGCGGCGAGTGCTGACATTCTCTCTCAATGCAGGCTGGCTGGCCGACAACGTGAGTCTACCAGGCGGCGGTGACCGGGCTTACATTGCCTAGATGTGGCTTCAAGCAGTCGCAATTATTCTGCCACGCGTCCAACAGCATTATTCCGTGCCAGACAACTACATTGGCATTCTATCGTCTGCCATGTTTGCTGGCATGATGATTGGCGCTGTGGGCTGGGGTACCTGCTCAGATCTCCTTGGTAGGAGCACGGCGTTCAATGCCACACTCTTTTTCACCGCGCTCTTTGGCACCCTGGCGTCGTTCTCCTACTCGTTTCCCTCGCTGTGTTTTCTGCTTTTCCTTCTGGGAAGTGCGGTAGGGGTACGTCATCTATCTAACCGATCCTTTTCTTTTTTTCTACACTGCTGTACCCTCGTTGGAGTGTTTTCCCCTCCGTATACTGCTCGCTGGCAGCTATCCGATACGATGAGCTTAGGCTTCATAATATTGTGTCGCGTTATTGCGCCATTTTACGCGCTATTACATTTTCCTGCGCTTATCTCGGACTTCCCTTCTGTTTGCATGAAATCGCCGCTAACCGTCGTTGCAGGGCTCGATGCCAACAGACGGCACCCTTCTCCTCGAGCACATGCCTCAAACGAAACTGTATCTCGTCACCGCTCTGTCGTTGTTCTTCTCCCTCGGCTCAGTTCTGGCTGCTCTTTTTGCCCTCGTGCTGGTCCCACGAAACTCCTGCCCGGAGATCGCCACCAGCCCCTGCGATCCCGCCCTCAACAACGGCTGGAAGCACCTCCTCGCCGCGCTCGGCGTTCTCGTACGTCCCCACCCGATGCCCGAGCAGACTAGACTGAGCAGCCCCACAGACACTCGTGATGTTCCTCGCGCGCATCGCGTTCTTCCGCCTGTACGAGAGCCCGCGCTTCCTCGTGCACGCAGGGCGCCCCGAAGAGGCGCTCGAGACGCTGCAGCTCATCGCGCGCTTCAATGGCACGCCGTCCCTTGCGGGGCAGCTCGAGCTCGCGGACGTGGACGACACCGCGACCGTGCGCGTCGTCGACGGGCCGGGGTACGAGCAGATCGGCGTGAGCGCGAGCGGGAAGGGGCGCGTCTCGCCCTGGGTGCACCGGTGGGCCGGGCGCGTGCGGATGATGCTCGTCCCCGAGTGGCGCCGCACGTCGCTGCTGGTGTGGGCTACGTGGTGCGGGATGGCGCTCGCGTACACGATGTTCAATGTCTTCCTGCCGAAGCTCCTCGAGGACAGCGGGACGAAGTCGATTGAGGAGAGCCTGTGGGACGTGCTGATCTTCACGCTGGGCGGGTGTCCGGGGGCAGTGGTGCGTCCGCTCTGATCTTTCCGCATCTTCGCTCAATGCTCTCCAGCTTGGTGCCCGCCTCATCCTGACGCCCCTCGGCCGGCGGTGGTCTCTCGCGGGCAGCACCCTCGCCACCGCCGCCTTTTGCACGCTCTTTGCCTTAGCCCAAAGCGTTCAGAGCGTCTGGGCCGTGCGTATCAGCACTGTCGGGGTCGGGCTCGCCAGCACGGTGCGTCCCTCCCTCCTTCCCGCCTTTCTGTTTTGCTGATCCCCTCGGGTAGACGATGTGGGCTGTACTATACGGGTGTGTTTGTTCGTCTCTCTGTGTTCTTCGCTAAGTGCCCTCTATATAGCTGGACGCCAGAGATATTCGCTACCAAGGGTACGTTACGTCAAGCCACTCCTCCTCGCCCCACTCACCGTCCACCCTCCAGTCCGAGGCACCGCATGCGGTATCGCGTCGGCGCTATCCCGGGTGTGCGTGCCCACCACACACTATACCACGTTTCCTCCGCTAATGCCATCCTCCACAGCGGCGGCATCATCGCGCCCATGCTCGGCGGCGCGCTCTTCCTTTTCGGCCGCGGGGTGCCGGTGTACACGAGCATGGGCGTGTTCGTGTTCGCCGCGGCATGTGTCCTGATGCTCCGTGAGGACGAGGGCGAGGGCGGGCGGAGTCGGGGGCGGCCTGTACGCGCGGTCGTGCACTAATATGCAGGCAGGCGCTGCACCGTTTAGACAAAGCAAAGGACACTAACGAACGGTATAATGTATGTACGATTCATGTATCGGTGCTTGATCTAGATTCTCGCTCTTTACGCCTTGCCCAAGCACAAGGAGACATTCGCCTGACACGAGGAGCGCTGTGGCTTCGCAAAGAGGGTGTAAGCAGGAAGCGCAGTGCAGTCGGGCCTTGGAATGCTACAGCTGTTCTGAAAGATATCATCTTCCGACGCGATACAGTCTGGAAGGTGGCAAAGTATGTGCACAAGGTTCTCAAGATGTTCGATGCAGAGCCGATGATTTGGCCTGAGGAGGTGGATGTGTAGCGGACGGAATTTCTCCCAGTCAGTTTTTATTATTTGCTGCCTCACAATGACCCTAGATCTACGGCCCCGCCGAGAGGGGTGAGCTCATCGACGGTGGTTGTGGTGTGGCGTAGAGCAATACACTGTATACGGCCGATGTAAAAAATATGTCTTTCCCTTTCAATCACCCGATGCAACTTTGAAAATATCTTTTGTAAAACTTCAACATCTTGTGCCACAGGGTTTTTTTGGTTATGCTCCTTGTGCCGCTTGGACTTTTCCGAAAAGAGAGGAAAAATCTACGTTTTACTGCGCTGTGTAACCCGCCGGCTCTTCCCCAGGCGCTTGCCCGCACCCTCGCCGCCACCACGACCGCCGCCACGGCCACCAAACCCACCCCGGGAGCCACCCCGTCCCCCGCCCCGTCCTCCACGTCCTCCAGCTCCCCCGCGTCCCCCGCGCCGCCCACCCCCAAAGTCGTCTGTCGACTCCCGCGTATTCGACTTGGACCGCTTCCCCGCGCCGCCGAAGCCGTATTTCTGGTCGCGAGACGTCCGAGAGACCTTGGGCCCGCCGCGTCCGCCCCGGTCGCTCGCACCCCGTCCTCCCCGGTCGCTCGCGCCCCGCCCGCCCGATGCGGCGCCGCGCCCGCGCTTGGCGGGGCGGTCGGCGATGGCGTCCTCGACCGCGATGTCAAACGCGTCATCGTCCCCTACCGCGGTCGGCTTGTCGAGCATGTCTCCGCGCTCTGCCGACACGGATAAGAGAGCGAGCGGGAAAAAAATAGGACGCAAACGAACTGCGCTTCAACCCCTTCAGACGCTCCTCCATCTCCTTCTTGCTCTTCTCGCGCTCCTTGAGGCGCTCGACCTGGACCTGCTTCCCGAACTTCTTCCCCTCGCGCTCGCGGCGCTTGTCCTCGCTCTTCTTGATCCCGGCGGTCTCGTCGAGCAGACGCGCGCGGATGCGCTCCATGTGCGCGTCGCTCTTGGCCATCTCCGCGAAGTAGTCCGGCGGGCGGCTGAAGGGGAAGCCGTGCTTTTCCGCCAGGGTCCGCGCGGCGGTTGCGCCGTGCAGCGCTTGTTTGTAGCTGTGCGAATGATCAGGATGCAGGATGCACACGGGGGGAGCTAGGGGAGACGCACAATGCGAGCTCGCGTTTGAGGTCGTCGTCGAGGTCCACGTCGATCGTCTCCGGGTAGGAGAGCACGAGCGTCTCTGTCCATGGTAGTGATTTGTCGAGTTGTATCGTTTCGCGGATGCGCGCAAGAGCGACCTGGGACGAGTCAGATAGATAGAAGGAAAAAAAACGCAGGACTCACAGTATTGTCTATCTCAATTTTCTGGCGCGGGACAGCGTCGTCGTCGACAGACTCGACGTCATCCAGCGCGATGTCCTCCTCGCCCTCGTCTCCATCCTCCTCCTGTTCCGCGGAATCGGAAGCGGAACCAGAACCCTCTCTCTCTGCGTCACTGCCGTCCTCCGCGTTTTTGTCCGGCGTGAAATCGTCGTCCGACGAGTCGACGTCGTCTGCATCGCCTTCCCCATTTAGGGTGACGTGCAGCTGCATCTGCTCAAACTCGTCCAGCCCATCGTCGCCTAGTGCCTTCATGAGGCGCTCCATCCCCTTCTCGTCCACGCCGTCGTCGTCAGACTCGGAGGCGCTTCCGTCCTTGTCCTCGTCAGCCCATGCGTCTGAATCTAATGCGTCTTCCAAATCTGCCTCAGGCATGACATTTCCAGGCTTTGCCTTGTATGGCTTCGAAGGGCCCGGGGCATTTTTGGCTGCCTTCGATTCGTGGGCGTGCGCCGATTTTTGAGGACATGAGAGTTTTGAAAAAGTTCAAGAAAAGGGAATACAACCAGCTACAAACACGGCCCGACTCGGCCCGGTCACGTGAGGGTGGGGCTGAGCTCAGCGCTAGCGCTCAGCTCTGCGATTCAGACCAGGGGAGCTCATGTGTGGGTGGACTATAAAAGGGGGTCTTCGCACCACGCTTTCCGCCCCACAACTCTCTCAACTCTCGCCGCGTCTCCCCTTTCTCGCCGCTCGCGCAAGGCGCACGTCCGCCGACGCCGCTCCAGGCCCTGCACACGCCCAACTCGCGCCGGCCACGTCTCCGTGCAAGGCGCACGTCCACCGACGAGGCACCGTCCCTCCGTGCCTTCGTGCAACCCCGAGCGCGCAACTTCACGCCCGAGTCCCGCACCAGCGAGGACCAGCACGCGACCCGCCCTCTACAGACCCACGAGCGGCCCACGCTTCACATCCCCTCCCCGCCCTCTTCGTCGCCCTCCCGTAACCCCGCCGCTCGCGAAGGCGCATCGGCGAATCCGACCGCCGCCCTCTCGCGCAGTGGCCTCCGCAAACGAGCTCGCGGGACTCCCCCGCCGTCCCCGTCCACGGCCCCCCGCCCTCCCGAGTCCCGCGCGCTCGTTTGCGCACGCACGTCGCACCCGCGCTCGAGGCAGCGCATCCAGTGCCCCCCGCCCGCTCGAAGGCAGCGCAGCGGCCTCCCGTCCCCGAGTCGCACGCGCAGCGGCTCTCCGGACCCACGCCGGGCGCGCCTTCGTTCGCGCAAGTCGCGGGGCCGCTCGGGCACAGCCGGATTCACCACCGCCGCCCCGCCACAACGGCGCTGCGGCTCGTGCACGCAAGTCCCGCCGACGGCGCGTAATCCCGCGCGATCGTCGACGCCGCCCGCCCCGCCCCGCGTACGCTGGCGGTCCGGGCGCGCAATCCCCATCCCGCCCGCGCGCGATCGTCGCCCTCGCCGGGCACGGGTCCCAAATGCCCGTACGAGGCCCTCGCCGTCGTCAAGCCCGCGCGCTCGGTACGTACGCTACCTACCTACTCGATATGTACACCAACGCTCCCCTACAGCCCTCGCGCATCTCCCGCCGCCCCGACGACCTCGAAACGTCGAAACGAGCGCCCGCGCGCGCGCGCGACCCCCCGCCAAGTCCGGCACGCGCCTTCCAAGCCGCCGCCGCCTTCAAGAGTAGCGCCCGGCGCCTCTCGCCGCTCCCGTCCCGCCCCGGCGCAAACGCCCGAGTCGGCGCGCGACCCCCCGCCAAGTCCGGCACGCGCGCTCCAAGCCGCCGCCGCCGCCGCCGCCTCCTTCGAGTAGCGCCCAGCGCATCTCGCCGCTCGCGTCCCCTCCCGGCGCAAACGCCCGAGTCGGCGCGCGCTACTGCCGGCGCCGCAGACCCGCGTCGCAGCACGCCAAACCCGGACATGCGCGCTGCCGCAGCCCCCCACCTCGTCCGCCGCCGACTCCGACACTGCGCCCGCCCCGCCCCGCTTCGCGTCCCACGGACTCGCCCGCAGCCGCAGCCGCAGACGCAGACGCCGGATCGACGCGCCCGGCACTGTCCGGGGTGTACGCGGAAATCGAGATTGAAGGCGATAGATCTGGGAATGGAATGAGTCAGCCAGCTCGGCGATGCGGGTCCGCAGGCGGGGCGGGCGTACTGCGCGGTTGCTGCGAGTCAATCCCGGCGGGGGCTCCGAGCGGGCGCTTGCGGAGGCGACGAGGCGGGAGTTCAGAAGGGACTCGCGACGGGGGCGCGCCCGTCGCGGGAACGGATCTTCTCACGAGCTGCTCGAGTCCCCGGCGCCGACACGGCGAGACCGACTGCGCTCGAAGTCGCTTCGGGGCGGGGACGCGACTCCGCGCCGGGCGCCGCATCCCGCCGATTCGCGCGCCCGAGCCCGAGTCCGTGCGCTGGTCTCTCGGATACGGTGCGCGGGTCGGATGCGCTGAATTCGGGCGGCGCGTCGAGAGCTGCCGAGTCGCGCCTCGGTAAGTAGCACACGAGTCGCGCCAGAGGCAGATATACGCACCAATCTACGTATTTGCGGCGCTCGTGCCACGCCTCCTCCTCCCTCGCTGTCCTCTGCGACGCCCTTGAGTCCCGCGCGCCACTCGCGCCCTGCGGACTGCGCTCGTCCGCCTTCCCCTTCTACGGACGCGGCTCGCAAATGCGCGCGAACGCCGTGGCAGAATCGGGCTGCTCGCGGTGCATGACGCGACTCGCCCCGACTCGTCGCGTCGCTCGCCTCGCGCGCTGGATCCCCGGCGCACGAGCCCCGCCAGAGCGCCGTCCCGGGGTAGGCGGCACTTTGAGTCGCGGCAAAGGCAGCGGGCAAGGGCCGAGTCACGCCTCGCCCGCCCGCCTCCCTCCGAGTCCCTGGCGCCGATTCCCCGGGAGCAGCGCGGGGCGCATGAGCCCCGCAAACCCGGCCGGCGTGGCTGCGCGTACCGCAGCGTGAGCGCGCACGGTGCGGTGCTCTCGGGACTGGGCAAGGCAGGTAAGTCAGTAAGCGCCGGCAATCCGATCTTATGGGACGAGCTCACCTGGATGCAGGGTTTCGGCACCCTGTGGGCGGGCACACGTCCGCGCCGCCGTGAGACGGCCTGCGATGGGTCAGCGGGCCGCATTCAAAGCGAGTCATGCACCTGCCTCGACTCGGGGAGCGGCGGCCTAGTGGGCTGTGCAGCGGGGTGGATCGAAGCGAGTCCGGGGCTACAGTTGAAGGCCCATTTTCGCCCGTTGCATCTATACTCGAATGTCTGTTAGATATGTGGTACTGCATTTGTATGAAATGGACTTACTGCTTCAATCGAATCGTCTTGAGGTTCAACACTATACTTGAGCATGCATTAGACCATCGATGCCCAATTTGAATGAATGGAACAAACTTACTTTGAAGAACGGATGCTCGAGGACTTCAATTGATGTTCAACGGCAACTATAAGTACTTGATGTTAGACCCCATCGATACTGGTTATGAATGAAACTGACTTATATTGAAGACTGAATCCTCGAGGACTTCAAGCTTCAAGTCCAGTTCGGTGGTCTAGTAACCACCGACACTTATACTTGAACTTACAGCGAGTGCACATCGACGAACCTATGCTTGAAAGAGTGAGTCCCATTCAGACTTGAACCTATTATGAACGAGCGCAAGCTGACTTACATCAAGCGGAAGTTCGGTATTTTTACCTGCTCCTTGGTCTGCGCGGGCACAGTCTCGCCCATGGTCGGCAGCGAAATCAAGCCAAAAAATGGCCGGTGACCACAGCGAAGTCAAACTGGAGCACCTAGTTAAAGTCGGTCAGTATTAAGGATTCACAGATTGTGGACTCGAGACTTACGATTCAAGTCAGAAATCAATAGAGCAGTCAATGCGGACTTCAAAATCGAGTTCGTTCAATGTTGATGCTCAGAGAGCGCATGGCAACCGGACAGACCGAAAGTCAGTTATTTGAACAGGCGGCGCAGACAGAACAAAGTATAGTAAGGGCTCGAACGAAGTTCAGAAGCGCTTCGGCTCGGACTCGAGCAAATAGATAGAAGGCCTCGGGCGCCAGAAAGCAAAATGACATGAATATAAGCCAACTTGATACGGTAACGTTACTTAGACCTGAGTCAATGTTCGATCGCAGCAATCATAGTTGCAGCCACTGTGTTGGAAATTTGAAAGCAGCGACGAATAGTTTGATAGAACAACCAAGACTTACCTTGCCAAGAGCGAACTGGAAGGCTCTTTGAACTCACCTCGAAAGCGAATAAGCTTGTAGTTGAAGCCAAGCAATTACAACAAGCATACTTACAGTCTCTTATTCTAATTGGAGTCAGCGATGCAGATTGATAGAACGATCGAGACTAACCTCGAGACCGAACTAGCTTGTAGTTGAAGCCGAGGAAGCGAAATCTAATGGATAAAGTCAGCATGAAGCGTTTAATCAAGGGATAGTAGACGCACCATTGAAGCTACACCCATGGCTTCACTCAGGCCCAACGAAGGCGCCCGCTCTCGGACAGATTTGGGGTATGAGCGAGATCTAGGGCTCGAAGTCAGGATAGGAAGAGCAGCAATAGGAAGCGGACGTACTGGAGCCATAGATTCGATAGAGATCCGGGGTTCGTGGGGCAGCACCGGGCAGCGAAGCCTTTGACTTGTTGGGGGTCAAACGAGCTAGCGCCGGGCTTCGAATCGAAAGGTTTGTAGCCTCGAAATCTAGTGGTTCAAGTCAGCACGAAGCGTTCAATCAAAGGATAGTAGACACACCGTTGAAGCTACACCAATAGCTTCACTCAAGCCCAACGAAGGCCCCCGCTTTGGACAGATTTGGGGTAGGAGCGAAATCTAGGGCTCATAGTTAGTATGGGGAGGACAGGGGTAGAGAGTGGACGTACGGAGCCATATGTTTGATCGAGGTCCGGGGATTGCTGGGCAGCGACGAGGAGCGAAGCCTTTGACTTGTTCGAGGTCAAACGAGGCAGCGCTGGGCTTCGAGCTTGGAAGGCCATGGAAGCGAAATCTAAAGGACCAAGTCAGAACGAAGGACTCCATAGTTAGATAGTAGATGCACCTTCATTGATAGACCGATAGCACCACTAGAGCCCGACGAAGGCGCTCGTTATCGAACAGACTTGAGGCAGAGTCGAAATCTAGGGCTCATAGTCAGCCTAGGGAAAGCAGCGATAGGAAGCGCACATACTCGAGCAATAACTGCGATAAGATCCGGGGTTCATGGGGCAGCGGCGAGTGGCGACGCCGTTGACTGGTTTGAAGTCAAACGAGGTAGCGCTGGCCTTCGAATCGAAAGACCATAGAACTAAGATCTAATGGTTCAAGTTAGCATAAAGCATCGAATCAATAGACTGCGAACGCACCGTAGCTGTCCGCTCCAGAGTTCCACTAATCCTTAACAACAACCGACTAGATGTATCGAAAGTTCGAAATCTAAGGACTAGAAGTCAGAGCGTGGGGACATTAGATGGATAACGGGCGTACCATGCTCAACGGGGCGATAATTTCGGGAGAGATCGCGCGGATCGAGGCGGATCGAGGCGCCCGCCGGCAGCACTCGGGACGCAGCGGGAGATTCGGCAGGGGGAGAGCGCGCTGGAAAGGACAGTGAGATGTGTAACACATTGGAGGTAAGTCGTACCGGTGGGTCCGAAGTGCGCCGGCGTCTCAGCGATCAAAGATGCGGCTGCGCTCGCATGGACATGGCAAGCCGCTCGGGGCGAGTGTGTTGCGCCGGTGTCGAGGAGAGTTGCGCGGAGATGTGATCCGGAGAGCCGAGGGAGCGCGCAAGTCGACGTCGGCAACGCTGGCGGCGGCGGCTGCGGCGGCGTGCGATTGGCAGCGCGAGGAAGCAACGAGGAAGTCGATCTGGATAGAATGAGAACAGAGGGTGCTGTGCAAACCTGCCACATACAAGTCGCGCCGATATCCCGGCGAGCGCGAGTGCAGCGGGATCCGTCTGCGAGTCCGAGTGCTGGCGGCAGGGTTGCCGGGAGAGCGGCGGGCGTGAAGCAGGCGAATCTGCGAACAGTGAGAGCAAAGGAGGCAGGGGCGCAGCACAAAAAGCACGCGCCGGTGGTCCCGGCGTCGAATCCCGCGTCCCGGGTGCGGACAGTGCCGCCGAGCGATACCGAGACCGAGTGGCTCTGACTGCGAAAAAGGCTACGAAATGGTCAAAAAAAGAGGTGCAGGAGGTCTGCGACGTACGAAAGGGCACCGGCGTAAGGAAGGACCCGATCCCGAAGCGCGGCGAGCAGAATCCCGACTGCACTGCGCCGCCAGCGTCGAGTGGCTCAGCCACGTCACTGAACCAACTCGCTGCCCACGACGGCGGTGAGAGCGCCGTGGGCATGCAAGCCGGTGCCGAGAAGGGACTGGAAGCCGCACAAGAGGTGGTGGCTGTTGAGGAGGCGAAGTGGCCAGTGGGTGGTTGGTTGAGTGAAGGAGAGGCGGGATGCGCTCCAGTACTTATAGAGCTCCGGCGGCCCAGATGTCACGCGAGCTGTGTCGGGTAAGTAAGATTAAAGATAGAAATAGCATCGAAGCGCACTCGAGAGACAATAATAGGTCCCGCAATCGAGTTTGCCGCAAAGCCCTGAATCCACCCTCGTTGTCCGCTGCTTCTCCGCCCCCAGAATAGAAGCGGCGACCTTGTTGGTCTACATGAATAGATTGTGGGTCCAGAGTTTCGGCGCCGTCCGCGGCCAGCCACCCCCGCAACGAATATTTTGGGCAGTACCCAAAACGAACCATGCACCGTACTGCAAGTTGCGCATCCGCGAGGGCGCAGATTTCTGTCGGAGGCGTAAGGCAGAGTATATCCACAGACGTCACACCACATACGAGTGGCGGAGGGCTATACCGCCCATGGTACCGGGGGTACTGCTGGAGGAGTCAGAATTAGTTCCAGGGTGATGGGGAGGTTGCAGCGACGCACGGTGCAAATCCGCAGTAGCCCCACAGTAAGCTCTCGCATAAAAGCTGTCCATCAGTGGCTCAAGTCGAGCCCGTCTCGCTAGAATATCGGATTTCCGTATATTTTCGTTTTCGAGTTCGCCGCGTTTTGGTGGCCTCTGATAGGCTCTGCGTAGCGGAGGCACTGCGGAAGAAGCATTCTGAGTGATAAACGCTATATAAATAGGCTGACAACGCACCTAGGGCCAGCGGTAAACTCGGATGTTGTTCTAAGCGCGATTGAGTTCGTGCCCGTTGGGGCCGTCGGAGGGCGGAAATGAAGGCCTGGGCGTGTGCGCTAAATAGTCCCACTTATCGGGTTCGAAGGCTGAGGTCCTGCGGGCCGGGACCTTCGGGAGGCGAAAAGTCGAGGTGGTGGTCGGGAGCAAGTGACGGCCTTTCCCAATTAGGTCTGCTGGCGTCAACGGACTCCGGTCCGAGCCTTCGATTGACAGGTGGCGGTGAGGCTTGGCGCGGAACGGCCCAATTTTGGCCGAAAAAAATCGGCGCGCCTCCCGCCGCTCGGCACTGCCGGCGCGCGCCGGCCCACGCTGTGCGCCCCATATCACAAGCTCTCTAGGCGTGTCCCGGGGCCTTGAACCACTTGAGTTCACCGCGCACCTGGACCAGTCTATTTTTGTCCGGCGCGGCAACTTGCGGTCTGCCGATCGCACCTCGCCGCTGTGCTCGCGCATCTCCGGATGTGTTATCCAGCGGGCTTCTTTTCTCAACCAGTAACCGGGGTAGCCTTTCCAATTTATTAATACTTTTCCAAGACCCTGCCGGACATAATTGGGTTCCATTTTGTTGTCCTGTAGAATTTATTCTTGCATTTGGCTCATGGTTATCCTTCAGTACCTCATTCTCCTTGTCTCGGAAAACAATATCACACCTTTCAGTATGGTAAAATTTACGCCCAACAGCATGATATCTTATCTAGGACAAGGAATCAGAATATCAACCTTGTTTGAGAAATAACATCCCTTTCGTCTTTTCACTCTGGAGCATCCCATTTTTTGCTAGGACCAAAGAAGCGGAATATTAGGCCTGTCTGAGAACATAGAATCCGACCTTTTGTTATGGTAACCACAGAATACTAAACCTGTCTTGCATTATGGTAAATTTACCCTGAAGCATCCTTTTTCATTTCGGACAAAGAAGCAGAATAATAAGCTTAGGTTTATCAAGCCGGTTGCCCCCGCTGCCTGAATCAAAAATAGGGAATAGTCAGCGCGAGTTCCCCGATCAAATAATACGCGAGGGGAGTTGGTGCGGACGAACACAAGAATAGATTTGTTGAACGTCTCAAACTTGTGCGAACTGTTTGCCGGCAACCAAACACAACACATCCTCATTCTTGCCTTATACCATGACCATCGCCCAGCCCCCTTCATCTCAACTGCCTTCTCCGCTGCCCCACCGCAAGGCCTCGCTCTCCCAAACACTGCGGCACCTCTCAGCATTCCCTCGGGACACCACTGAGCCTCCAAATCTTGGCTTGGAGCTCGGGGGCAGCCGCTCGACACATTCAGGTTGGACAAAGTTGAACCCACCGTGCGTTGCTGTTCTGCGCTCATCGCGTTCTGCTCATCATCGATAACCCCTTCAGGCATCCGAGCCAGCTCACCGTCAATTTCACGTGTGGCTCGTCGTCACTTCGGCCGACACCGACACCCAGAGCTCGGTTGCCATCAGTCGCACACACACCGTTCCTTTGGTTCACGCCCCAGCGAACGGCTCTCTCCACTGCGGGAGGGGTTTTTTCCGCCCCTCGGCAATCTCTCCGGTACCCGCGCAGGATGCCGGCGATGATGTGGATTTTTTTGACGCAATATTGGTTCTTTTGGCGAGTAGCAAGGCTGGGTAAGCTCCTCATTTTACTTTGTTATCCGCCTCATCCTTCCCAGGCTCATGCACGCACACTGCCATCACATAAGCCTGCAGTTTCCGTAACTGTCATGCTTGCCGCGCACTTCCGCATACCTACCTGCGGCGCTGCGCGCCGCCGCCGACTTTGGATTTCATTTTCGGGTTCCCCACTAGGGAGCTCACTTACACGCGGTACACGTCGGTGCCCGACTCCCTGGTTTGATGCGCATGATTTGTCTGCACTGCTGCCAATTTCGGTTCAATCTTCTGATTTCCCGCAAGCAGCGCGTCTCCTTATGCGCCGTACGCCATCAATCCCGCTCCGGCGGCGGTGACACGCCTCGGTAAGTCCCGTGGCTTCTTTTGCAGCTCCAAACTAATTATCGAAGGCAGATCGACATGTTCTTCGGCGCGTCAGCGCGGGCCCTGACTCCATCTGGCCACGGTTTTGATATGCCTGGCGCGACGGCAGCGCCGGTTGATGAGTTGACGCGTCGGCGGCACCCCGACGTGTTGCCGCCGCCGTCACCACCAATACCATTTTTCGTGACCGCGTCACTGGCCTGAGGCGCGCAACAGCCGCTGGATCTCTTTCTTGATATTCTACCTTCCCATCATTGTTCAATGCGAATCCCACGCCTCAGTAAGTTTCGTGGCTCATTCTGCAGGTCAAAACTTATTATTTATTGCAGATCTCCGCGGTTTTTGACGCGCCTCACGCGTTTTTCGACGCGTCTGTAAGGGTCCTTGTCCCTGGTTTGATGCGCTCGACGCGCTCGGGGCGCCGCTCGATCGATTGACGCGTCGGCGGCGCCCCAACGCGTCTCTGCCGCCGCGGCGCCACCACTCTTCCGATACCACTTCTCACGATCCCGGCACTGCATCGATGCCCCCGCCCTGCTGCCAAAGTCTCGACTCAGAACCTTTGCCCCCTGTCATTCTGGTTTGGTTTTTTGCGATCCCACGACCGTGTTGAGGCACCCGGCTATCGTCCCGTCCTTCCGGTTGGTGTAAGGGCAACTTCACCAGGAGCACAGGGCGCTGGGCTGGGCAGAAGGGAGATCCTTAGACACTACCTAATACAGGGGCAAGGTAGCTACTCACCTGGGCAGAAGGGAGATCCTTAGAGAACAAGCTAAGGAGCTCCCTGCCCAGGTGTCACATCTTTTACTAGGGCGTGACGCGTGACTGTCAAGAACATGTGACTAGCTAGTTGCACGGGGTCGGACATGTGGCAACGAGGTGGTCATCCGGCGGGAACGGTCGGATGAGAGGATCAAGCCCGGAAGGGGAGGGGAAGTGGTCCGAGTTGGCGGAGAGGTGTGTCGGGCGAAGGCCGGAGGGCCCGGGCGGCCACCGGACCGGAGGTCCGGTTACGTAACATACCTCACAGCCCACACGAGGAGCCCCACGGGAGCGGCCAGGAGGAAGGAGCCCCTGCGGGTCGGAGTTCCGGGCGCGGAACCGGAAGCGGAACCGGGGCCGCGACCGGAGTGGCTGTGCAACCGGAGTGTCCGGGGTAACCGCGCAACCGGAGTGACCGGAGCGGCCGCGCGACCGGAACGACCGGAGCGGCTGCGCGACCGGAACGACCGGAGCAACTGCGCGACCGGAACGACCGGAGCGACTGCGTGACCGGAACGACCGCGCGACCGGGGGGGAGCGGGAGTCATCGCGAGCAGGAGCCTAGGGCGCGGGACTGCGGGGCGCGTGGGCCGGAACCGCGACCGGAGCAACCGCGGGGCTAGGCGGTCGAAGGGCGGAGCCGGACAACAAGGAGAGGGGACGGAGGAGGCGGGGTCGGAAGGGATAGGTGGATGTACGGCAACTCCGAGTTGCCGTGTCTGGCGCGAGCCTATACGGCAGTAGGCCACATCCGGAGGAGAGGTCAACGGCTAGACCGGAAGGAGGGCGGAGGCACCGGTTGCCGAAGCCGGGCACGGGGGAGGGGATGGACGTACCACTGGAGGTGGTGGTATCTGGTGCGAGCCTATACGGCAGTAGACCACGTCCGGTATAGAGCTGGAGCTCTATGGGGTGCGGGAAGGCACGACTGCCTTCCCGGAGATACCGCTCTCGGGGACGGTGGCAGGGAGGAGGCGGAAGCGGCAAGGGGAAGATGGGGGACTGGGTAGGCGGCATGCGCTGCGTAGGAACCGAGGCTTCCGGGGGACCAACGGAAGCCGATGTACCGGAGCGAGGAGTGGTGTGAGGCGAGGGCAGCTGGAGTCCGGGGCGCAGGACCGCGGGACCGTGCGGGGACCGGAACCGTGACTGCGCGGGACCGGGGCTGCGACCGGGGCGACCGGAGCGACCGGAGCGGCCGGAGCGACCGGAGCTACCGGAGCAGCAACCGGGGCAACCGGAACCACGACCGGAGCGACCGCACGACCGGAGCGAACATGCGATCGGAGCGACGGTGGGACCGGGGCGGCTGCGTGACCGGAATGGCCAGGATGACCGGAGTGGCTGCGCAACCGGAGCGACCGCGGAACCGGAACGACTGCGGGACCGGAGCGACCGCGCGACCGGGACAACCGCACGACTGGAGCGACCGTAATGAGCGCGGGTGACCGCGGGCAACCATGCAGCTGGAGTGCGGGTGTAGGAGCGGCGGTGGACGGTGGTAGGTGACGGTTCCGGGCCTCCGGATGGGCTGATCCGGAGGCATCCCCTGACATCAGCCCCCCTTCGTGCTGCGGCGCCCTCGACGCAGCGTGAACGCAAAGGGTGGGTGGGCCGGGGAAAAAAAAATGGAACCTGCCATCGCTCAACACCTTTCCGGTGTTGCATCCCGTTGTGGATACTCCGGTATGACGCTCGGCTGCTCCGGTACCTTGGAACACCCGGAAGGATGACCGGTTGCTCCGGAGGTACCGGCGCTATGTGAGGGAGAATATGTTAGAGCGCCTGCAGCGCATCCTAAACATTGTAAGAGACGTCCTTTCGGACGTCTCCCGTTCTCCCTACTCATCCCCCCGTCAAGGTGCGGCGCCCTCGACGCACCATCCGGTTGCCATGCCGCCTCCAAGGCAATAAGGCAACCGGAAAAAGAAGGGAAGGGGCCGGGTTGAGGTCCAGCGTAGCCGATTGGGGGTGGAACAAGTGGCCGCACAGCCGTAACCGGAACTGGAGCCGGAGCGCGCGACCGGACCCGGAGCCGTGTGACCGGGACCGGAGGCCCGGACCGGAACCGGGACCGGAGCCACGGAACCGGAGCGTGTCTCCGCGACTGCGTTTCCAGACCGGAATGCTCCACCGGCCGCCGGTGGTTGTCTAGCCGGAAGCGACCGCATCCGGGACCGGAATCGGAACTGCGGGTCCGGAACCGGAACCGCGGGAACGGACCACGCAACCAGGACCGGAGCCGCGATGGGGCCGGGAGCGTGGCCGAAAGCGACCGGGGGATCCGGGTATGTTTCGACACATATCCAGGGTTAGTGCGTGCACTGCCGCCTAGTTGGTCGGAGAAGGACTCCTAGTAGGGCAGCGGTCAGTGCACGGTGCCTCTCACCCTCGGCCAACTCTCATGCCAAGATGCCGCAAGCCGATCAAGAGGATCAGCCATCACGTGGTTATGCTAACATCCCGCTCCGCGGCAGGACGTTGCAAGGTTCCAATCATTGGTATAATGCCCAGGGAGGCATAGCGTAGGGGAGAGGGCATGGAAGGTGGTCATCGACACAATATGCGCCAACACATACACCAGTGCCTAGTGGGTCGGGGCAAGGCCCCTAATGGAGCAGCACTGGTGTACGGAGGTCTCGCACATCCCCAGACAGATCCGGGAGCCAAGACGTCGCAGGCCAGTCAAAGGGACCAGCCATCACGTGGTATGAAAACTCACGGAGACGTAACGTAGGGGCGGTCTGCTAGGGGGGAACGGTCATCGACCCGAAACAAGTGGGGTGCGCCCGGAAATCTTCCGGAGCTTGCGGGAGGGTGAACCTCTCGGAAGCCGGATGGACCGGAGACAACCGGCAGCTCCGGGCAGCTCCGACCGGAACCGGAAACCGGGCGACCGGAGTGCACAGCCACTCCGGAACCCGGGCGGCGCGCGAGGGCGGAGCGGACGCAGCGAGCGTGCATGAAGGGGGGGGGGGCAGAAGGGAGCCCCCCTTCAGGAATCCGAGCCAGCGTGCAGCAAGGTCGGCGCACCCAGATGTGATCGAGGCTAGGGGCATCCACGATGGGTGTCGCACGCATGATGCAGCGCCCGGAGGGCGCCGGAGTTGCATCCACGCAGGAAGGGGGGCACGCACACGTTCCCCGGAACGGTGCGGAGTATGGGGCACCGGAGCGGCTGCGTGACCGGAGCCGCGTGACCGGAGCCGGAACCGGAACCGCGTCCGGAGCGTCCGGAGCGTCCCGCACGCCAGTGGTTGCCCAGTCAAGGAAGGAGGGAGGGATAGGGAAAAGGGACTGCCACAGTCGGAGATCGGAGGTGGGGGGGGTCCTTGTGGGTGGAGGACCGGAGCCTCGTCGGGCATCCGTTAATAACCCTGGACCCACGCCCGGAGCCGGTGCGGCAAGGAGCGGGGCAGGTACGGGGTAGTGGATGGTAACGAGACGGGGGGACGGTGTCAGGGGAGCCCCCGCTCCGGCCCCCGTTCCGGTTCCGGTTCCGGCTCCGGTCTCCGCTCCGGCCCCCGACCCCGCCTCCGCTCCGACCTCCGCCCCAGTCCCCGTTCCCTCCGTCGCTCCCCCCGTTGCTCCCTCCGCCCCCGCTCGCCCGCTCCCGCGACCCCGCCGGAACTCCGGTTCCGGATACCACGTGGCCTGTGACCGCGCACGGGACCTATGCGCGTCACTCCGGTTGCTCCGATCACCCCGCGCACGTGCTACTAGTCAGTAGGTATTTTAGGCAGCTCCGGGCGTGGGAATCCTCAGACGTTCTTCTCTTCGGATTCCCCACGCCAGGTGCGCTATACTTGTACTTAGTAGCACGGCCTGTCAATTAACCTTCGGATTCCCCACGCCAGGACCCTTGACTTCTCGGGCCGCGTGGTTGCCCTTACAGCAGAAGAACGTCTTCTAGGGATTAACCGGTCAAGATTGCGAAGTTCGGCGTCGACGGCTCGGACAGCTCAGATAGCGCCCCCGCCTCACCCCATTCGAATCTTGCCCCCTCCTCCCCCCGCGTCGTCGCCGACATGCCCGGCAGTACCCCCGTCGGAGCTTCCGGAGCTCCGGTTCCGGACCCGACCGCGGACGCCCGGATGTCCGCTATCGAGGCGAGCCTCGCGCGCTTGACCGCCCTGGTCACCAACCTACAACCCGCACCTGCTCCGGCCCCTGCGGCACCCGCTCCGGCCGCGAGTCCAGGCTTATTCCCGGAGTCCACCTCCTCGAACAAAACGGTCCTCCGACCGAACCCCCCGTTCGTCTTCGACGGCGACCGGACCCAAGGCCGCGCGTTCCTGCACGCGGTCCGGACGTACATCCGGTTGGTTCCGGAAGGCTTCCGGGACGCCTACGGGGATCCCTCCGAAGACAAGGCCGTCCGGTTCGCCATGTCCTTTATGGCGAAGGATGCGGCGCAGCGCTGGGCCGAACGCCAGAGCGCCAAGGAGCCCTTCCCCTTCCTTCTCTGGGAGGACTTCGAGCGGGAGTTCCGCCTCCGGTTCATCGAGGAGAACGAGCAGGACCACGCCCTGCACAAGCTCGAGTCCCGTGCGTACCACATGGGCAACCGGGACATCTACCGGTACACCGACGACTTCGAGGACCTCGTCGACCTCGCCGGCTTCGAAGACCAGCTCATCAAGGTCACGAAGTACAGGACCGGACTCGACCCGGCGATCAACCTCGCTATCACCGGCTCGAGCGACCCTCCGCACCTCGAGGACTACCCCGGCTGGCGTCTCCGGGCATACCGCCAGTACGAGTCGATCCAGCGCTCGAAGATCGGCTCGTCCGGAACGTCCGGAAGGCCCCCGCACGCCCCGAACCGTGCCCGGATGATCCCGGTTTCCGTCCCGGCCGCTCCCTCCGCCCCTCCGAGGTTCGCAGCGCCCCCGGTCTCCGCTCCGGTTCCGATGGACGTCGACCGGACCCGCGCGCGCGCTGCCCCCCGTCGCGGTTGCTTCCGCTGCGGCGACCCGAACCACTTCGCCCGGGACTGCACCGTTCCGGTCGACATCCGCGCGGTCGACGTGCTGGATGAGGTGATCCGGCAGCTAGACGGCGAGCTGCTGGAGGAGCTGCTGGCTCGCGTTGCGTCGTCCGAGGCCGCCGCGCAGCATTCCGCTGCCGCGGCTGCTCCTGGTCCGGAGGATTTTCCCCTCCGCGACGAGTGAGCAGTGCGCCCTCGTTCGCGTCCCCCAATCGTTTCGCCGTCCTGTGTAATGAGTCTGACAATATATCTCTTGCACCTTCCGAAACGATAGACGCACCCCCCAGCCCGAGCGCTCCTCCGGTCGCTCCGGTAGCTCCGGTTCCGGTCCCTCCGGTTCCGGTTGCTCCGGACTCCGGAACCGCTCCGGTCCCCCCGGCAATCCCGCGTGCACCACGGAAGCCCTCCTGGGAGCGAAGGCTCCCGAAGCGCTACACCGTCGCGGCAATCCCGGCCCCCAACTCGCTGCACCTCCCGCTCGAGTTCACGTCCACCGATAGCGCTGCGAAGCTCTCGACCAACGGGCTCGTGGACTGTGGCGCGACTTCCGAATTCATCGACTCGGAGTACGTCGCTGCCAATCAGTTCCCGGTCCGACGGCTTTCGCAGCCGATCCCGGTCTTCAATGTAGACGGCAGCCCCAATGAGGCCGGCTACATCCGGGACATCGCGGACGTGGTTCTCACGTACAAGGGTCACAGCGAGCGCGTCCAACTCGCGGTCACGCGCCTCGGCAAGGAGAAGCTCATCCTCGGGTATTCCTGGCTCCGGAAGCACAACCCGGAGATCAACTGGGAAACCCGGGAGGTCAAGATGAGCCGCTGCCCCGCCGGTTGCGCTACGTGCACCACCGAGGCTCGTTCCGAGCGCCGTGCGGCTCGCTCCGCCGCGCAGTTGCTCAAGCGGCTACGCTCCGGTCCGGTTCCGGCGATCTGCGTCGTAGACGTGGAGGACCGATCGGACGAGGACGAGGACGACTCCGAAGACCCTCCGGGGCCTCCGGAGAATGACTCCGAAGACTCCGGTACCGAGGACGACGACTACCAGATCGAGGAAGGGGACCGGATATTCTATACCCGGTTCACCCCTTCCGAAGACATCCGGGCCACCGGAACCGTTTCACAGCGGTTAGCGGAGGCGTTCGCCCGGAACTCCGCGCCCCCTCCGGACTCCATTCCGGAATGGGCCCGGGAGTTCGAGGACGTCTTCAACCGGGAGTCGTTCGACTCGTTACCGGAGCGCCGGACCTGGGACCACGCTATCGAACTCGTCCCGGATTCGAAGCCCGCGAACTGTAAGGTCTACCCGATCTCTCCCCTCGAGCAGCGCGAGCTCGACGCGTTTATCGAGGAGGGATTGGCGACCGGACGGATCCGGCCTTCCAAATCCCCGATGGCGTCCCCCGTCTTCTTCGTCAAAAAGAAGGACGGAGGCCTCCGATTCGTCCAGGACTATCGCGCGCTCAATGCGATGACCGTGAAAAACCGGTACCCGCTCCCTTTGATCAACGATCTTATTAATCGATTGAAAGGAGCTCGGTACTTCACGAAGCTGGACGTCCGGTGGGGTTTCAACAACGTCCGGATCCGCGAAGGCGACGAGTGGAAAGCCGCGTTCCGGACTAACCGGGGACTCTTCGAGCCCTTGGTGATGTACTTCGGCCTGACCAACTCCCCCGCGACCTTCCAGACAATGATGAACGACATCTTCCAAGATCTCATCTTGTCCGGGGACGTCATGATATACCTCGACGACATCCTCATCGCCCATTCCGACCTCACGCGCCACCGGGAGATCGTCCGGGAGGTCCTCCGGCGGCTCCGGGAGCACAAGCTCTACTTGCGCCCGGAGAAGTGTGAGTTCGAGAAGTCGTCGATCGAATATCTCGGGGTGATCGTCTCTCACGACCACGTGGAGATGGATCCGGTCAAGGTCGCCGGAGTCGCCGCTTGGCCGGTCCCGGAGAACAAGACGGACGTGCTCCAGTTCGTCGGGTTCACGAACTTCTACCGGAGGTTCATCCGGGACTTCTCCGACATCGCCCGGCCCCTATTCGACTTGTCGAAAAAGGGCACCGCGTGGCGTTGGAGCGAGCCGGAGGCCACCGCTTTCCAGGCGCTGAAGGACGCGGTGACCACGGACCCCGTCCTGATCCTTCCGGACGAGGCCCGGCCGTACCGGCTCGAAGCGGACAGCTCCGACCGGGCTTCCGGTGCGGTTCTCTCCCAGGAGGGTCCGGACGGGAAGTGGCATCCGGTAGCGTTCTACTCCAAGAGCTTGAGTCCGGTCCAGCGCAACTACGAGATCCACGACAAGGAGATGCTCGCGATCGTCCGCGCGCTCGAGGAGTGGCGACACTTCCTCGAGGGCTCGCAGCACCCGGTGGAGATCTGGACCGATCACAAGAACCTGGAGTACTTCCGGAAGTCGCAGAACCTCAACCGGAGGCAGGCGCGGTGGTCGCTGTACCTGTCCCGGTTCGACTTCACGCTCCACCACAAGCCCGGACGCCTGATGGGGCGACCGGACGCGCTGTCGCGTCGCCCGGACCACGGAGCGGCTCCGGACAACCAGGACGTCACCCTCCTGTCTCCGGAGCTCTTCCACGTCCGCGCGATCGAGGGTGTAGTGGTGACCGGACCGGAACGTCCGGTGCTCCGGGACATCCGGGACGCGCTCGCGCGTGGTCCGGACCTCGAGGACCCCCTCGCTATCGCCGCGCGAGAGGCCCTCAACGTCCGGGGCTCCCGGTCGCTCCGGTCCGCGGAGTGGCGTGTGGACGACGGGCTGCTCTACTTCCGCGGCAAGATCGTGGTCCCCCGGGATCACGACCTCCGACGCCGGATCTTGGAGCAGCACCACGATACCCGTGTGGCGGGGCATGCCGGCCGCTTCAAGACGTTGGAGCTCGTCTCCCGGAACTACTGGTGGCCCCAGTTGTCCCGACACGTCGGCCGGTATGTCGCGACGTGCGACTTGTGCTGTCGCACGAAGGCGCTCCGGAAGCTTCCGGTCGGTGAGTTGCACCCGACGGAGGTTCCGGAAGAGCGCTGGAGCACGGTTTCGGTGGACTTCGTCGTCGAGCTTCCGGAAGCTCACGGGTACGACGCGGTGATGGTCGTCGTCGACGCGCTCGGGAAGCGTGCGCACTTTAACGAGTGCCACACGACCCTGGACGCCGTCGGAGCTGCGCGGTTGTACTACCGGAACGTGTGGAAGCTCCACGGGACCCCGGAGAAGTACATCTCCGACCGGGGTCCGCAGTTCATCGCGGAGTTCACCCGGGAGCTGTGGCGCCTCATCGGAGTCGCTCCGGCGACCTCCACGTCGTACCACCCGCAGACCGACGGTCAGACCGAGCGCGTTAACCAGGAGATGGAGCAGTTCATCCGGCTTTTCACTAACTACAAGCAGGATGACTGGGACGAGCTCCTTCCGGCCGCCGAATTCGCCTACAACAACCACATCCACTCGTCGACGCAGCAGGTCCCGTTCATGACCGATACCGGACGGCTCCCCCGGATGGGGTTCGAGCCGAACGGGCTGCGCTCGAAGGTGGAAGCGGTTAACGAATTCCGCGACCGGATCGCCTCCGGAGTCTCCGAAGCCCGGGCGGCGCTCGTCAAGGCTAAGGAGGAGTATAAGCGGTACTACGATCGCCGGCGCACTCCGGCGCCGGAGATTAAGGTAGGCGACCGGGTCTGGCTGGACGCCTCCGACATCCAGACCACTCGCCCTTCCGCTAAGTTCGCGCACCGCCGCTTGGGGCCCTTCCGGGTGCTCCAGGTCATCGGGCGGGGCGCGTACAAGCTCGAACTCCCCCCCCGGCTCTCGCAGCTCCATCCGGTCTTTCCGGTCGTCAAGCTTGAATTGGCTCAGGACGACCCCTTCGAGGGTCGGACTGGCTATGACGAGCCTCCGCCGGTCCTCCGCGGTGCTCCGGACGCTCCGGACGCTCCGGGCGCCGCTCCGGACGAGCCACCCGAGTGGGAAGTCGAGGCGATCGTGGACGCGAAGTACCGGTGGGGCTCGCTCTGGTATTTCGTGCAGTGGAAAGGTTATAATTCCTCTCATGATTCGTGGGTTAAACACTCCGACGTTTTCGCTCCGGAACTCGTCGCAGACTTCTACCGGAAGTACCCCGCCGCACCACGCGCCATCACGACCGCCACCTTCGACTCCCTCCCCTTCCGAGACCCCGACGTCCACGTCCGGACGATGCGTCGAGGCGCCGCATTCCAAGGGGGGGATGGTGTCAGGGGAGCCCCCGCTCCGGCCCCCGTTCCGGTTCCGGTTCCGGCTCCGGTCTCCGCTCCGGCCCCCGACCCCGCCTCCGCTCCGACCTCCGCCCCAGTCCCCGTTCCCTCCGTCGCTCCCCCCGTTGCTCCCTCCGCCCCCGCTCGCCCGCTCCCGCGACCCCGCCGGAACTCCGGTTCCGGATACCACGTGGCCTGTGACCGCGCACGGGACCTATGCGCGTCACTCCGGTTGCTCCGATCACCCCGCGCACGTGCTACTAGTCAGTAGGTATTTTAGGCAGCTCCGGGCGTGGGAATCCTCAGACGTTCTTCTCTTCGGATTCCCCACGCCAGGTGCGCTATACTTGTACTTAGTAGCACGGCCTGTCAATTAACCTTCGGATTCCCCACGCCAGGACCCTTGACTTCTCGGGCCGCGTGGTTGCCCTTACAGACGGGGTGGACCAGTGGTGACAACGGAAGTGAAGGTGGGGGGAGGGTGCGGCAGACGTACCCCGGGCAGTGTACCGGACGACAACCCCTCCGAACCGACGCAAGCCAGTGTCAGCCAGTCTGGGCCTGGGCCCGCTTTCGAAGAGGAGCATAGAGGTAGGGGGGGGAGGAGGAAGAGGCAGGCGTACCCCGGGCAGCGTGCTGACGACGACGACCCCCAACCAGACCAGTATGAACTCCAATTCGGCTGCTGGCCCGCAGAGGCTACATCCCAACCTCTTGCCAGTGCTCCCGCGGTGCGCAGAGGTGCAGGAGGCCAAGAAGGGGGGTTGCAGGGTCTGCTATTGGGTGAGCTTGTTCTGCTGTAAGGGCAACTTCACCAGGAGCACAGGGCGCTGGGCTGGGCAGAAGGGAGATCCTTAGACACTACCTAATACAGGGGCAAGGTAGCTACTCACCTGGGCAGAAGGGAGATCCTTAGAGAACAAGCTAAGGAGCTCCCTGCCCAGGTGTCACATCTTTTACTAGGGCGTGACGCGTGACTGTCAAGAACATGTGACTAGCTAGTTGCACGGGGTCGGACATGTGGCAACGAGGTGGTCATCCGGCGGGAACGGTCGGATGAGAGGATCAAGCCCGGAAGGGGAGGGGAAGTGGTCCGAGTTGGCGGAGAGGTGTGTCGGGCGAAGGCCGGAGGGCCCGGGCGGCCACCGGACCGGAGGTCCGGTTACGTAACATACCTCACAGCCCACACGAGGAGCCCCACGGGAGCGGCCAGGAGGAAGGAGCCCCTGCGGGTCGGAGTTCCGGGCGCGGAACCGGAAGCGGAACCGGGGCCGCGACCGGAGTGGCTGTGCAACCGGAGTGTCCGGGGTAACCGCGCAACCGGAGTGACCGGAGCGGCCGCGCGACCGGAACGACCGGAGCGGCTGCGCGACCGGAACGACCGGAGCAACTGCGCGACCGGAACGACCGGAGCGACTGCGTGACCGGAACGACCGCGCGACCGGGGGGGAGCGGGAGTCATCGCGAGCAGGAGCCTAGGGCGCGGGACTGCGGGGCGCGTGGGCCGGAACCGCGACCGGAGCAACCGCGGGGCTAGGCGGTCGAAGGGCGGAGCCGGACAACAAGGAGAGGGGACGGAGGAGGCGGGGTCGGAAGGGATAGGTGGATGTACGGCAACTCCGAGTTGCCGTGTCTGGCGCGAGCCTATACGGCAGTAGGCCACATCCGGAGGAGAGGTCAACGGCTAGACCGGAAGGAGGGCGGAGGCACCGGTTGCCGAAGCCGGGCACGGGGGAGGGGATGGACGTACCACTGGAGGTGGTGGTATCTGGTGCGAGCCTATACGGCAGTAGACCACGTCCGGTATAGAGCTGGAGCTCTATGGGGTGCGGGAAGGCACGACTGCCTTCCCGGAGATACCGCTCTCGGGGACGGTGGCAGGGAGGAGGCGGAAGCGGCAAGGGGAAGATGGGGGACTGGGTAGGCGGCATGCGCTGCGTAGGAACCGAGGCTTCCGGGGGACCAACGGAAGCCGATGTACCGGAGCGAGGAGTGGTGTGAGGCGAGGGCAGCTGGAGTCCGGGGCGCAGGACCGCGGGACCGTGCGGGGACCGGAACCGTGACTGCGCGGGACCGGGGCTGCGACCGGGGCGACCGGAGCGACCGGAGCGGCCGGAGCGACCGGAGCTACCGGAGCAGCAACCGGGGCAACCGGAACCACGACCGGAGCGACCGCACGACCGGAGCGAACATGCGATCGGAGCGACGGTGGGACCGGGGCGGCTGCGTGACCGGAATGGCCAGGATGACCGGAGTGGCTGCGCAACCGGAGCGACCGCGGAACCGGAACGACTGCGGGACCGGAGCGACCGCGCGACCGGGACAACCGCACGACTGGAGCGACCGTAATGAGCGCGGGTGACCGCGGGCAACCATGCAGCTGGAGTGCGGGTGTAGGAGCGGCGGTGGACGGTGGTAGGTGACGGTTCCGGGCCTCCGGATGGGCTGATCCGGAGGCATCCCCTGACAGTTGGCCTCGGGCTTGCTCTGATGCACCATCGATTCCGCCGCACCACCCCGGTAAGTTGTGTGTTTATATCTGCATCTCAGTCTCATTCATCCCCGGTAGATTATTGTGCTGCATCTGATGTGTTTCCTGATGCACCGGCACACCCTCGGAACTCCGACTCAATTTTTGGACGTCCCGCCACCGTCTTGATGCGTCCGCCGCCATCCCAAACTTCAAATCACGACTTCACGCGTCGCTCGATTCTGATTTTGGTCATCAACGTTACGCGCACATTTCTGTGTTGTCCGGTGTACGGCCACCGCCCCCACAATTCTGATTCCATTTTCGGCATTCCCGCGACCGCCCTGATGCGCCGGGCACGTAGGTGACGTGCTTGGCGCGCAGTCGAACCCACGATCCGGATGCCCCGCAAACACTGTGATGCGCTAGACATCGCGACACTGCCCCCGATGTTTTTTGTGATTTTTTGGCGCCCCCACAACTGCCGTGATGCGCCGCGTGTAAGTCCATTCCTGTAAAGTTCAATTTCTTGTATTGACCTCGTCTCAAGCGCCCCGGGCGCTTGCTCAGACTTCCGCCGCCACATTTATTTTTGGTGTTCCGGCGAGCGTGTTTTTGGTGTGCCCGCCGTGCGCGCGCTGTGTTCTGAGTCGAGTGTTTGCGTTGCCGTGACGTGGCCCCGACATTCCAATCGCGGTCTTGGTAGTCCCACGGCCACCTGGATTTGCCCGAGGTGTCGGGGCTTCCGAATCCAGAATTCATGATCCCGCCCATCAACGTGATGCGCCCAACACGCCAGCGCCCGTTTTCAAGCAAGATTTCGGTGTCCTGTCACTGCCGCCTCACGCGCAGCTCCTGTGGCTGATTTCTAAGTGTCACACGTGAGTTCAAACCTCTTGCGCTTGTATTTTGCTGATGATGATCCCTTTATAGGGTGGTCTTGAAGTCCCCGCCGCCTTTCGATATCAGTGCTCCCACGAGTGGGCCATCAACGACGCACCTCGATCAAACATTGTGCCAGCGCGCACGCCTCGGCGATCTCGGACATGGTCGTTTTGTGCGTGCACTTCAACTTTCATCCGAGGCCTTCAGTTCTAACCTTAGTGATCGCCAGTTCGACTGGTTTTTCAGTATTTCCGTTAATGCTCTGGGCGAGTCGCATTCAAATTTCAATGGCTCACTACTGTGTCAGTCCACGCTGCATCCTAACCCTAAAACACAGAGTTTACTAACACGCGACTTGCAGCAAATCCCGGGCCACGCTTTGGCCTAGGCACCGATTACCGATGAATCGGCAATCCGGTGAGGTTTCCGAGATTCATTGTAGATCCCCTCCCCTACGTACCTGCCCCCCTCCATTGAACGCCTGCCGACCTTCGGGACGGGGAGATTATCGCCGAAATTCTAAAAATAGATTGTTCGACTTGCATCTCTCTCAAAAAAAAAAGTTTAAACAAGTGCGAAATCAGTGCCGTAAGTCAGAGAACGCGGCACATCACTCCGCGTACCCCCGCGAATCAGGCGCATCAAGCACTATGACTCTGACCGCGCTACGGACCAAAGGCGCTCGAGACGCTGCAGCTCATCGCGCGCTTCAACGGCACGCCGTCCCTTGCCGGGCAGCTCGAGCTCGCGGATGTGGACGACACCGCGACCGTGCGCGTCGTCGACGGGCCGGGGTACGAGCAGATTGGCGTGAGCGCGAGCGGGAAGGGGCACGTCTCGCCCTGGGTGCACCGGTGGGCCGGGCGCGTGCGGATGATGCTCGTCCCCGAGTGGCGCCGCACGTCGCTGCTGGTATGGGCTACGTGGTGCGGGATGGCGCTCGCGTACACGATGTTCAATGTCTTCCTGCCGAAGCTCCTCGAGGACAGCGGGACGAAGTCGATTGAGGAGAGCCTGTGGGACGTGCTGATCTTCACGCTCGGCGGGTGTCCGGGGGCAGTGGTGCGTCCGCTCTGATCTTTCCGCATCTTCGCTCAATGCTCTCCAGCTTGGTGCTCGCCTCATCCTGACGCCCCTCGGCCGGCGGTGGTCTCTCGCGGGCAGCACCCTCGCCACCGCCGCCTTTTGCACGCTCTTTGCCTTAGCCCAAAGCGTTCAGAGCGTCTGGGCCGTGCGTATCAGCACTGTCGGGGTCGGGCTCGCCAGCACGGTGCGTCCCTCCCTCCTTCCCGCCTTTCTGTTTTGCTGATCCCCTCGGGTAGACGATGTGGGCTGTACTATACGGGTGTGTTTGTTCGTCTCTCTGTGTTCTTCGCTAAGTGCCCTCTATATAGCTGGACGCCAGAGATATTCGCTACCAAGGGTACGTTACGTCAAGCCACTCCTCCTCGCCCCACTCACCGTCCACCCTCCAGTCCGAGGCACCGCATGCGGTATCGCGTCGGCGCTATCCCGGGTGTGCGTGCCCACCTACCATACCACATCTCCTCCGCTAAATGTATCCTCCACAGCGGCGGCATCATCGCGCCCATGCTCGGCGGCGCGCTCTTCCTTTTCGGCCGCGGGGTGCCGGTGTACACGAGCATGGGTGTGTTCGTGTTCGCCGCGGCATGCGTCCTGATGCTCCGTGAGGACGAGGGCGAGGGCGGGCGGAGTCGGGGGCGGCCTGTACGTGCGGTCGTGCACTAATATGCAGGCAGGCGCTGCACCGTTTAGACGAAGCAAAGGACACTAACGAACGGTATAATGTATGTACGATTCATGTATCGCTGCTTGATCTAGATTCTCGCTCTTTACGCCTTGCCCAAGCACAAGGAGACATTCGCCTGACACGAGGAGCGCTGTGGCTTCGCAAAGAGGGTGCAAGCAGGAAGCGCAGTGCAGTCGGGCCTTGGAATGCTACAGCTGTTCTGAAAGATATCATCTTCCGACGCGATACAGTCTGGAAGGTGGCAAAGTATGTGCACAAGGTTCTCAAGATGTTCGATGCAGAGCCGATGATTTGGCCTGAGGAGGTGGATGTGTAGCGGACGGAATTTCTCCCAGTCAGTTTTTATTATTTGCTGCCTCACAATGACCCTAGATCTACGGCCCCGCCGAGAGGGGTGAGCTCATCGACGGTGGTTGTGCTGTGGCGTAGAGCAATACACTGTATACGGCCGATGTAAAAAATATGTCTTTCCCTTTCAATCACCCGATGCAACTTTGAAAATATCTTCTGTAAAACTTCAACATCTTGTGCCACAGGGTTTTTTTGGTTGTGCTCCTTGTGCCGCTTGGACTTTTCCGAAAAGAGAGGAAAAATCTACGTTTTACTGCGCTGTGTAACCCGCCGGCTCTTCCCCAGGCGCTTGCCCGCACCCTCGCCGCCACCACGACCGCCACCACGGCCACCAAACCCACCCCGGGAGCCGCCCCGTCCCCCGCCCCGTCCTCCACGTCCTCCAGCTCCCCCGCGTCCCCCGCGCCGCCCACCCCCAAAGTCGTCTGTCGACTCGCGCGTATTCGACTTGGACCGCTTCCCCGCGCCGCCGAAGCCGTATTTCTGGTCGCGAGACGTCCGAGAGACCTTGGGCCCGCCGCGTCCGCCCCGGTCGCTCGCACCCCGTCCTCCCCGGTCGCTCGCGCCCCGCCCGCCCGATGCGGCGCCGCGCCCGCGCTTGGCGGGGCGGTCGGCGATGGCGTCCTCGACCGCGATGTCAAACGCGTCATCGTCACCTACTGCGGTCGGCTTGTCGAGCATGTCTCCGCGCTCTGCCAACACGGATAAGAGAGCGAGCGGGAAAAAAATAGGACGCAAACGAACTGCGCTTCAACCCCTTCAGACGCTCCTCCATCTCCTTCTTGCTCTTCTCGCGCTCCTTGAGGCGCTCGACCTGGACCTGCTTCCCGAACTTCTTCCCTTCGCGCTCGCGGCGCTTGTCCTCGCTCTTCTTAATCCCGGCGGTCTCGTCGAGCAGGCGCGCGCGGATGCGCTCCATGTGCGCGTCGCTCTTGGCCATCTCCGCGAAGTAGTCCGGCGGGCGGCTGAAGGGGAAGCCGTGCTTTTCCGCGAGGGTCCGCGCGGCGGTTGCGCCGTGCAGCGCTTGTTTGTAGCTGTGCGAATGATCAGGATGCAGGATGCACACGGGGGGAGCTAGGGGAGACGCACAATGCGAGCTCGCGTTTGAGGTCGTCGTCGAGGTCCACGTCGATCGTCTCCGGGTAGGAGAGCACGAGCGTCTCTGTCCATGGTAGTGATTTGTCGAGTTGTATCGTTTCGCGGATGCGCGCAAGAGCGACCTGGAACGAGTCAGATAGAGATAGAGAAAAGTACGCAGGACTCACAGTATTGTCGATCTCGATTTTCTGGCGCGGGACAGCGTCGTCGTCGACAGATTCGACGTCATCCAGCGCGATGTCCTCCTCTTCGCCCTCGCCCTCGTCTCCATCCTCCTCCTCGTCCGCGGAATCGGAAGCGGAACCAGAACCCTCTCTCTCTGCATCACTGCCGTCCTCCACGTTTTTGTCCGGCGTGAAATCGTCGTCCGACGAGTCGACGTCGTCTTCATCGCCTTCCCCACCCAGGGTGACATGCAGCTGCATCTGCTCAAACTCGTCCAGCCCATCGTCGCCTAGTGCCTTCATGAGGCGCTCCATCCCCTTCTCGTCCACGCCGTCGTCGTCAGACTCGGAGTCGCTTCCGTCCTTGTCCTCGTCAACCCATGCGTCTTCTGATGCGTCTTCCAAATCTGCCTCTGCCGCTACAGGGATGACATTTCCAGGCTTTGCCTTGTATGGCTTCGAAGGGCCCGGTGCATTTTTGGCTGCCTTCGACGGACTCGTCGATTTTCGTGGGCGTGCGCCGATTTTTGAGGACATGAGAGTTTTTGAAAAAGTTCAAGAATTTGAAGAAAAGGGAATACAACCAGCTACAAACACGGCCCGACTCGGCCCGGTCACGTGAGAGTGTGGGCTGAGCTTAGCCTAAGCACATCAATTCAACCCATTCTCCTGTTTTCGACCGACAGGGTTCACTACAGCACTTTTACATCCAGGGAAGTGCTGTTCCAGGATCTCAGACACAATTAAATTGAAATGGCTGGTCCAGATTTCTCTATACAGCCATAGGCAGGGTTAGCCAGAGGAAATCTTTACCTTCACCAATTTTGAAAGAAGCACAGATTGTGGCCGACTTGTTAAAGGGCAGGCGCGCATGATGCAAAATCTGAGGAAGCCAAATGATTTTGATGCTTACAATGTACAACCTAACCCAAGACACCTAAGGATTTGGCTTGGTATTGAAGGCAGTAGAGCGTGCCGAACACATTGCCCTTTTTCGTCATCTTGGTTCAAGCCCCTTCTGAAAAGGCCCTGCGAAGCACGTGAATGTCATGTGATGAAGGCGGCTTGTTCCGAACCTAGCTCAGCTCTGCGATTCAGAACAGGGGAGCTCATGTGTGGCCGCGGGTGGACTATAAAAGGGGCCTTCGCACCACGCTTTCCGCCCTACAACTCTCTCAACTCTCTCTGATCTCTCAACGCTCTCAACTATCCCAAGTCGCTCAAAATCTTTGTTATCACTGGCATGTCTGCAAACCTGTCAAGCGAGTACTTTTTCGTTTTATTGGGTTTCTTCTATACTGACACGCTCGTATGCCCTTCAAGACGACAATTGGCAGGACTATGTTCGTACCGATGAGTTCGACCAGCACTGTATCACTGTGCACAACCGTCGTTCGTCCAGCTCTGGATCCAGCGACTCTCCTGCGCGCCGCAAGATCTTCGAGGAGGATGACGCCTCCAGCGCTACTTCTGTCGAGTCCGCACACGACGTGCCGAAGCTCGAGAAATACTACTACTACTTCGATATCCGCAGCGACGGTTGCCTTGGCCCTCCGCTCATCTACAGAACGTCGAAGGATCAATTTACGCCTCCCACCGGTCCTGAAAACGACCCTCGCCCCATGAGGCTTCTTCAAGTCGACGACCACGCCAAACTGGGCAAGGACGATCTGTGGCCCGCAGTTCGTGACAAGGTTCGTGATCTTCTAGAAGCGTAGAAATGTGTGGACTGACATTCGTTTCAAGGTCGGCGTCCTCCTCCATGAGCGACAGATCTCTTTCACCTCCATCGATCTCGTCCGCTTTGGATGGGACGGGCCTATTGCGGATGGCGCCGTAACCAAGGTGCTCAGTGCCGCCACTATCTGGGTCGGCGTCCAGAAGAACACCACAACCGGCGACATGGCGTACGAGTCCTCCCAAGACATCCTCAGTCTCCTCAAGGAGCACGAAATCGACGACGTCGACGTCGCTTTCCGCGAGTCTAAGACTCAATTCCTCGCTGGTACCCGGCTGTTGGCTCCGGTCGACGATGAAAGCCACCTCAAGAACGTCATCAACTCGCTCACCACTGCTCTCGGCCTGCCCATCGCTAGCGAGAAGAATCCGGAGTCGCAGGGGACGATGGGCTTTTACTTCCGCCAAGGCAATGAGCTTTACGGCGTAACGGCACGTCATGTGCTGTTTGACTTGGATCATGCTAACAAAGAGTTCAACTATCCGCGTACGTCCGTTTCCTCGAGAAACTGGGCGCAATGTTGACTACTCCTACCTAGCCTCGCCTAAGACGAATGTGATCCTGATGGGTTCCAGGGCGTTCGTCGACTTGGTGGAATCCATCGAGGCGGAGATCGGTAGTCTTACCAATTGCGTCACTCACCAGAAGAGGCTGATTGATCTGTACACCGGTAAGCCGCAAATGGCAGCTAAACTAGCGGCCGCCGAAGCCGAGGTGAAGACGGCAAACGCCAAGATCCACGCCCTCAAGGACTTCCTCGTCATGGTGCAGAGGGACTGGTCTGACCCGGAGAAACGGGTGATTGGTCACGTTGTATGGGCGCCGCCGATTACTGGCAACACTCCTCCCTACGGCTACACGAAAGATGTGTGCGTGATCAAGCTCAAAAAGGTCAAGTTCTGGGACAACTTCGTCGGAAACGTTATTGACTTGGGTGCGTACTGAGCCCGTCTGATTGGAGATGCCATATTTAACTGCTCTCATTCCAGCTTATAAGATCGACGTCGGCGATTTTATGAGCATGATGTACGGCCGAGTCGACAAGGACAACGAGATCGACTTCGAATACCCCTTGGACCGACACCTCTTCAAGCTCCAGGGCATCCTCACCGCCGACGAGATCAAGAAGCCCACCGCCAAGGACTCCGACGGCATTTCCGTTCGATATGTCATCAAGAACGGCTACAAGACGGCCACCACGATTGGCCGTATGAGTCGCTTCGAGTCCAAAACTCGCCTGTACGGCATCACCGGTATCTTCGAATCCCTCGAGGCCGCAGTCTTGCCATACGGCAAGAACCAGTACTTTACCGCGTTCTCTAGGGGCGGGGACTCTGGATCCATCATCGGCGATCCCAAGCACAAGTTCGTTTCCCTCCTCACCGGTGGCACTGGTCCTTCGGACTCGGTCGACATCACCTACACCACCCCGATGCACTGGCTGTGGGACGAGCTCATCCTGGTCAAGTTTCCTGGCGCCAGCCTCTACTTCGATGAGAACTAGGTTCGTCTCTTCCTCTTGTTTCATGTCCTCGTGTTTGTAGCTGATAACGCTCATGTCAAGGCGTTCGTGGGAGACGTTCTCGCATCGTGTTCCCTCCCCTTCCCCCCTTACGACTGCCTCTTTCTTCTGCGACTCGTTCTCGTCTTTTGAGGTTTTGTTATTCATCAGTTGGGCCGTGGATGCGGACAGATGTGAACCTTGCAGTCGGTCGACGTTGCGAGGTGCTGCTCGATGTGGTTCTGCCAGGCGGCTCGGGTGAGGAACTGCTGCGTCCGCTGGGTAGGAGGAAGGCGCAGAGTCCCGGTGCTGCGAGAGTCTTAGCGTAGATGAGAGGGTCGCACTGGTAGGGTAGATTGTCAAAGTTCTTCAGGTGACCCTCGCAATGGCTCGTCCAGCTGTCTTGGCTGGTGTCCCACAGACCATCGGTGCACAAGAAGCAGAACTCGGCGAAACGTGACGAGGAGCGACCGCCGCCCTTCGACGTGAGATGGGCTCTGTGGTAGCTGTAGATGTGTCTCCAGCGTACGTGGGCCTGTAAGCTGCTACTAATGACCCAGCGTCAGACAATGCTCTTGGTGAAGCGACAAGAAGGGGAGAGACGTACTCTTTAAATTCTGGTCCTGGCAAAGACAGTGTTCGGACTCGAGACCACGACGATGCTCGACCTCGACCTCGGATCGATAGAGCGTGAATAGATCCTCCAGAGCAGCCCTCCCAGCATCGCTACGGATAGTAGCAACGGTAAACAGCGAGTCGGCAAGACGGTAGAGAAAGGAGTACGGTAGTGGCCTCTGTCCTCGGTCTTAGCAGTTCCGGAGGACCTTTCCTTTTGCTCTTCGCGGTACTTAAGAGCAGCGAGCTTGAGATGTCTCAACCTGAGCTGAAGGTGCAATCGCGTAGAAGCAGTGTCGTCCGAGTTCTCGAGGCTGTCTAGCTTGGTGGCGATGGAGGAATATTCTTCGCTGGTCACTAACTTGTGCAGCTCTCTCGCGGGAAGAGTCTGTGCAAGCTCGGGGTTGTGGTCCTCTGCCAAGTGCGAACGTACCAGTCATTCGATACTACATGTCTCACACGGGCCAATACTTTCCGTAGAACCGATTGCCCGAATTGCCAAAGAGATAGAAGAGGTCATAGATTTGGATGTAACAGTATCTCAAGGATGTCCATACTTGCGCTGCTCGCTGACCGTCTTGTCATGCTGTTTCTTGATGCGGCCAAGGAGAATGAACATGTAGAATGCCGTCAGCACACCGCATATACCCGCGATAGACGACGTGATCACGAGGGTGGACTTGCTCGAGGTTGAGAGTACCGCATCCTGCGAGCCGAGGACGCTCGATACCGTTGAAACCACGCCTGCAAGCGAGTTGAGTAATCCCGGCCTGGAGCAGCGTCAGGCAAGATTCCTGGTGGGAGGGCGAGGCAAGGCTTACATGAAAACACGGTTCAAGAGCCAGATGTAATTAGCGTGCCAGCGGCACCAAAGGTAGGTCATTCCGATTGCGCCAATTGCTGTGCACACCCATGCGACGACGTACCTGTATCCCGGTTACCGGAAGCTACACAGGAGCACAAGGACACGCACAACGACAAGTGATTGATGACCTTCACCGCGGCAGCCTGCAAGCATTCCAAATCGTCGTTCTCCTGTTCGTTATTGTCCTGGAGACTGCTGAAGGTCCCAGGGAAGAGAACAAAACCAGCAAGAAGGATCCAGGTGAAGAAGCTGGCGAGGATATTGTATACTGGCTGTGGACACATCTAGTATTGATCGTTTATTTCGCTGCACGACACTCACGGGAATGTCGTCGACTTCAAGGAGCATCTTGACGTACTTGGTTTCATATTGGCTAGCAGCTATGCGGCCAGATCGCATCGAGTCTTCTCTGTAGAGTTTAGGGAAAGGTAGTTGTTGAAAGCGTTGTATTGAACGGGATTCAAGGTGTGGCCACAAAAGTCACCACTCCTTGTATCTGGGTCGGGTGATTGCGGCGTTGAATTACCCTTTCAAGGCTGTAGGGTGATTCCGAGTCCTTTTCGGCATTTGCTTTGACACAGCGCCGTCCAAGTACTAGAGATTCGATGCATGCGATTTGCCGGCAAGAGCCCTGCATCTCAATGTCTGTTGGGTTTTGCGTCACCAGGACATAGTAAGTAGAGCCTGTCGGAGCCGGACTGTGTAGATTCCCGTATGAGGGACTATTCCGCAATGGTGGATTCCGAGCGTCGGACTCAACGAGTCGGATTGTAGACGGAAGAAAGTAATTGGAAGTAGAGACGACCAAGAGACCTCAACTTCAAGAGACGACTCGGACAGGACACCGTGGCAGACTTGGCAGGTGGCTGTGACGCATACTGTCAGCACGTGACGTCCTGCCACCGAAGTCACAGTGACACCAACTACTCTGCCAACGACCTTGACCAGCATCACACGAACGATTCATCATGGCGTATCTTTCCACTCAGCGCAGGCCTGGCACCTCAGCGCCCGGCGACGGCTCCAGAACGATCACGATAACCGATGCCGCACCGCTCGAAGACGGCGGCAGTAATGCCGGCGACCCTGCTCCCGTCGGCGCCCTACACCTGCGCGCCGGCCCTCGGCGCACCCGCCAGCGTGTTGTATGGGACGAGGATGTCGTAGACAACGAAGGCTGCGGTCGCAAATCGTCCAAAAGTATGTCCTTTTCCATGACTCACATCCGTGGATAGCGACTGACTGGCCCCCGCAGTATGCTGTATCTACCACAAGCCGAAGAACTATGATGAGTCGTCGTCGGAAGAGGACTCGTCAGACTCGGACTCGGATTCAGACTACGATGCACGGGCTCGCGCAAGGAGGAATCACCTGCACCAGCACCAGCACCCGCACCCACACCCGCATCCTGGCGGTGCCGCAGGGGGTGCATCCGTGGCACAGCGCTCACCGCAAATAGGGACCATCCAGCTTGACGAGACGGCCGAGCCCAACGCTTATGAGATGGTGCCATCCGGGAAGAAGGGCAAGGGCAAGCGGAAGTCGGGTGAGCACCGCAGATTATCGTAACCTGGCACGCGCTGACTGACTGGCGGGCAGGGTGATATGCATGTGGCCTCGGCGTTCGACATGTATTTCTTCGCATCTGTACCAGAACTCTTAATCATTAATACACGACTCGAATATTCATGAATTGGGCCACATGGAACGACCGCGCATCACACACGAAACGCAGCAGTGTCGTGGTCTTGGGCTTACTGAGGGATGTCAAGACCCAGATGCCTGGTAGGCGGTTGCTTCGAGGTCTGCTCAACTCTAATTTGAAGCTCAACGGTCATTTAGAACGAGATTTGTTCGATAAATACTCGGCCCCTTGAACTCGCCTCAAAAAAAACTTGCACTCTATGGAGAAGTCGATCTACGGCGTTGGGAACTGGCGGAATTTTAATCCAGCGGAGGAGCGGAAGGGGCCTCCACCTCCGGAGAAGCAAATCATAAGTAAAATGCGACCAAGCATACTCAACGAGTCTTTCTTGATCAAAGGCTCCGGAAGATCCAGAAAAGCAAAAACGCAGAATACGCCGACAAGGGAGATTGTCTACCTACTCTGGTCGATGGCACTGATACTTATCCTCCATCGGATCCAGAGGTTGATGCTCACAGCGATATCATGTGTTTCCACATTCAGTCGCGGCTTTCGCCCGACGAGGGAAAGCTGTGGCGCGCGCCAGGTCCGGTCAAATAATCTGGCGCCGGGCTACAATTCCATGTCTTCGACAAGACTCATGGCTTCGTGTGATTGCACGTCGGGCCCCGCCCGTACGCGCTACCTTTCGGGACGATGAATTCGACCGTGCCTTGGCCTTGGTGAACGACCTTCTGCAGGACGGTAGCTTCTGTAAGTAACCATATCTAGCGGGAGCGCTTGGGGAGCGCACAGACCCATATGGGCTGCAGATGTATCGGGCGTCCGGGGCGGCCAAGACAGCGATGATACATGCGGTCTTCTGACGCTCAAACGGATAGCGGAGTGTAATGTACGTGGTAATCTATCTTTTCAATGGCTAAGCTCACGCAGAGGACGACAGCCAAATGAATCCTTTCCGTACGCGAGATAAATGGGTCTGGCGGTACCAGAGCTTGCAGCTGCCTCCATGGGAGGCTGTCTCAGGCCACGACCAGGTCAAGCGAAGGGCACCGGCAGATTGGAGCCACTGAGAGCTTGAAGGCACTCATGGCATGCTTCATCGCTGGCGAAAACCGTGGACCCGGTGGGCACGCATGGTGCGTCGCCAGCATACCATCTGCCATTTTACTTGACTCCCATCAGCGTTGTCCTACTGGATGAGCTCGACCAACTAGCTCATGACAGCTTAACAGGACGTCGTGCACTTCAATTGGCCCACGTTCAATGGGATCAAGCTCCTCATGCTGTAGCTAATACCATGAACCTGCTCGAAGTGCAGTCGTCCCGGTGCGTTCATCTCCGCCTCTCAGCCTAGTACTCTCTCATGGGCCTAAGAATGACGTAGATTGAATTCCAGCCCTACATGACTCAGAGCAATTGCACGCGATCGTCTCTGAATGCAGCTCTCGACCAGCCGATGCGCAAGTCGTCATTGTTCGGATGTCTTGAGCCTCCGCCTAAATTGCGGCTCAATGAAGGCCAGCAGCATCAACGGCGATACCCGGCGTATCCTCGACATCTGCAGGTCCCCCCGAGTTCGAAAGCGTACAGCGAGAGGACGGTCCTACTGAATCTCGAGGCGGAGCGAGTCTTGAGCGATGGCCAGTGGAGGGATGTTTTGGGTCAACGCGCGTGCGTCGTGCTCGAAGGTGCACACCCTTTGTCCTGTGCAACTTTCTTCCGAAAGGGTGTCGATTTTGGTGCTATCGCCTACAAGGGATGGGCGCTATGCTCTGTGGAAGCTTAACGATCCCTACCGTCCCACACCACGCTCGTGCTTCGCTCCACATATCCGGGGGCCCGCAATGTCGCACCAGTCTTCGGCACCAGGCGCCACTTCGTTTCCGAGGCGCTCGCTAAGTCTCTGCCGGAGGTCTTGCACATACACGCGGGAGATTGTGCGGCTTCGGAGTGGAATGTTGTTTCGATTTACTCGAAGATGGATGGAATCCATTCTACATCACAGGCGGAGCTTAGATGTCAGAGATTGGGCAAGGATACTTATTGCAAACTGTTTACACATACATACACGGAGTCGCGCAGGGTGTAACCACTGTGCAGCAGCAGATTCAGCTGGAAAACGAGCGTGGCTAGAACTTGTGCTGTCGACCGAACGGTGCCGATGCGCAGGGGTGGGACACGAGCGCACGAGTGGATATACAGCTAGTCTCTGAATATAACTTCTATCGGCCAACGGTCATTTTCGTGCTTTCCAGCGAATCAGGGCGCTCCCAACGTGTATGAAGGGGCCGCCACTCATGGCAGTTATCCCAAAATGACCAAACACTGCCGAGCCGCCTCCCCCATGTATCATTGTCCATAGTCCATTGGTAGGCATCTGCTCCGGTGGTCGTGTAGATACTCAGCGCCTTTCAGGGGTCCAAGACTCCAAGTAAGGGCTCGTGCAGTACAAGCAGGACGGTCAACCATTTGTATCGCGTCGCGCAGGCTGATGGCGGCAGTTCCGCGTCTCGCCAGAGACGAACGCCAGGCGGGGCTGACTGTCCGGTCATACCACGGGCTGGGAGCGGCAGGTAGAGAGGTGGAGGATATCATCGAGGTTTGACGCGCAAGGAGACGGCTGAGGCGTGTTTTTTTTGTCTTTACAGAATGGTCGAGGTGCTGATGCAGCGCAGACGATCATCCCCGACGAGGAGAAATTCCTTGAAGCAAAGTAGTGCACACGCCATTGGGGTGGACTGGAGTTAATCTTCGCTTCTATTTCTTCGCTCGCGCCCCAAATATACCCGTGCCGACTCTGACGATATCGCTCCCGGCCTTGAGTGCCGCTTTAAAGTCGCTCGACATCCCCATGCTCAGCAGTAGTTTCCCGGTGCCCTCCGCACCCCATCGATCCTCCCCAGTCCCAAACTCCTTGGCGAGCACTGTCGCAAGCGCGTCCCGGGTGGCTTTCAGTCGCTCGAAGTCGGCGTTTTCATCTCCAGCGTTGAGCGATTGCTCCAGTGCACCGATCGTCATGAGGCCCTGAAGCCTCAGCCCAGGGCATGTCGTGATGATGTGGCGCGCGAGCTTCGTGACCTCCGCGTCCGCGTCAGGAGAGGACGAGTGTAGCGGACTCAAGCCCGACTTGGAGTCTTCGCCCGATGTGTTGATCTGGATGAGAATATTGAGACGGCTCGTCCGTTCGGGCGTAAGTGACTTGTTGAGGGCCGTGGCGGCCTTTGTCGAGGTAAGGGTTTGGATGGAGTATAAGTTTGGGATGGCTTCACCAAGGTTATCAGTGGCAGAGTAAATTGATTTCACGACTAACCAGCAAGGACCTTGGCTTTGTTAGACTGAAGCGTGCCTATGAAGTGCCACCGAATCTCTGCAGGAAGCTGAGAGTAATGAGTATCTAGTGTGATCTCATCGTAAGCGAGACTCACCGCTTTTGCCTTATCCTCCAACTCCTGCACGTAGTTTTCCCCAAAATCGAGCTGGCCATCGCCAAAGCAAGCTTGAATGTCAGAAGCGGGCTTGTATTTTGAAACGGCCACCAGCGTTGCTGGATTGGATGCAACCTGCTTGACACGCGTCCGCACTTCGGCCAATGACTCCAAGATCTCTACATTCCGCGCTTCTGTAGCGGTAGACATTTTGCGAGGAACTTTTCCGAAAACTTTGGGTTGTTGCAGGAATACGGGTCGAGATGAACAGCGAAAGGAACTTTGCATTCAACGCCTGAGCGTGGTGGTGGTAAGCAAGACCGATTTGGGGAAGTTTGTTGGTGCGGTCGGAAGCGGACTGCCTCTTGCGTTCCGCCTCCACAGCCGCTCCCTCTTGCTCCCCTTTCTCATCTACCCGCACCTTTAATACAGCGAGCTTTAGAGCGACTACCAAAGAGTCCATACCCCTTGCTTCCTGCTCCTTCACTGCCTGGACTTGCCCACATCGACCGAGGTTTCCTGATTTTTTGGTATAATCGATGACTGACTCTGTCGACATCCTCATACTCGGAGCTGGCTGGACGTCAACTTTTTTGATCCCTCTTTGCGATGAATCCAAAGTAACTTGGGCAGCGACTACCCGATCTGGCTCAGGCTCGACGATCCAGTTTGAATTTCAGCCGAATTCAGACGATGCAGCGCCGTACAGACTTCTTCCGGATGCGAAGACGGTGCTCATCAGCTTTCCTATCACTGTCGCCGGGGCCTCCGCGCGCCTCGTAAGCATGTACACCTCCACCCGCAAAAATACTGGCGCTGTTCCCGCGTTTATCCAGCTGGGGACGACGAGCATCTGGGATGTACGTGCTCACACATTGTTCGAATTGCCACTCACATGAATCAGAAATCTGGAAGCATCTTCTACGACCGCAACTCACCGATCAATCTCACCGGACGCGCGAGCGCAGAGATCGAGCTTTTGGCCCTGTCCATAGCACCCACAACAGTCCTCAATCTCGCTGGACTTTGGGGCGGCCAACGCGTAGTCCGCAACTGGCTTGGCCGAGTCGCCCCGACCAAGGAGGCGCTCAAGAACAAGGTAGGTCGCATCCCCTTGTTTGTCTAGCGTGATCCTCATGCCATCATCGCAGGGCAGCGTCCATCTCATCCACGGGCTCGACGTGGCCCGCGCGCTCCTCGCGGTCCACGCTGAGTTCGACAAGGCCGCGGGCCAGCGGTGGCTCCTCACGGACGGGCGCGTGTACGACTGGTGGGACCTCGCCTCTGCGTGGGGCGCGGACACCGCTGTGTGGGTGCGCGAGCTGATGCAGGAGGAGAACGTCCGGGTCCTTCCTCGGAACACCGAAGCTCTTGGTAGGATCCTCGATTCGAGAGACTTCTGGTACGAGTTTGGGTTGTCCCCGCTCAAGGCAAGGCTGGAGACTGAAGGCTGAATTCTCGTACATTCACGCTACAAACTTTTCTCGTTTACATAATGGCCTGCTGCCCCCTCGTGCAATTCGATTATAAACCGACGCAGGCTGCGCATGTTACATCAGCCCGCGCTTCAGACCTGGAGATGCTTGGAACACACCTGGTTTGCTGATAGTAGTAGTCGCGCAACTCCCTGGCGTGCTGCAAGCGATTGCGCCTGTGCAGGAACGTGAGGCCCACGCAGGTTGCGATCATGGCTAATAGATATGACGGCGTCAAGTCGAGGACCATCGAGCCAGGAGATTCCGCTGACCTCCGACCATGGCAGCGGCTGTGAGCGCGCATTGCCGCTGCGCGACATGTGCGGGCGTCGCAGGTGGATCTATGCAGATACCAGCAGCGCAGTTTAGCTGTACCAAAGTTGCTCGGATGCAGAATAGTGTTTGGGGGAACATACCGAGGTGCACTGCTGATCGGTCTGGCAGGCGGACTTGACGGCGAGAGTCTCCTGGCAGACAAGCTGGCTGGGGTCGCAGTAGAATTTTGGCGACTGGCAATCATCCCGCGTGACTGTGTTGTCGACCTGCTCGCCGCTGGGCCCAACGTCGAGGTAGGTGGTGATGTCCGTGACGCATCTCTCGCCCAGAGTAGCGTTGGCGTGCCTATGCAGGGCATCAGACTCGTCGAAGTTGAAGGCTCCCGAAGCCGTGCGTACGAACCTGCACACGGAATGCAGACATATCGACCCGTTGAAGTTCTGCGTGCTCGCCAGCTGGGCCCAGTCTGCCGGTGGGGCGCACTGCTCGTCGCGGTTCAGCTCGCAGGGGCGCCCGGGTGGAACAAGGGGGCGGCATCCGCTTCCTTCGTCGGGGCAGAAGGTTCCGCGGGGGCAGAGCGGCGGAAGGGGCGCGCCCGCCGAGAACCCAAACGGGAACTCGTCGCGTCGGCATTCCCGCGGGATGCAGGTGGAGGTGGCGACGTCAGGGCCCGAGCAGAAGGTCTGGTCAGAGCAGTCGGACATAAACTTCTTCGACGCTGGGTCAAGGCGGTTGTTGTTTGAGGAGCATTTTCGGCTGGTGGCCCCAGCATCCGAGGAGAAAACGAGAGTGGGGGTCGCCAGGGCGAGGACGAGCAGAATAGCTTGAGTGCGCATGGTGGAGAAACGCAGAAAGTTTGGGAGTTGGAAAATCCGGGAAAGCGGCCGCCATCAAAACCGGCGGCACGGTCGGCCGGACAAGTCGGAGTCTCAACCCAAACAGGACGATGCCAGATGTAGACACGCGCGTCTCCTTTCCCCTTCTCCCTCCCTCCCTCCACTCCCGTCCTCTCATCATGCATCATGCATCATGCATCATGTCCGATGCGATATATCGATGCAAATGGTGCAAGAGTATCCTCGCAGTTAAGCCGGCTGTTGGCGGAGAGATGTCCGGGTCCGCATATGTACAAGTCAGTTACTTACCGCTTCCTCTGCCAGCTGCTGCTCCCTTCGCGTTCGAGTCTCGCCCAGGCTGAAACCTATGCTAAACCAGTGCGCCAACGACCTCTACAAAGGCGAGGCTCATTTCGAATGCATTGGCACAGGACAATCATCTCTGTTCCTCCCATGTCCACCATGCCAGCCATCCATCCCAACCCCTCGCTTCCTTCCCTGTCTCCCGGGACACCGGTTGAGGTGCGCAAAATCGGGCTGCAAGGTCAATCGCATCGACCGCGCCTGCTTACGGCTGCGCTGCCGCAAGCACTGCTCGTCGACCTCCAGTGTGAGTGTGGTTTATACAGCCGACGCGCTCATCTCACCCCGCCGTGGGACTGCGTAGCGCGCTCCAAGTCCACCGTGACCGGCGCGTCCGGTTGCGTTGCGCGCGACTGCAACCGCCGTCCCCCGGAGTGCCCGCGGGCAAGTCCGTGGCGACGCCCTCATCCCGCCCCACCGCATGCCCGCGAGCTCCACCGACGCATCCTCTTACGGCGTTGCGCGCGGGCCGCCTCCCCCGTTCGGTCCGCCACCACGGTATCGGACTCACGGCGCTCCCGCTGCGTGCATGTCGCTTTCCGCTCGCTGACCTCCGCTCGCCGAGACTCGCCATTTCAGACCCACAGCGCACCCCGCACACTCCCGACAACACCACGCTCACGCCGTCCGCAGCCGCCGACTGCTGACTCGCGCGTCATAATGCCCAGCGTGCTTCCACCAACACTCTCTACACGCAGCGGGATCAGTTCAAAGCGGGCGTTGAGGGCGGTGGACGGCAGCGATGATCACGCGGGTCGAGGGCGAGGGCGTGGGCCATGGCCGAGGGCCCACACGACTCGACGAGCTCCGAGGAGCGCTTAGCAGCGTCGTTGACTTAAGGCAGGTGGCTGTCATTATCTGTATATAATATGAATGAGATGCCGTCGAGGCCCTTATCACATCGCGACGAGGACGACGCGCCATGGCTGACTAGCGCTGACTGCCGGGGAGGACGCGCCTACTTTGCTTGTTAGTGTTGTTATTAGATCAAGAATCACATATTCAAACTCCGACATCTGACGTCATGGCCGGCGGCCGTCGAAATCTCCCGGATTTTCCAACTCCCAAACGGACTCGAGAAACGAAAGGATAGAGATACTGGTCAGCCCCACTTAAAACTCGAAACTTGTCAGCCCTCTCTAATCCTATCCAGCTTTCTGCTCCTTTGATCCAGCGAGTACCCAAACTGTCCCGGGGTGGTGTTCTACAGCGCCAGTACGTTGTTTCTCTTTCATGATGCCAAACTTGAAGTTCAGGTTGCTTTGGAGTCGAATGCAGAGTCTAGATTCTTCCAGGGCATTCACCCAATTTTGAGACCTGGCGTCGTCAACAAAAAAGCAAGGACGATGCTTTATCCAGATTACGGTGGAAGTCAAGTAGAAGTGGACTCGTCCTCAGGCTGCCGGTGGACTCTTGCACTTGACAGGCAGATGGAAATCGGATTGAAAATTGGGAGCTTTTCTGCGAGGACCTCGGACTGTTGGTGTGTGAAGTCCAGGATATGAGCCGAGCCTCTGATTTACAGAGGATCTTGACCTTGACTGTTCACTGTGTCGCCCTCGAATCGGCGGAACTTGCAGTGGGCGGAATTGTGGCGGACCGGGAATGGAACTGATCGTCGTATCACGTGCTAGGTTAACGCTGAATCGGATCGCGTCGGCCGATGCCGCCCTCGGTCACTCTTTCAATTGTCTGCCCTCATCAAGCGGCAATGACAAGCCCTCATCGGATGAAAGAGTGCTTTTGTTAGGATTTTTTGCCTTTCATTCGAGATTTCTCGCTAGTTCAAGTTGAAGTTCGAGGGTAATATTAGTTCACGACGAGATCTGGACTTGTCTTTTTCGGGCGGATTGTTCAGGAATCAGGTATTTAGATTCGAATTGTAATTATCGAAAGATGTAGGACTACATATACAACATTTGCAGAGCGCGACGACGGTATATCAAAGCAGAGGGCAGTGCGAGTGGCGAATGGGTATGCGTGAAGGCGAATGGTGATAATATGTGAGTGAGGAGGGATAAATATAATGCCCGGACGAATGCGAATGCGGTGTTATGATACAGTGGTACAGGATCCCCAGGATGCGAGTTGGATTGCGTTTTGAGACCGCAGGACAGATTGGCGCGGGGCGGCGAAAACGCGCATCTAGCTGGCCAGGCGCCAAATCGGAGATGCACGATCATCCGTAGTAGACGCTAGAAGGAGAACACGCCATTAATTGGGATTACTTGAGACAGATATAGAGCGACTCACCCCCGCGAGGTGGTCGATATCGGCTGGAAGTCTGTCCGGCCCGTCTCGACGAAGTGCTGAAGGACGTGCGCCCAGTCATCGCGCGAGTCCCATGAGATTTTCGAAGGCGGGTCGACCTCGACGGGCATGACCTGGCTGATGCCGCCGCATTGGATGATGATGACGGCGGTGCCAATGCCACCGTTGTGCCGGCAGCGCTCCTCGCGACGCTGGATGTCCGCGATGACGAGCGGGTCGCAGATGTACGTTCGCGGCACGACGTGTGTCGCGGCGATAGCGAATCTAGTTGGAGTGATCCGTCAGCGCGATCGGAGACGGAAGAAGGCACGGGACGTACCGGCGGTGGGATTCAGGATGCGCGGTGGGCGTGAGCTCAACGAGGAGCGCGTTTTGCCGGACGTTGGCGGGTATGCGCTTCAGCTGGAGGGCCTGGAAGCCGGCCCATCCGAGCAGCGCGGCGTGGGCGGAGGTGAACTTGCGCAGGCTCTTGGCGACGTTCTCGCCCCCGTACCCGGACGCGGGTTGTCTCATGGCCGAGACTTGGTTCGCGGTGTGCTGGCATATTGCTTTGTGCGCTGGCCAATGGACCTTTTGGCATTCCGGCGACTAAGAACATGATGAGACGCCGTTCGGGATGGAGGACGAGTCAGAGAATATACTCACACAGTATTGAGTGGTCATCTACGGAACGAAGAGACTCGGGTTAGCAAAAGTAATGTGTCTGAGATTGACGCGACATACGCAGCCACCACATAGTCTGAATCTCGATACAGACGGAGACTCGGCAGCGCCGCACTGATCACAGATTCGGTAGCCCCTTTGACGAACAGAGTGGTCGGGAGGAGTGTGATAGTTCGCGGCGGCGGGTTGGGCGTAGTAGGCGGTCATTGTTGTCCAGGAAGGGAACTGACTCGGTTATTGATGTGAGAGGATCGACGAGGGACAATGCTGGAGGGCTTTTGTTGCATAGATTATATAGCAAATAGGAATTTGCAGCCGTCTTTGTTGGGCGCTCCATGACCGAAACTTGATCGAGGTGGAGAACAAAAAAGCAGGCCGCTTCCCCAGCCACGCTTTTGTTTTGCAGGCCGAGCGAGGCGCAGGTGTGGCTTTTGTGTTGTGAGACATAGGCCTTCCTTTCTCCCATATCCCCGCTGGGGGAAAGACAATACGCCAGGGTCACCAGAGGGGAAGACAAAAAGGCAGCTGAGGTAAGCATTTCCAAATCGGGATGCAACAACAATTGCGTCGAGGCTTCCTTTCAGATCGCATTTCCACAACATAGTCTTCGTGAGCGGAGCTGTTTGTTTCGGCGACGAAAGCGGGAACTTCACCTCATTTCAAGGAACACGGCGATCAGTCATAGACTACATGCTTTGTTCACGCCCGTTGTTCAACTCGATCCGCTCTTTCAGCGTGTGCGACCGCGTAGAAAAATACGACCATGCGGCACTATCCACAGAGATTGAGATGACAATCAACCTAAATGATAGTCTGAATACTCATCGAGCGAAACACCGTAAGATTGATGTGGTTCTCCCACAGGATACTGAGTTGGACCGTCTGTTGGTTGCAACACTTGCTGCAGGAAAAGATGAGAAAAAGAAAGCTCTCGCCTTATTTGGGCCCGTGTTGATTGAGACGAGCAGAATCAAAGTCACGGCTCATGGCTCCTGTAAAAACGCAGGCAAGATCAATGCAGCGGCGGGTGCGGCAATATACTGGGGTCCCGACGCACCTCGCAACAAGTCTATACGTGTCCACGGAACACAAAATAACGCGCGCGCGGACCTGACGGCCGTGATATCTGCCTTGCAATATGCTTCGGCAGATGACTCACTTGAGATATCAACTCGCTCGGCGTATGCCATTCGAGCAGCGAAATACTATGCATTCAATAATGATGCTCGGGGTTGGAGATGCGCCAATGGCGACCTATTGAAAACGATGGGTTCCCTCATCAAAGAGCGCTCAGCACCGGTGCACTTCTTGCACATCAAAAAAGGGGCGAACCTGAGTGGACACTTGAAGGGAGCTAAAGCACTGGCAAAAGCCGCCCTTGAGATGCCACGGGTGAATACTGCGCCCGTGTATAGCAACCCGCGCAGGATATCGGATGGCACAACCTCCCTGGATGTTGATAAGGTGTCGGCCAACATCCCTGATGACCGCGCGGCGGAGCCCGTGAAGCCTGAAAGGAAAAACTACCCTGAAAAACATCGGGGTCGAGACCGGCTGGGGGCAATCAGGGACGCCAACAGAGATAAACTTCTCAACGCACCATCAAGCGGCTTGTTCTGGAAAGAGGTCAAGCGCCTCGCTGACCCGAAACCGGCTCCAATTGCTGTAACAGCAGAGGACCTGCGAGAGGTGTTCGAGAAACGGTTGAACCCACCCGCTCGATTGCCATCAGCCTTCGATAAAATTCAGCATGAGATCAATAAGACTCTTGCAGCCCTCATCCCTGAGACCACCGAAGACGAAACCCCAGAACGGTTCTTCTCAGCGGAATGGGGGGAAGACGATGGGGCTTGGGTCAAGGACCATCTGCTTAAGCACTCCCTGGACAGCTCTGCGGGAGAAGATGCTCTGACATACAATGATGTGATGGAAATCCCGAACTCTGATCTAGCGCACCTGTGCAACGAATGCATCCGTAAAGGCGACAGTCCGTCGATCTGGCTCAGAACGGCAATCATCGGCCTTCTAAAAAGAGGGAAGCCGGGTGAGATTCCGGACAGCTATCGGATTATAGCACTTGAAAGTTGCTTTCTGAAAGTGCTGACCTTGTTAATTCACCGACGGATCACTCAGTGGGCTGCTGCGCGCGGCTTCATCCCCGATTGGCAAAATGGCTTCAGAGAAAAGTATCGCACGAACAATAATCCCTTCGTCTTGCGGTGCATCCGTGATTGGGCGCGCGCTCATGGGAAGACGGTTTACGTGGCAGCAATTGATGCTACCAATGCATTTCCGTCTACGGATCACCCAACGTTATGGCTCAAACTTGCGAAACTGGGAATGGCCGGACCGGTGTCGGACTGGCTCCGCAAAACGTATATGTCCATGGGATATTATGTGAAGCACGGCGACGCTGCCTCTCAGGAGTTCAAGGCGTTGATCGGATTGCTGACCGGAGATCCTGCCTCCCCAGTGCTATGGAACTTGTTCATGGCTGACCTCGTAATGTTGCCAGATCTCGATGATGTGATACTTGAGAACGTGCGAATCGCAATCATGGCACAGGCTGATGATGTCCTGCTTGTCTCGCTCTCTGCCCGAGGCCTGCGCGCAAAGCTGCAAAGTCTCCAGGAATGGTGTGCGGTCAACTTTATCCTGATCAACATGTTGAAAACTGTGATCCTGATATTTGGCCGGCTCCTTGAGCCGTCACCTGTTTTCAAGCTTGGTAACGAGACACTGAAGATTGTCAATGCCGAGAAATATGTTGGGGTTAACCTGCGGACTGACACTCAAAATATCTTCGAAGACCATTACAATGCTAAAGCGGGCACCGCGAGATATTGCGCGCACCGGATCATGGCAATTGAGGATAAGACCGGAAGACTAACTCCCAAAGAGCTGAAGACGCTATACATGGCGCGCGTGGACTGTCATCTGACACACGGGTGTGAAATCTCGCCTGATTGTGAAGATGTTCACGTACATCAACTCTGCGATGTTCAAATATCATTCATCCGACAAATTCTCAACCTCCATGGACGCTCCATGCTTATTCCGCTTTACACAGAGACTGGCATTGTTCCTCTCCGAGTGCGACGATTCGTTCTGGCCCTTGGGTACCTGCAGTATCTATTGATTCTCCTACCAACCCATTTTGCACGTGCAGCGGTGAACAGTTCAATCAAACTGGCCGCGGCAGGGAAAAAATCTTGGGCCAAGGATCTGCTAACTGCAGCTTCCAAGCTTCCATTCCCATGCCCTGAACTCGATCTCGCAAACGCCACAGCCCTTTCTGTGCTTGACTATGCGAAAATGATTGATGGTTTGATGCTGCGATGGATCCAGGGCGAGGTTGACTCGTCCGAAAAGTTGTACCTGATCAAGGGACGTCGAGAACCACGCAAAGACATGGCTCCTGCTCCGCAAACACTCCGTCTACGGCACTATTTGTTCATGGTGAAGACTCAGAAGCACCGGGAGGCATTAACTTCCCTCCTGCTGTCCACGCACCTGCTTGCCGTCGAGATACTGCGCTATGGAGATCATGCACAACCACGAGAGAATGATCGTTCGAAACGAGTCTGCCGGTTCTGTAAAATCGAAGTTGAAACTCCGGAACATGCTCTGTTAACTTGTGATGCCTCCCCAGAGGTCGTATCCCTGCGAACAGCATTTTTTGGGAAACTGTTTATCGATGTACCAACCTTGCGTGTGCTCATGGAAATTTTGGAACCCTCGGAGTTCTTCAAAACCATGATTTACGAACGGTCTACCATTGCTCTGGTGGCGAAATTTGCCTATGAGGTTCTTGAGGTGTTTTACACTACCCCCGTGTTTAGGTCGGCTGTTTGAGGGGTCATGTTTCAGACTCTGTGAGTTTATTTTACCTTTCATCTATTACCTGGGTTCTACAACGCGACGGGAGACTGGGTGCGTGAGCTCGGCTTGGGTGATTCTGAAAGGTCGGGGACGATGGTGTACATAATGCCTGTAGTACACCGGGATACTTCCCGAAACCGGCGTTCCTGAGCGGGACCGTGCCGTGTAATTCTACCTACCTACCTACCTACCACGCCCACCCAATCGAGAATCTTCAAAGACGCCAGGAAAGCAGTTCGCTTGTCTTTAATTGTTTTGCAAATCAATCCTCGCGGCACTGGTCGGTGGTTTCATTCTTCCCTTTCTGCGTTTATTGGCGCCCATAGACATCTATCCCTCAGGCTGCACGGCTTTACAGTGCTGATAGAAGTGCGGCGCGTATAGCCTTCGTTCCTCAGCGAGGCCTCAGCTGTATTGGACCCACCCATATCCAGTTTGAAGACCTATGATAGCCGCCATCTCGAGGATCCAGATAGATCCAGATCAGCACGTTTTTTGCGGCTGCTTTGTTCTGTTCTGTCGATCGCATAGGCGGCTCCCAGAATGGCGATTCGGCTGCTTTGTCTCGTCGATCGTGGTTGCTGGAGATAGGCCCTGATAGGCCCTGCAATTTATGCAAAGGAACGAGTTGAGGCGGCACAGCAGGTGGCTGTACACCGGCCCGAGCGCATTCATCGCGTCCAGCTATAGTGTATACACTATTTTCTCTATTTTCTCTGATGAACTACTTTCTGTAGGTCGGCCAACATCAGCCTGGCACAAATTCCATCAATGATCCTGCACTGGAACAAATTTCGGTGCAAGTTCCAACATTTTGAACAACTTGGACTCGGATCCTTGTACTCGTTAGCTCGGCGTCCTACTCGTCCTTTGGCCGCTCCTGTATCAATTTAAGCTGTTGAACAGCTTTCAATCATCACCAGTTTTGTGCGCTCCAAAACTCGGGGACACACAGTGTGGCTGTTCCAGTGCAACAGCTGATGCTGTTCCAGATTCCAATCGCCATCTATTACTGGCACGAGACTGTATTTACCTCGCGCTTCGGTATCACCTCAAACTGCTCTCAAACAGACTGCGCATACCATGCTGTTCATAATCCCGATATCGGCGACGTCCCAAGCGCATATTCGACCTCTTTGGTCTTTGTCCGATTCCGGGTTACCGTCGAGCTCAAGAATTTCGCACCAAAACTTTTTCTCCCGAGAGCCCGTTGGTGGAGCTTCCTTCAGCGCTCATTCAAACTGAACTTACAACCGTGCGTCCGGCTCAAAGTGCTATCTTCTCTGCTGAATCACTTTCTGTAAGGATTCGGCCAAGGCTGCAGCAGCTCTTGCTCCGTCAGATTTCCATCGCTGGTCACCGAGCACTTCGAGTCACTAGCAGGGGTCTACTCGTTTCGGCAGCTCGGTTTCCCTTGTATCATTCCAGGCTGTTAAACACCGTCCTATCATCAACATCTTTATACGCGCCACAACTCGGCGACCCCTAATGTGGCTGCCATTTCGGTGTTTCAACTGCTGCAGTTAAGTCAAGATTCTGAGCTGTTATACTCGGCGCTTCAGCATATGTATCTATCAGTCCATCAATGGCTCGGGACTGGATCTACCTCGCATTGGTACAGTAGCCGTACGTTCCTTATAGGGACCACCGCGGAATAAGAATCTCCTCCTCCTCCTCCTCCAGTTCCATCTTGACCTGCTCTCGCACCAACTTGGCATACTATGCTGTTCGTGATTTCGATAATCTTTGGGTGCGCCAAAACTCAATCGTGTTTCAGCAGTGTCTCAGAATTGGTTGCCGTTGTACTCGGGCGCTTCACAGCATAGCACGGAACTGGCTTACCCCTCGTGCTTCTGCTTCAGCTGAGACTGTTTCCGTACCCACTTAAAATCATGCCGCTCGGCCCAGGAAGGACAAGGGAGACTCCCCACTCCATTTCCAGCAGCCCAAAGAAGATCTGAGTTTTCATGGCGAATTTCTCGCAAGCGACATAGAAGTTTTCGAATTCTTTGAAGCCACTTTTCCCAGGGGATATGATATTCTTCTTTCGAACGGCCCAAAGTCCAAGAATTTTGCGGACTTTCTCGGACGACTGGGATATTACCAAAATGTAGCGTGGCCGTTTTTTTTTCTTGTCAGGTGGATTTTTCGAAGCCAGCTGTCGCAACTGACGTTACTGACGTGCCCAAATCCCGCTACCTTTAGGTACGGTTTCTTATATAGCGCCCGATCGAAGTGCTTTTTGGCGGACAATCATCTTTTCCCCTCCTTTGGTGGGGTCTTTGTCATTTCTGGTGTGTCGTTTGGGCCCATAGCCCTTGTTTAACGATTCAAACGAGGATCTCAGTACGTAGCAAGTACAACTTACTGGCAAGTGGAATGAAGATTTTTACCATTGATATTTTGGTGGACCAATTAGATCGCCAAAACCAAACCCTTAGCTGCCATTTCTCAAGCTCCACCATCAGGTCCGTTGTCCAGTGTGGGATTGACAGAGGCTCAGTGTGAGCTGGTCATCCGCAGTACGAACCTTGAGCCGCCCCCCGTGCATTTCAGACCAGGCAGAAAGGTCGGAGCAATACAGACTGGTAGCGGAAGTGTGCCGCTTGTCAGCCTTACCAGCTTCATCTCAGTGTTTCTCGCAAGAACCAACTTGAACCAGGCTTCGAAAGCGTACAGCCACTGTATCGCCACCTCGGAAATGAACGGGTGTCCGGCGCAACGGCCCGCAACAGCGATGCTCCCTACTACTTGAAGCTCCTTGTCAGATATCATAATTGCGCCATACAACACAGCGACTCTCTCTCGCCCGATTCTCCCCCCCATACAAAAGATTCCTCTTGCCTCTCGCCCATGGCAGCCATCCCTCCCGACCATTACCTCTCCCTTTCGCGTCTGGATAGCCTGCTTGGGACGTCGAAGGGCGTATACGACACATCCACCCTCGCTGCACATGATTTCGACGTTGACAACCGCACTGGGTTCATGCCCCCCCAAGCTCCGCCTTCTCGACTCCCCGCGGACTGGGAGCCCTGGGAGATCGTGCTCGATGGCGCCATCGCTGAAGGCTTGCAGCTCGGCGACAAGCCTGGGATCACCCAAGTCGAGATGAACCAGTCCGAATTATGGAGAGCACGCGTGCGAGAGGTGTGATTTTTTTTCCCATAGCTATAAACCGGCTCTTATCTTAGCCAGCTCCCCGTGCTTGAGGTATCGGGCCTGATCAGATCGGAGACGGACCTGCGGAGAGCCCATCTCGTGCTTGCATGGACGATGCACTTCTACATCCACTCCCTCCCTCCAGACGTCCCGGTTCTCGTCCCCGCCCCGATTACGATTCCCCTTTTCCAGATATGCACCCAGCTGCAGCTGCCCCCGGTGCTCACGTACTCGGACACGGTCTTGTACAACTGGACTTTGAAAACGGCATCGGAACAGCCGACACCGGCCCTCGACAACTTGCTGAGCCAAACGCTGTTTACGGGGACGAACGACGAGCAGGTGTTCTATCTCACGTCGGCGCGGATGGAGCTACGTGGCGTGGAGGCGCTCGAGCTCATGCGATCCACCATGGACGAGGCGTTCGTCGGCGACGACCTCGCCATGCGCCGCATCGCCACTTTCCTCGCCCGGATGGCGGCCGTCATCGACGACCTCACCGCGCTCCTCGCGACCGTGCGCGACGGGTGCGACCCGACGACGTTCTACACCGCCATCCGCCCCTGGTTCCGCGGCGCGGACTCGGACCCCGCGAAGCGCTCGTGGGCGTTCGAGGGGCTCGCCGCGGACGCGTACCCCGCCGAGCTCTCCGGCCCGAGCGCGGGGCAGAGCAGCCTCATCCACGCGCTCGACGTCTTCCTCGGCGTAGACGCGTTCTCGCACGCGGCGGCGCTGACGGGCGGCAGCGGCGCCTCGAAGACGAGCGCGTTCCTCGCGCGCATGCAGCTCTACATGCCGCGCCACCACCGCAACTTCCTCACGCAGCTCGCGGGCAACCCGCGGCCGCTGCGTGCGCTCGTCGCGAACGGGGACCCCGCGCTGCGCGACGCGTACAACGCCGCGGTGCAGGCGCTGAAGCGGTTCCGGGACCACCACATCGCGATCGTGACGTCGTACATCATACAGCCTGCGCGGCGTGTGGCCTCTGCGAAGGCCGTAGAAGCCGAGGCGGAGGGGCCGCTCAAGGGCACTGGGGGCACGGAGCTCGCCCAGTTCCTCAAGGCAGTCAGGGACCGCACGGCGGCAGCCGTTATAGAGTCATAGTCAAAGATCGTTCGTACGCTTCTGTAAATCTTCATTGGGCGGCCGGGGTGGCCATGTATCCGGCACTTCCTGCCAAGTTATCAGAACTTCAAGATTGAACTTCAATGAAACAATGTCTGAAATTTGAATGACTGTCTTCAAAAGATCGCGCCAGGCATACTAATATAGAGGGTCAATATTAATCGAGCCCGATAACAGGATTGACTAGTTGAAAGCTCTGGGTCTTTCATAGTATAAAATGGTGTACTTACTACTCAGCCCGGGCCGTATCGGGTGCGGAGATGGCAGGTCAGGTGACAGTGGACAGGCTGTTCCAAACCATCACGTCGACGAGCATATCAGCATAATCTCGAGGCATACTCAAGGCTGAAGTTGGGCTGAAGGCAAGCTGAAGGCGCTACTTTCTATTTGTGCCGGATTCAGCTCCGGGCATCTCGCGACTGAATACATGCCAAAAAAAAAGGCCGAAGCGTTCGTTCAACTTCGGCGGTTTCTACTAGTACCGGACTCCGATAGACTCCGATTCGATGGACGCGGAGCTGAAGCACGCGAGTTACACGGGTGGCGGACTATCAAACAAGAAGCGGCGATGTCTGGGTAATCAACTTCGACTCTTCAACTCGGACTGCCCAACTCTCGCATCTTGCGATCCTCCGAGTCCCTCAAGGGAGACGAGATCCTGCTTGTGGATTCCTATCCTGGACTGAGTGCTTTCCTCCATATGTCACAGGCGTTTGAAACCATACAGTACGGACATTCCTATTCCCATCCGTCTCTCACGGAACAATTCGATAGGTTCTCCGTCGATATTCAAGCTCGACTCGGACTTGTGTCATCTCTGGACGAGAGCGATCCTTAACTTACCTACTCGAGTTAGCTGGGATATGAATCAAAGACTAGTTCCGCCTATCGGGGAAAAGACCGTGTCTCAACAGGCGCAACAGTGGCCTATTCGTCTTCTAGTCCTGTGCTGCGCTCCAAATCAAACGGAGTTGATCCCCCTGGCGTGATGGCCGCCTCTTTCAACAAGACTAGACACATCTAAGCCTGTGGATATTCCGGCGACTCTTCTATCCCGTCGTTGGGCTCCGACTTGGTCGCCTTTTTGCTACAATCATTTTTCCGTACTTGAGACTTGGATGGTGCTTTCAAGCAACTTGGTCTGTGTCATTAGCTCTCTTTGGGTTAATATCTCGGTCTTTCACGAGTCCTATCCCCGGGGGTAAACGTGAGGGTCACTTTGGATATCGGATATCTGGGGCTTATCTGCGGCGCTTCTCGCCACGGTATATAAAACCTCCCCTTGTCCGTACCAACACTACCACCAGATGGCCCCTTGCGACATGCGCGGTGTCTTGACCTTTGTCTCCCTCTGCATTTTGGTATTGCAAGCCGCCTGTTTGCCTGCCTGTCCGGACACGTCTCGAGCCGAATTCGACTTTGTCGTCGTGGGTGCAGGGGTAGGCGGGGGCCCTATTGCTGCCCGCCTGGCGGAAAGTGGCTTCTCTGGTACGGGGAGCTCAATGAAAGTCTAAGTACAAAGGGTTTGATCAATAACTATTGTCAGTTCTCGTTGTGGACGCCGGTCATGAAGTGGTCAGTGTCAATACTACAATTCTGTTCTTCTTCGTGCGGGCCGTTGGGGGTTATTATCAATGCTTATCTTTGTCAATGATTCCTGACGGTTAAGTTTCACAGATCCGCAACTGGAACTTAACTACACTCTCAACGAATATTCTGAAGGAGCCAAATTCCCGCGCGACGATTCATGGTACGCCTGGAACACAGACAGGACACGACGGCGAAATTTGACCTGAAACATGTGAACAGGTACCCCCGTGCTCGCGGAGTCGGCGGATCCACGGTGTGTTTCCTTCAAATGATCACAATTTTTCTGATCACTCGATTCAGATTCATAACGCCATGGTGAACAACATCGGGGTCACAAACCGCGATTTCGATAACTTGGCTGACATGTTCAACGACCCGAGCTGGTCTTCTAAGAATATGCGCAACTACTTCAAGCGGATCGAACATAACCTCTATCTTGATGAATCCAACCCCGATCACGGCTTCCACGGTTGGTTGAAGACCAGCTTAAATCCGACTTCCGTCCTTGCGAACCCACAATTTGCAGGTATGTTCCGTCCCTTCTAGCCAGATTCTGTGTCAACCTGTCTAGACACCCAATTGCTTGATATCGTCAACACCTTGGCCACAGCCATTGGACCGAGCATCGACGATATCAATAGCGCGGCGAACAATGCGGCTACTGGTACATGGACCGGCAGCTACACGATCGACGAACACCACAACCGATCGTCAGTGCGTGATCATCTTGTTCGTGTGAAAGAAAGTAGCGGCAGGCTGCACTTCGCTCTCGATACACTTGTAACCAGAGTCGCCATGTGCGATCCTGAATATGGTGGGCCCCCCACAGCATATGGTGTTGAGATTGCGCCAGGAGCTGCATTGGCTGTGGCCAGCAATTTCAGAGGAAAGCGGGAGCTGAGTTGAAGTGAGCTCGTCACTGTTCGGCATGAAGTTATCATTAGCGCTGGAGTGTTCCAATCTCCTCAGCTGGTCCGTTCATCTTACTATTTCGAGGATCTCTGTTGGTGACCACATTTCAGCTCATGGTATTTCGGATCGTTTTCGCTTGCGAATTTACGGTCTTAGTATGTATTCCTCCATCCAGCTGTCAGGTATCGGCGACAAAGATGAGCTCTCTCGTCATGGCATCGAGTCGATTGTTCATCTTCCGGGTGTTGGAAGTAACCTCCAAGGTTTGCAGAACACACCACTGATGCACCTCTCATTGAACCGATAAATGTAGACCACGACGAGGTGGCAAATATCTGGACGTTGAAGCAGAACCACGCACTTTTCAACGGTTGTACTGTGCTCTATACTCCCGAAACAGACCCCTGCCTGGAATTCTGGACAGAATCTGGTCACGAAAATCTGTACTCTTTTGGGGCAGCTTTAATCATGCAGATGTTACGAAGTGCACCTGCCCTTCCAGAGCCAGACATCATGATCTATTGGGCACCTGTATACTTCCCTGGATTTGTACACGGATTTGTGGACAAGGTTGCAGCCGTGCACAACGCGCTGACCGCGATTATTTTGAAGGCGCATCCCTCGTCCCGCGGTGTGGTTCACTTGACGGGAAATCACCCGCAAGATGCTCTTCGGATCGAGAAACACCACTTCGAGGCCTCGGAGGGCCAGCAGGATATAGCGGCTATCCGCGAGGCGATCAAGGTTGCCCGCGGCATCGTTGATCATCCGAACATCACCATGCACCTCGCAGCCCAAGTGTTCCCCGACCTGGACAACGGAACGAATGAAGAAATCGAAGATCATATTTTGGAACATGTCTTTGGTGTGTTTCGAAACTCTACTGGCGTCCATAAATTATCCTAAGTAGGTCATCATGCATGCTGCACCAATCCGATGGGTGCAGATGATGGTGTGTCTCATGTTTATTGGGGAGTTTAGCTGATTTGATCTGGTATAGATCCCAATGCTGTCCTGGATGGAGATTTCAAGGTCCGGGGGGTTGAAAACCTCCGAGTTGTCGACATAAGCTCGTGGCCGGATGTTCCTGGATGGTTTGTGACGACTCCTACTTACATGGTTCGGAAATTTCATCCCGTTGGTTTCCTCCCTGATCCAACATTTTTTAGATATCGGAAAAGGCGGCCGATGTAGTGATCGCAGCCGCAAGACGCAGGTCAGCCAACATGGTTAATCAAGCCGAGCAACGATGGGAGCTTTGAATATATTGTTATGTACATATGTAGTGCAAGAGATATTGGTATAGAGTCGGAAAGATCCTGAGATTTTGTAAGTACATATGCGCACTACAAACCCCGGCTACTCTAAGCAGTGTTCTGATTCCTTGCTTACTGAGGGATGACAAGACTCAGCTAGACTAGACCTGACTGAGATTTCCTTTTTGAGGCACACTGGTTGAACCATGTCAAAAAATCCGTGAATTGTTCATTTTCGCCACGGTATGTAGGAAACTACCAGTAGAGCTACACGGTACATCTAAAATTAGTCCCTGAAGAAATATCAAGAAAATCTTGGCTCTTTGTCACCTTTTTGTGCGCGATTTGGCTTTTAGCCTCGGAAACTGCCGGACCAATGACAAAAATCGCATAATATGTCTCTGTTTGGCGACATCTCACGACCAAATAGCCTACAGCCAAGTAACCACATGCCGCAACAACTTGACAAGTTCCTCCAGTGGCACTGGGCTCCAATTTGGCGTTCGAGATGACTTTGACCTGGAACCGACCTGGGAACACCCCTCGAGGGATAGATATCCTCTTCGACGCGGACTCGGAGCCCCTTCCGACAAATTCAAGCTTCCTTGCGGAAGCTTGCGGATTTTCAAGATCTGCATTCAAGACTCAGTTGCTGCTAAGTTCCTTAGGCTCTGGCAGTCTGTTGAGGAGCATGACAGCAGCCCTTATGACTCTCTATCGCTCCTACTCATGGATGGTGCCTGATTATCTTGCTCGAGAAGTCGGGAAGCTTTAAGGTTCTTCTCGCGTCCAGCTCGCCTCCCAAACTGATGCAGGCTGGAAACCAGACCGCAAAGTCTCTTGAGTCGACATCTTCCACAAAATTCAGCCCACTGTATGTTTTTGGCCGGGACTGCGCACTCTGTGCTCCAACCACCCTTTTCTCCTCGTACAGGACGCTAGTACATGTACCCTGCCAGTCGGCTTCGAATCTCTTCGCACCGGTTGTGGGACGTGTCGCTTTCTCCTTCACCCATCACACGTTCACATCGATTGAAACTGGAGCTTTCCCCGCACTTCGTTTCGCCTATTCGCGTGGCGATGTGGCGTCACTATGCGGTGGCTGGCATCGTCTCGCAATTCGATGTCGACAACGTTGATGGGCTGTCTCCTGGAGCTCACGTTGTGTCAAGCAAAAACTCATAAATTGAAGATCCATCCTTTCACACTCTCGATTGGCACCTTTCCGCACTCTTCATCACATTCCCTTCTCGCTTCCAACATGTTAAAGTATATATCCCGTCCATCGGCTTTGGACTCTCCGGACTCTTACTTTCGCCAATCGCTTGCCTTCTCAAGATCTCACTACTCAACGGTTTATACGCATCCTGCAGTCATGGATATTCAGATGGAGCGCGATTTTGTGCGTGCATTCGACGCTTTCACGTTCGTTCACTAATGCTGTAAGATCGGCTTCAGTGTTCCAACTTCAAATGCTGCGATATGAAGCTCACCGACCTGCATGCGCTGTGGGACCATCGCGGAATTTGCCACCAAAATAACGATATCTGCGATCTTCCGCTTCCTGAACCGCGGTCGTGGCCATCCCCAGCAGCCCATACGTCTCCCGCACTCTCCGAGTTCCTGCAGCCTCCCACTCCGCCGCCACAACCGTTGCAACTTCGAAAACCCAAGACTCTGTTCACGCGCGACCCCCTTCCCCTCGTATCTTCCGCTTCGCCAGATTCTCTTTCTGCTTCTACCTCATCGTCTCCCAGACACCCCAACGCGCGCTCCGCATACACCCGCGATAAGATCTACACACCCGTCTCGACTCCGTCGACATTGCGGCTCTACCAACCGCGCGAGCCTGTGGTGCCATGGAGCACGCCTGCCCCAGTCTCTTTCTACGGTTACTATCCCACATTGCCACCGAGTGCAGCTTCCCCCTATTCTCCCATTCCTCTTCGTCCATACACGCAACCTCTCGCCGCTACAGTACTTGACATGGGTGGCGCCGCGCCTGATGCTTTTCTACCTACCGACTCACTTCCTTTGGCTGTGCCTCATTTAGTCTCCGGCTCTGCATCGTCTCCATCCCCACCATCTCCGCCTCTTCAGGAAGCGGCTCTCAGATTTGAACGAGCCCGCCCTGCGGCCGACGAGCCGCCGGCGAAACGACACTGCGGCTCGAGCTCCGCGCAGCGAACTTCAGTCATGTCTCCCGTCGTCGCCACTATCAGGCAGCGCTTTTTCCGTATGTCGCCGGCGCGCAAAGCGAGAACCCCGGACGTGCATGCACGCGTGGCAGACGCGGCGGTGGCGACCGATGCTGGGCGTTCCGCTGTTGAAGAACGGGTTGAGGATGATTCCGATGCTGCGGCAAGTGCACCAGTGGGACTCGGCGACGCTGGCGGCGGCGGTCGCGAAACCTCCGACATCGTCGCGCCCGCGCTGACCTGCGACGACGCGATTCCAGAGCATGATCCAGAGCCCGCAGCCGCAGAACTTCTTCCCGAACCCGTCTCCCCGGTCGCCCGACCGGCCGTGTTCCTGGGTGGACGGGAAAAAACCTTCATCTGCCAGGCACGTCCTCGCTCGCCGAAGATCTACCGCGCATATGCTCATGCAATTCTCCCCACAGACTCCCGGATGCATCAAGGTGCGCTCTATATCCCATCCCTGCTGTGCGTCAACTGACCTCGCCAGGCATACCTGACGCAGAACGGGCTGCGCTATCACGAGCAGAAGGGCACCTGCATCGCGGCAGACGGCTCGGCGCCCGTGCCCGCGGCTACGACCGTCAGTCCGGCCGCCACGACGTCCAAGCCGTCCGCGCGCACAGCGGTGCGCCGACGCCCTGCGCGCCACTCCGCGCGGCTTGCACAATCCAGCGCCGAGAAGGCCGATGTCGCCGCGCGCGCCCCGGAGACGCGCGGCAGCTCTCTGGCATCGAGTGCCGCGACCGGCTCCGAGGCGGACGGCAACGGTTCTGGGAGCGACGACTCTGATTGAGCCGCCTCTCCTCTCAGACGGGCGTTCCTCAAGCTTCCCGTTTATTTCCTCTTACGTCTCTTAGGTTTGATACGCAAGCTCTGTGTGCAGTACCGTGCTGACTTTTCTCTTGTGATCGCTTAGTCTACGGCGGGAATAATTAGTAGCTCTGCAGGTTGTTCGTTGCGCTTAGGAGTGTTATTATGCATTCACATCCATTGTTCCAGTGTCTCGGCACACATAAAAATGTTGTCTTCACCCGCGATATCTTACCGTTCGGAGAGCCTTTGTGGGATGGTCGTGCCCCTTTAAGTGGGAAAATGGGTTCTTAACCAACTGCTCATGCTTGGTTCTCACTCCAGTGTGGGAAGATCGATGGGCGAGTCGCAACTTGAACTTGAACCAAAAGTTCAACCATTCGAATCACGTGATATGTTCAACCTCAGAGTCATTGACAATGACATGACATTCGAACACGAGGCAAGCCTATACTTGAATATCTATTTCAACGATACACAAGTCCTCGGCGCTGCCCAAGCTTCAGGCTCATGGCCATCAGTGGACCCTCCATTGATCGGTGTTTATCATACGTATAAAACTCAGGCTGGATGGAACGTGGGGCAGCACAAACATGCCTTCCTCCTCCTACCCTACGCGGCGCCTCGGTCTCGATGATGGCCCGCTTGTCAGCGCTATTGGCCTCGGAGCAATGGGTGCCTCAGGATTCCATCGAGATTATCTATAGTCTCACTTTGCTCCAGGTCTGGGCGGCCTGCAATACGGCAGCGCCGATGAAGAGTCTGTCCTCAATATGCTGACCAGTGCCGCGGATAGTGGGGTCACTTTTTGGGACACTGCAGACGCATATGGGGACAGTACGTGTTTTCGCTCTTTTATTACTCGCTGAACCAGGTACTAGGCGAGGCCACGATCGGGAAGTGGTTCAGGAAGTTTGGGAGGCGCTCAGAGATCTTCCTATCGACGAAGTTTGGAGGGAAAGACTTCACGGAAAACGCGGAGAATCCCTATCGACCAAATAGCCAGCCGAGCCATGTCAAGGCGCGCATTGCTAGCTCGCTTGCCTTGCTCAGCTTTCCGGATCCGGAGAAGAAGGAGCAGTCGAAGAGCTACATAGACCTCTACTTTCAACACAGGGTTGATCCAGACACTCCCATCGAAGGTAATTTTCTATGGAACCAATTTGTAGCTCGAGGCTCATGCCTACCATTCAGTGGTTCTGGAGACCCTACGACCCTTCATCGAGGCAGGGCAGATCAGATACGTTGGACTCAGCGACTGTGGAATCGAGATGTTGCGGCGGGCGAAGGCTGTTCCTGGCGTGGGGGAAAAGGTGGTCGCTGTTCAAGTCGAGTTCAGTCCGTTTGAGCGGGAGGCAGAGACGTCGGGATTTGTAGAGGAAGCCAGGACGCTCGGGGTTACTATCGTCCCCTATTCACCTCTTGGCCGCGGTGAATACTTCCTCGGCATCGACTTTTTGTTCCACCGCTAACGCCGACCCCCCAGGGATGATCTCGGGCAAGTGAGTATGATCCTGCTCGAACTCTAGGCTGGAACTGAATTTATTTTAGCTACAAATCGCGCGCAGACTTCGAGGCCACGGACATACGCCTGAACTTCATGCCGCGCTTTTCTGAAGCGAATTTCGCAACGAATCTGAAGCTCGTAGACCAATTCAAGGCGGTCGCCCAGCAGTACGCCGCGACCCCCGCTCAGATCGCGCTCGCCTGGATCCTCCGGGCATACCCGGACTTCGTCCCCATCCCGGGGACCCGCTCCGCTCAACGCGTTAAAGAAAACGCAGAGGCCGCGCTGATAAAGTTGTCCGATGAGGACTTTGGAAGTATCGATCTTATGGTCCGGAGTGCCGAGGTCAAGGGCGCCAAGATTGCTCCCCAATTTGAGAGCGCCACTTCGTGCATCGCGATGGCAGAGTGGAAAGGCGAGACACAGAGGACGAAGAAGGCTTGACCTGATTTCACTCCTTACCGTTCCTAGTTACATACCAGTGTTGCGGTAACCAAGATTCGAGCTACGAACAGAATCGATGATTGAAAATTGCTGAGATCACAGTGGATCTGGTCGGGATTTCAAACTTACACCGGCCCTCGGGGCTTGATGTACTCTTCAATCCAATGTCATCCAACGGTGTCGAGCAGCCGCAATATTGTATGTAAGCCTTTGAGCTCAGACCGGGTAGCATTCACGGCACGTAAGTGAGGAAAGTGATTTGCTGCAGCTAGAAAAGGTACAATTGTGCGGGATCTCCATGCGCGATAAATAAATCAATGCCGGGTCTCGTCTAGGCGGAGGGGACGTCTTCGGCCGATGCCTGCTCCTGCCACATACTGTGATACAGCCCTCCCTTCCTGAGCAATTCCTCGTGGGTCCCTTGCTCCGCGACCTGACCCTCCTTTAAGACGATGATAACATCTGGAGGAGAGAACATGAGTATACTGCATTGCACATAGACATGTTGAGGACGTACCGGCCTCGACGATCGTCCGCAGCCGGTGGGCAATGAAAATACTCGTCCGAGCCTGGTCAGTGAGGATGTTGTTGATGTTGCGCATCAGTTCCGACTCGGTATGCGCGTCGAGCGCCGACGTCTACCGCCAACATCAGAATTACAGTGAAGTAAAAAGGAACGGCGCGCGACCCACCGCTTCGTCGAAGAATAATATTGGCGGGTCTTTGAGCAGTACCCGGGCAACAGCCAGCCGCTGCTTCTCGCCTCCGCTGATCATGAGGCCCCGTTCGCCTACTTGAGTCGCGTAGCCTGCTGGAAGCCGCATGACCGTGTCGTGCACGTGCGCCTTCACCGCCACCGCGCGCACCTCCTCATCGGTCGCGTCGAGCCGCCCGTACCGCACATTGTGCATGATGTCCGAGTGGAACAGCGGCGTGTCCTGCGGCACCACCCCGATCGCCCGCCGCACGCTCTCCAGCTGCACGTCGTGCACGTCCTGGTCGTCGATCAATATCCGACCCGACTCCGGCTCGTAGAATCTGTACAGAAGGCGCAAGACCGTGGATTTCCCGCAACCCGATGGGCCCACGATGGCGACCTTCTTCCCGCCCGGCACTGTAAATGAGAGGTCGCGGAATATAGGGCGGTCGGGGTGGTAGCCGAAGTTAACATTTTCAAAGCGGATGGATCCGCGGGTCAATGCGAGGGGAAGTGCACCAGGCCGATCCTGCGGATTCATTGAGGCCTTGGAATTGGGCATTAGGAACAGCCCATACCTGAGGCGGCGGATTTCCTTCGCGAATTTTGAACAGGACCTCCATGTCGAGAAGATTTTGCCGCATCTCACGGTAGATTGTGCCCAGGAAATTGAGCGGCAGTGAGAGTTGAAAGATGAGCTGGTTTACCATGACCAGGTCGCCCACAGTCATGGTACCTAGCCAGGGCATCTAGTGTGGTCTCGCAGGTGTAATAAAAGACATACCATTAACGACGCCTTGTGCGGCCAGGAACATGGACATCGTCAACGCGCTCGAGAAGATAACAGCTTGGCCGGAGTTCAGAAAGGCCAGTGACGTTGTGATCTTGATCGAGGATTTTTCATAGTCTTCCAAATGTTTATCATACTGTGCGACTTCATATTTCTCATTGTTAAAGTGCTGGGGGAAATTAATCGTGAGATACAACTCCAAAAACGCAGCGAACCTTGACGGCCTCAAAATTGATGAGCGAATCGACTGCTGAAGACGCCGCCTTGTTGTCTGCTTGATTCGCCTCTCGGCGGAAGCGCGTTCTCCAAGAAGTTGTGCGGATGGTGAACCACGTATATGCAGCCAAGGTTATTGCCGTTATAGCAGCAAAATCCCAACCAAATTTGTAAGTCTGAGACGGGTTGAATGAAGAGATGTCGTGCAGAACAAGATACGAACCAAGATCCCGCATACAAGAGAAATCTCCAGCGCGGTGGGGACGATACGGAACAGAATGGCTTGCAAGAGAAACGTAATCCCTCTGACCAGTGAGCTCAAGTGCGAATGGATAGGAATGAATCCTCACTTGGTCCCCCGGTCGATTGCGCGCGTCAAGCCACCCGTCTGGCGCGAAAGATGAAACCTCAGGTCGAGGCTGAGAAGATGCTCGAACGTGTCCTTTGCGACCTTCCGTATGGCGCTCTGACCGATGTTGGCGAACACTGCGTTGAGCAATTCGCCGAGGACGGCCGAACCGATCCTCGCGGCACCATCTGAGCGATTCATGAGCTGAACAGCGCGACACCGGGGACTGTTTACATACAGCCAAGTACCAAGGTCCCCGCGATCGTCCAGGCAGTGGAAGTCGCGGCCATATCCAGGTTCAGAGAGTCAATGACATTCTTGAAGATCAAGGGAACTTGAACATTTAACAGCTGCAACGTCACGGGCATCAGTACGATTCGCCCAGCTCCAACCGACATGCCTTCGAGGATATGAGCAGGCCAAAACCGAAGATGACCGTCCCGCGGGTTCTCCAATCGTTCTCTGGCCAGACGTGTTTCACGAGCGTTTTGACGATCTTCCAATCGGTTTGACGCTGCTCCTTGGCTGTGACCCGCGCCTCTCCTGCCGGCTTTGCCTCGTCCTTCTTCGGAGGCTGGGCCATCTGCTGGTAATCACGCGAAAACGGGTAACCCCGCCGAAGTTGCCATCTCGGTCCGCGAATTATCGCCGTCAGAGCCTGGTTTGACGCAAGCCGTGGTGAGAGGGCATTCCGAACGGCGCAGCAGAACATGGAAGTGGAAAATAGTCGCGCGCAGGTCGCGCGAGCGGATGATGAGGCACACGGCACAATAACGCCATTGGGGTCGCAGTCATTGCACTGCCACTCGGGCTACTCCGAAAGCCGAAAGCCGAAGTGGGCCGAAGGGATCGCTCATGGACTCAAGGACCAGACGATTCAGATGAAATGTATTGAATTGCCTTCTGGGTCCTGAGGCCTGAGGCCTGAGGCCTGAAAGTCTGTCAGGCGTCAGAAGAGTATACTCAAGAGTGGTGTCTTTCATTATTCTAACGCAAGGATCGGTGTAGTATGATCATATTATAGCATCCCCCCTACAAGAGCCACTAAGGCCTTCGTCCCCAGCCGTACCTTCCGCTGCGCTCCTTTCCAGTCTTTGGAATGTGCGCGCAAGTTCCCAATTTCGTCCCCAAGTTGCCGCCGAAGCGCCTCCGCCGCGAACGTATCCGGGGCCAGCATCAGAAACGACAGCTCCGTGTCAATATGCGCAGAGCGGGAATTGAGATTTGTCGAGCCAAAGAGTGTCAGGAGCGGTGAGGCCCCTTCTCCAGAAGAAAGCCAGATCCCTGTAGAGATGAGCATGGTCAAGAAGATATGCCATCAACGAACCCTTTGCGTGGTAGGTCCAGCCCTCGCGCTCCCATTCATTGAGTTGAACACCGGACTCGCGACCAGCGCGCTGCACGGCGCTCATAAAGCGCTGCTCGAGGAGCGTGTACCCCTCGGGAATCCGTCCCGAGACGCCGCGTGAACCGTAGAATCCGTTCGCCTACACAAATGAATGCCGGCGTAGGATAAGAGTCCGGGACACTGACCCGGGGGCTGGAAGCAACTATGCGACACTCAATGGAAGAGCGCAATATTAGATCTTGATATTCCTTGTACAGCCCGAAATAACCGCTCGTTAAATCAAGAAGTGGCCGGTTGGTTTTCGGGAGTGTGTCGAGGTGCTCGAACAGCATGGTAAGTGTGCGCTCTTCGTCGCGTATGTTGAATTGGCCGGCCTGTATGAGTGGGAACATGATAACTTTGTCGGGATGGATGTCCGTTCTCTTCTCTGTGGTTGTATGTAATGAGCGTACTTCTGAGACACCAGACGAAGTCATACGACGGTAAGTGTTTTGAAGGGCGTTGAGCGCCAGCTCGGCGGTGCTGTGAATGTCATGGGGATGTATCTCAGGCGTCGGCCAAGTTATCGTGTACTCGTTCTCCCGAGTTGAGTGCGGACCAAGGAATGCGCCAGATTCCGGTGGCAGTAATTTGAACGAGAAGCCCGAGACAGTCTGGATGAAATCAAAGCAATACTGTGACAGGTTATGTTGTTCAGTGAAGTGGATGTATCGATCTTGGCGGTCGGTGAAGTACGACTGATTTAAGTTCGCACTGGGGAATAGATAAACAAGATCTTCTAGCTTGAGCTGGTGAGCTTACCCACTGATCATGACCTCATTGTCAACGCCATAGATTTTCGCGTGCCACGTTCCCCAGCCCTCATTGAAGCGTGGCGGAACCAATTTTGCGAGGAGCCCGCGAAGATTAGGGCTGCGGAAAAACGATACATGGACTCGTTCGGGGAACTGATTGATCAACGGAACAAGAAGTTTTGCAGTGGAGAGTGAACCAGGTCGCGTGGAACGATTTAAGTCGAACAACATGTGCACTTCCAACTCTGGTTTTTTGAGTAGGGCTTCGGTGAGAGCGGAAATCTGGAGTCCATAAGTATCAGACAATAAACCCCTGCCAGAAATGACCGGTTCACACAAGTTCCGATTCGCTGGAGCCTAGATATAACGAGGAAATGAATATTCGCGTTTGAGCACGGCGAATCATGTCCTTAAAGGGATCAGGTAGAGCGCATAGACCGTTAATTTAGCATACTATTAATGTCACATAGAATTGAGTAGGCTTCGAAAGAATCCGTATATCATGCGGGGAGACGGAAAATTTCGGCTGTTCCAATTTGCCCGCGAGATCTAGGACCATTGAATGCAAGGGGGCAGCGGAAGAGACGCATCTCAGGAAGTGTATTCGATTGCACCTTTGAGGGAAAACGCGTCCCCAGGCCCTCACAGAACGAGAGAGCATGGCGGCGCGGATGAGGTGGTGGATATGTCACGGTCGCGTGACGCGTTACTTGCCGTAACAACCAAACATTGACCAAATACGGATTCCTCTCTCCCGCCACCAAACCAGCCCCATCTGCTCTCAAAGCCTGAGATCTCTCAACGGCGAACCCAACTCTTATATGTCTCTGGAGATCCACTTCCTCTTGCCGCACAATTTTCTGAGCTGAAAGAGAGATCGCTACCGCTTCGGAGAACGGCTACTATTCTTCACTATTAAAAGCGTCTCTGAAGGTTAATGTAAGTCGAAAGAGACCTCAGCCCGCGGACATTGGTAAGGCTGCGCTCACTTGAGGCTCTCCATCAGAAAATAGAATTCAATCACCACTCAAAGCCCAGAAGCCGAAGTCCCTGAGGGGTACGGTTCGGGATGGATTTGGACAATCACAAGTCTTAAATGGTGTAAGTCTTGCATTTGACTTCGTGGGAAGTACCGCACTGGCAACACGCACCTTCGTCCTGTTCACTACGTCCACAATTCGGTGAGGCGAGTATGGCTGAAGACAACAGCTCCGACGACCAGCTCGACGAATTTATCCACTCATACTCGCGCTCGGACGATGATGGCCGAGCCCAGTCGTACGTGCTGTGCTTCTCGCACCCACAGCTCTTGACATTCGTTCCGCCACACAGGTCTGACGACGAAGATGATGCCTCGTACTCCGACTCGACCTCGGAACCTCCTGAGGACGGGTCAGTCCCTTTCACATACCATGATATACCCACCAGCATTGCTAACGGCCTGCAGGTCTGCGGAAGAAGAGGATGTGGCGCTCTACGACCTTTATGACAATAGCGCCCGGCAGTCGCCACATCCGCCTGCTAGTCCAACGCTCCAGGATACGCGGCGTGAGCTGGATCCCGTCTTCGGCGATGGCGAGGACACCAAAATACACTATACGGAACGGCGGAAACGTGCGTACGGACTGCGGCCGTCCTTTGGACCTTCGTCTCACAAAGCTGGCGAAATAAAGTCTGGTGGGTTAACAGACATGACCACTGAGTGTCATCATCCTAACGGTTTCCGCAAGCACCGGACGGGGGCTCCTCAGAGAGCGGAATAGAAACAAGCGACGAAGAGCATAGCAGAGAATAGCCTGTGGCTATGGGAATTTTAATAGCATGTAGGTCACCGAGTAATTTAACTTGTCCAACCAGCAATGTGCCCTTTTCCCTTGCAATCCGCGATAATCGATAGTCTCCCGTTCCAAACCCGGCTCGGAGGCGCCATGTGGTGATGTGGGAGAGGCAGGCTCGCTAAAGATGAAATCCAGGAACGTGTCAATCCAAGTCCTTAAAAAATCCGAAGAGTCGCAGAGACTGGATATCTTAACTTACCCTGAATACCTTTGGTACGTCCTTGCTCCCGCGAGCATTCCCACTGCGCTGACCGCTCAGGGACCTTCACTATAATTGATTCAGACTCCGAGCTTCGTCAACATTGAAGCCATCTGACCCTGGAGTTTTTTCTCCCGCGATCATTGAGGGGGCGAATCCTAGATCCGGCAATAAAAAAGTACACACACTCGCCAGTGCCCGATATGAATATGATCGATTTGCGGATATTACTACGATTGTGGTACGTCTACTTGCGACCTCTCTGAATTTACCCGGTTATTTTACTCGCCCACTGCGCTCGCGGCATCCTCTCAGTTCAAGCCTTCGCCGATGCCCTTTCGCCCGTCTTAGTCCTACTAAGACGCACCATAAGCCCGTCCGTGCAAGCAAGCCAATGTGGCCTCTCTATATCCAACGCAGGCTCCGAGTCAGGCTCAGCGCCTTCACGGCCAGGTGGGACCTACCGCCACTACTTAGGCCCGGTTCCTGATAGCAGGCGCAACTTATTGATCGAGGTCCCCAGCCTCGGAAAAATCGGTCAGCTTCACTATCGAGCATGCGCCGCGGCTCACCCGCGACCAAGCCAAAAGCCGCGCTAGGAGGCTCAGAGACCGTTCGTCCCATAAATTCTTCAATGCGGTCTACGGAGCTGACACTTTGTGCAGTGATAGACGGGGTCAGCGGCTCCGCATACTCGTCATATACTGCCCTGAGTAACAGGGAGCTCCTCGCGACGGCTCCGTTCTGGTCTCTGCCGTCCGCTTCAAGATCCCGACCACTGTGGCCAACCGCACGAAGACAGGCGCTCTGCCTCGGTCAAAGATGAATTGAAGGATATGCCCTGACCACCATGCACGCGACGCGAACTACGTCGCAGACTAAGCTTCCGTCCCTCAGCTCCCAGACGGCGTACGAAGGGTGGTGAGTTGCGACAGAACGTCCCAGCGGCGAATGTATGATGTGCCCGACAATTGTTGCACCGAACGTTGGGTAACAGAAACTAAAAGTCGAGCGGCAGCAGTCGGAAAGCTAGTGCGACATTGCCCATTGCGTCGGCAGGCGGGGGTGCAGTCAATGTCCGCTGTGAGAGGCACAGTTCTTAATGTAATACTTTCTAAAATCGGGAGCCACGCGGATTTCATTTTATGTGGGTTGTCATTTGTGGTCCTGGCGCAAGTATCCCGGGTTGCGGATCTGTTCTGTGTTACTTGGCGATTGAGGCACAGCAATGATAAACATTAATTTCCGCCACTGGGTGGAGATGTGCGAATGGATTGTGACTCGCAGGATATCGATAAGACCAGGCATCTTACCGAGATGAACTTGAGATGAACTGGGAAAGGGTGATTAGATGAAGAGCAATATGCGAGATCAGTAAGAATTCGACAGTAACGCAATGTCATCTTCATATGCGACTTTCCTCCGCTGTCTGGCGCTTCTCCGCAGCAAGCTTGGCTTCGGTGAGCGGCTTTCTCCATTTGGCCGCGGGTGCGTCCCACAGACCGAGTTCCTTCTTCATCTCGTCCACGTTCTGCTCCCAGCGCTGCTCCCAGTACACAGTAATCAAGCTCCTGGCGCTCCCGCCGCAGCGCAGCGCCCACGGAACGTATTCGGAGAAGAGCCGCTGGAGCTGCGCCCTGTTCAGCCGCAAGGGACCGAAAAGGGCAGAGAGGGCGGCCATGGGAAGGCCGAGATTTGCGAATTCGAAGTACTTCACCGCGATCTCGGAGTCGACGCTCACAGGGAGGTTGACGATACAGTGGTAAAGGTCGTGGCACTCCCGGTACCGCTGCATCACGTACGCCAGCTCCGGATCGTCGATATAGTGGACCTATGTGACGCCCAGTTAGATAGTGCGGGAAGGGAGAAGAAAAGGAATTGATACCGGTTCCCGAGTATCCGGGGTGACTCCACACCGCTCCAGCCATGTTATGTAGGCCCGGCCGAGAGTACCCTCAGGATATTGCGCGAGCTTTGCCATGTCCACAGTCATCGAGTTAATTCGCGGTCTGTCCTTCAAGATCTGCCGGCCTTCGGTGCTTGATAGCATGATATCGCGCAGACGAGGAAGAGCGGGACCCGCGGTGGTCTCTCCGAGCGCAGCGACCATATCTTCGAGCCGATGATCAATAAATGATACAAGTCATCATCCATTAACTCTGATTGAAGTACTCACCGCCTCGACGAGGGTTGGCGAGAGCCATAAACGCGGCCCCGGCAGTGAGAACACCAGTTTCAAACCAGTTCAGCGGGATGTGGCCTTCATAGGCAGGTACTACTTTAGTTCCAAGAAATCGCGTATTGACGTTTTTGCGAGATATAGCTCCGGCGATGCTCAAGCGTGCAGAGACGGTCGGTAGACGACTCCGAAGGCCATTCATAGCCATCTTTTTTCCAGCGTGTGATTTGAGTCTCGTTGCCCGAGAGGGTGGTGGCAAGTCCAAAGCGCAAAATTCGTCCAGCTCGACATGTGACTGAGTGACTTGAACGTGACCGACCGCGTTTCTCCTCCTCCTCGTCCTCGAGCTCGACGGAAAATGTCCGCGACTTCTGCCTTATGTGGCATTCAAAACAGGCTCTCCTTAGTGACTTACAATGGCTGGGACGATCAGTGGATTGATACCACGCGAGAAGCCGCTAACTACAATGTGGCCACCACTCAAGGCCACTGATTTGATGGCAAGACTTACCATTTCTGGACGCGCTTGGACCGACGCGCGAGAATGCCTAAAGCGCGTGCAGTATATATAGTACACCTTGGATCCTGCTGCTCCTCAGACCCCACATCTCCCTTCTGTCTCATCCTCTTGCACGCGACATGAATAACGCTCTCACTTTTCACGACCTCGTCTCCTACTCCCTGGGCTTCACCCCAGATGATCTGCCCCTCAACCTGAAGCGGAACGGGATCTACGTCCCCACCGTCGACGCCGTTGACCTGGAGCTCTTCGACGCGAAGTTATTCAGTCCTGTCGCCATTGCAGACGACGATCTCAGCACTTGGGAGTACCATGCCCCGGTGGCATCCTCTACACCTTCGTGGGGTTCTGACGCGAGCACCTGCGTCTCTCCGTACCAGACACCTGCGCAGGACGTCGCGTACCGGTACCGCGCAGGTCTCAAGGTCGACCTTGGGGATCGCGGGGAGCGTTCTTCATCTCCGGGGAGCTCTGAGTCCGCTACCGCATGTGCTTCCTCGTTCCATGGCTCCTTCGACTGCGGCAGCACAGTCGAAAGCTTGGAGGTGGGCACGACGACCTCGTCACTGTCCCTTCCCTTCCCTGTGCAGCAAGAGGTGAAGCCTGCATTTCGGGAGTCGCGTGCCAATGCGCTTCTGGATATCGTACGTGCTCTCTGCCACCTGTGCGACTATTCTCTGAACGACATCTAGCGCGACGAAGCCATGGCGATCATCAGGTCCGACGGGTTGACGGAGCATGAGCCAGTCGTATGCCACCGTCCCGACTGTCGCGACACCCTCGCCAACATGAAAGCGTTGATGTACCACCTGCATGTACACAACATGCACGACAGGTGCGCTCTTCGTCTGTACTTGATTTCCGGAAGCTCACTACCAGACCAGGAGCTACCAATGCGACCTCTGCCACCAGCGCTTCGAGGTCCGTCGCCAGCTCGTCATGCACCAGTGCCCGCGGCTTGCCACCTCTTGCCCGTCGAGCCCCATTCGAGGTACGCCGTCTTTCTCGCGCTTGGCTCTCCATCTCACGCTTTATTAGACACCTTCATGCGCGTCTTAACCCGAATCACTTCGCGGGAATGATGCCTCATCTGGATGTCCCCCCAAAAATACTCTATCTGATAATAATTCTGTATCCACATCGCATTGTATATGATCTCATATTCCCTCATTCACGACCTACACGATCTGCATAGATACCTACTACATATGTACCCATCCCAATAATTTCAGTCCCGTTTCAATGTTTCTCCACCTTGCGTCCATATAAGGCAACTCGGCCTCTCTTTCCCCGCCATGGACGTCTTTGAGACTCTGCTCGAGCTTAACCCGGCTACCCACACTATCAAGGTCGTCGACATGCACACATCGGGGGAGGTGGGCCGCCCTTCTCCTCGCCATACAAGCGCTCCATCTGTTTGATCAGCCCACACGGATAGTCGTGAAAGGGTTCCCCGAGCTCGAAGGCACCACACTTCTCGAAAAGCGACGCTGCGCGCGCGAAAAGCACGACCGTATCCGCCAAAGGCGAGTTAGGCTTAGCCTGCTGTAGCTAGTACGGAGATTCATCTGGGCTTCAGCTTGATGCGCGAGCCGCGCGGGCACGGAGAGATGTACGGCGCAATCTTGATAGCGGAGACGGAGCTCACGCGCTCGGGGGACGCCGACATTGGCGTGCTGTTCTGCCACAATGGTGTGTCGAGGACCATCCACGGACGCCGCAACCTCTGAATCGGGCAAAGAGGGCTACTCGACGATGTGCGGACACGCAACGATCGCGCTTGGCCGGTTCCTCATTGACACGCACGACCTCGACATCTTCCCGCGGCGGGATACGCTGCAGCACGACGAAGAAACGGGTCTGACGATGCTGCGCCTCCACGCGCCGTGCGGCGTCGTGCACGTCAGCGTGTACACGGAAGACGGACACTCCGACGCGACGCGCCCCGTGAGCTTCCTTGGCGTGCCGAGCTTCGTCACGGCGCGGGACCTCGAGGTCGAGATCCCCGTGGCTGCACGGTGGCCGCGACTCCGGGACGCCCAACGCAGCTGCGTGAAGGTCGACATCTCGTACGGCGGCGCGTTCTACGCGCTTGTGTCGGCTGAGGAGTTGGGCTTCCCGGACGGTGTTCGTGGCCCTGCGACGCTGGCGGAGTTCGACCAGGCGACGGCGGCGCTGAAGCGGATCTTATCGCCGCAGAAGGAGCTTTTCAAGCACCCGACGGAGCCCGACCTCGAGTACCTGTACAGCGTCATGGTCGTCGAGCGGAGGCCCACGGGGGAGCTCGGGCTCTGCTTCTTCGCGGATCAGCAGATCGACCGTTCTCCGACCGGGTCGTGCGTTATGGCTCGAGTTGCGCTGGCAGTCGAACAAGGGCGATTGGAGATGGGTCAGGGGTGCGACTACGAGTCGGTCGTGAGCGTCTTAAACGAGGGGAACGGCTTCCGAGGTACGGCTGTCGGACTGCGCCCTGAAGGCCTGGTCGTCAAAGTGGAAGGCAGGGCATTCTACACTGGCGCTGCGAGCTTCATCGTGGAAGAGCACGACCCGCTGCCGACAGGATTCACCATCGCTTTGCCGTCTTGACGCCTTGGACTACTTCAAGTATCTAAACAGAAGAAACATATGTATATATTCATAGAAAATGTAATTCAAGGAAGCATCGCCTTCCTCATCGCGTCGTCTCTGCAATCTCTCCCGCAAAAGTAATCCAGGTCGCTCTGCGGCAGCGTCAAGCACATGATACAAGGCTGCGCAACCCCAGACGAAACAGCCTCCCTGTGGCCATAATGCATCAGCAATAGCAGAAAAGTCGGGTGAAGCACATACTCGCGGTGCTTCCTTGAGCAGTAGTCGCTCATGATACCTGCAGCATCGATGTAAACAGGTTGCCCGCACCCTCGAATAAGGCACTCGAGGGGGGAGTTTGAACCTGCAGCTCGGGCGGCGGGCGTGGATGAAGCCGGCGCCTGATTGAGGAAAGGGTTATTGCGGGGCTTCGGCGGTGGGTAGGCAGGCGCCGCCGCGGTAGCGCCGACGGGAGCGGCGGCAGGCTGGGGCGGGGCAGCAGGCTGCGGCGGAGCCAGGGTCGCCAGGAAGCTCTGTATTTGTGGCATGTGCTGTGCCACCTGGGGGACGTGCTGCGCTATCTGGGGGACTAGCTGGGGGAAATGCTGCGTCACCAATTCTGTGGCTAGTGTGTAAGTTTGTGTTCATGGAAGAGTTTCACAGAGCACATACTGGCCAATTGAATGGGGTCGAGAAGCGAATTCGCGGGCGCCTGCGCCGCGGCAGCCGCGTTTCCGGTTGTACGTCCAGCGGGCTTGGACGCCGGTTGCGACGACGCGGGGGCCTTCGCTGCAGCCGCCGCCGCGCAATTCTTCCCGCAGTAGTCGAAGTTCTGATATTTAGGCTTCGTCTGGCAATACTGGGGCGATGTGAGGAGAAGATAGGGCAGTCATACAACGGACGGACGTTACATAGAGCAGCGATCTGAGCTGCGCATGTCTTCGAGCAATACGAGTGGGTACCGTGCTTAGGCTTCTGGTGGCAGTACTAACTCTGAGGTTAGAAGCACACACGACGAAGGAAGTCCAGCGATATCTTACATCGCACAGTTGGTTATTAGGAGCGGAAGGGGCAAAGGAGGCCATTTGAGAAACACAGATTGATTATGGAGCAGCAAAGACATGTTTAAATGCGACGCGCAGGACGGATAGCGTGCGGTTCCGATGATAGATTAGTTGCACGTGTAGGAGGCACCCAAAACACGGAGCATGGAGACAGGATGGAGTCGTGGGTGAGTGAAGACGGCGATGCGAGATCGATAGCGATTAAAAGTCCCGGAGCTTGGTTCTGAGTCTTTCGAGCGCCTTCCCTAGTTCGTTCCGACCTCGACGATCCGCACCGACCCCCCAAAAGGAATCTTTGTCCGAGTCCTACACGTTTGTCAGGCGCTGAATGCTCCGTGCGAAGAAGAAATAGGCGGACCTCGATAAGCTCTGCGTCGTCTGTTGCCAGGAGCTCTTTCCTGAGACTTGCGTGCTGCGTAAATTTATGCCATAGCGCTAAATCCATCTACAAAGCGCCTGTGAGCCGCAAGAATGCCCTGCGCGGAGAAAAAATACCATTTGGATGTTAACGTCCTTCCAGTCAGATCGGACTTCTGGCTGGAAGCGCCGAGCTTCGGAAAAGGCGACACTGGGACGTTCAGAGCAGGTCCTGATGTGCTCCGCCAGCTGAGGCCGATGTGGCTGGAACTATAGGAAATGAGCAACCGTCGCTGTGTTATAGGCTCCGTTCTGCACACCTTGAAAGACTGAAAGAGATGCTCGCTCGTGGGATACCGTTTGTTGTCGTAGACCACAGCATGCGGAGAGAAGTTGGTAAAGCCGTAGTGTGGGTCCGTCTTATGATAGAAAAGGATGCGCGGGCGCGTCGGCGTCCGTGGAGAGCCCCGACGAGAGACGGGCGTAACGACCGGGGACTTTATTCCGACCTCGGCCTTTGACTCCCGCTGACGATGATACATGCTGGCGCGCCGGGGAGCTTCGACGATTTCCACCGGTGGTTTAGCTTCGACATTTTCCGGGTAGAAGATAACTGGTCTGTCCGGCATAGATCGAGTCAGGCGGATTCGGATATCCTGGTGAGCGGCATCATCCCCTGCAGAGATTTCACCGAGGTCCAGGATTTGATTAAGCTGCGCTGTGTCCCACTGGGATGGGAGGATGTCCGTCGTCACATAGACCGATCTACGCTGCTCTATGCGATAATGCATCGGCGAGGTGGCGCCAGCAGTGGGAGATGTCGGGGAAGGGTCGGGAGAGTCCCAAGGCGAGATCATCGTCGTGCTGGATGAAGTACGGGTCACAATTATAGGTGTTGGGGATTGCATGGCGAGATATTACGACTGCTTCACAGTGGGTCTTTTAATATCGTGCTCTGTTGTGGCAAGGGCGATACACTGACTCGACCCCACGTGTAAACCTTATGTAGCCTGGAAATACCGCAGTGACAGCCCAGACGCGATGCGGTGTCTCCCTATCATCCCGATGACCGTGAAATGAAAGATTGCGCTGAGTATGCCTTGATCGGTGCGTGCAGGACAAAGAAAGCAGTGTGGCGTCATGTGACTCGACTCTCAACTTTCCATTGACGTCGATGGCAATGCCTCAACCGTGCCTCAACGTTCACGCCTCGACTGCAGCCTGCCACAGACAGCACCTTCAGGCTCCCTGTTTGAGGTCCGAGATGGTTTCAGGCTCGGCAGCAACCGTGTAATGCCTGTCCTCGCGATACACATGCGCGAAGAATTGAAGTCGAAAAACGCCCGGCGCATTTCCACATCTCCCCAGTCGCAAGCTAAAAGCGCCTGTCTTGGATACGCGCTCCAGCCGTATTCCACCGTCTCCTTATGATCTTTCACCGGTTCAGCGTTAAGGGACCAGGTAATCGGACGCAGAAAAAATCTACTCGTCTGGTTGCTCTGAGTCCCAAGGATCCAGCATACATTCAGCGTATGCATCCCTTTTGTCCCTTGACCTATCACTCACTTGATGCAGTAGAAAAACTTTTCCAAGACGGCTGGAAGCATCCTAAGAAACCGAAACCTTCCGTTCATGCTATTCTAGAGATAGTATTAACAGAGGAGAGTCTGATCCCATATCTGAGATATCGGTATGAAACTGGTCGCTTTCGTCGTCTCTCGGCCGATATTCACGTTCGGAACTTTAGCGCGCTAGTTGAAATTTCTCGTGTACCGAGATACGCGAATGAGCAATTGCTTTTCCACGGCACCAACCAGCGCTGCTTACTTGGTGACGGAAAGCAGCGACCGCGTCCATGCGATATAGCCGAATGCCTGCTTTGCTCTGTGCTTCGTAATTCTTTCGAGGTCGAAAACAGCGGTAAGCAGTCTTTTGTGGCCTTGTTCTTAACTTTCTGCTCATGCGCTGCGCCGCTAGGAAAGCGACATAAATTCCGAAGGTTATCTCTTCCTTTGTTTCTATTTCTTCTTCCACTAACGTTTTGTAGATTCGGAAAAGGGATATATACTACCGCTTGTTCATCTAGTGCGTCTCGCCTTGTAAACACCACCCATCCTGACGTGACAAGCAGAGGCAGACGATTACTTTAGAGGTCTACCCGACTTTCCATTTCGTGCAGTGCTCGTGAACCGAGTAGTCGTAGGCAATCCTTCGAACCTCCAACACAACGCTGAAGAGCTAGACGAACCGCCAACGGGCCACCATTCTGTGGGTGTATCTTTTGTTCGATCTCTTTCGCTCGTCTAAAACCATCTACACAGGTTGTTGGAATCCCGGGCGGAGATCTCAACTATGGAGAGACCGTTGTGTACACAAACGACGCCATCCGTCCGGCGTATCTCATTGTCTACACAACAGGTCCTCCTCGTCTTGAGGATCACCTCGACCCCAAGCCCAACGATCTCAAGTCAATGCTCTCTACGTTATTTAAAACACCGATAACTGCATGAGTGGCTGGATCCGCTCAACGTTTCTACATGTATTCGATCGCTCATACAGTGTACATAATAATATAAGCAGGAACAATCGCATCTGCGCTAGGCACGAAGACAGACTGTTCGTCCGGAATCTGCGCAACTTGAATCCACCGGGATAGCAAGATTGAATCGACTGCCTACCTCGAAACTCGCCTCGACGGAGACATCGCATGCGATCGTGACGCGATAGGGCGTGCTTGTGGCCGACGTCGCATGCACGTCGGCCAGGCTTGGGTTCCTGTAGGAATAAATTCCTTCTCCAAATCTGTGTCTTTCGTTAATGACGTCTGCAGAATCTGTTGCGGGAATCGAACGCACCGACCGTTGTTGTACGTTTCTCCGAATGCTAATTCATGGAATGAAGACTTGACAATGCGACATATTCCGCACGACTTGAAGTCGCATGAAGTCGGCGCCTTCGTGCCTAGGTCGCATATGCACTGGGAACTATGGAAGGTCCGAACTTCTTCCGTGGCACGTTGATTTGCGCTGGTGGTCGGAGATGGATATCAGACACATGGATGCAGCAGTCTGTGCGCCCACATACCGGTATGCGTCGTGCCGCACACGGACGTCTCGGGGGACCGAGATCTGGTACACCTTCTCGACTTTGGGAGGAGCGGCGCTCGGACCGTCCCACTCGCTAAGAAATTGCGCGCGCACTAGAAGTTCATGAGCTGAGTTGGAAGCATCGGCAGTGAGTCTGGAATCACCGGTCTTGAAAGTCGTGCCCCCGATGCTCACTTCTCTCAACCGAGGACCAGTTGACTTGCGATCACATGCGATGCATACATCGCCGCTGGCGCGAGGATATTCATGGCACGATTCGCATCCTTCTACCTGGCCTTGGCGGACCGCTTGTCTGTGAGAAGCGGTCGCAATTAGTTGCTGTCGAGATCGCTGCACCAACACTCGCCTCCCATGGTCGTCGGAACAGAAATTCGAAAACGCCGGCTTTCCTGTAGCGCGGCATCCACGAAGTGCGCAGGCAGACGGGCTCGGTCCTTGAGCCTGTTTTGCACAGCTCCGGCTACAATACGGGTGCCGTGAGCCACCAGGTTCGACGAATTTCGGCTTCAGGCCGCATTGCTAAATCGCTGATTGTAAGCCGACAGCCCACCACCAATAGCCAGACCACTTTACCTCGCACAAATCGGTTTGTACTGGAGTTTGAGCTTTATGCCGAGTTGCCCACTGCAGGATTGAAGGCATGATGAGAGTTCTGTGCAAGGTAGGGGCTACCCCGCAATGCGTGTGTTGTGCTGTCATGAACTGCACGCTTCAGCCTCGTTGGTAGCTCCCCATCGATTTCACCTATTTATGATATGGGCCCGTGTTCCGCTTTCCGAGAGCCTTTTGCCCACTTCCTGTTAGCGCCAATGGCGTCCCATATTCCGATGGCGCTGTCGCTTCTCCACACATTTGCGACGCAATACCCTGGTGGAAAACAACTGTGGACCCCGCCAAACGTTACGAATCCGCCCACTGCCGCTGCGAGCCAGAATCCACCGGCAGCGCCTTCAACCGCACCAATGCCCGTTCCTCAACGCAGCAGCACCGCGAGCAGTGCCGCTGCCGCTGCCATCGGTGCTACTCCGCCTGCTTTGAATACGACTTCAAATGTGTGCGAGGTGAGCAGTCGATTTTTCGTTGTCGTTTCCCATCTTATTTTGCGAGTCAGAATTGTCAACTTCGACCGAAATATTCCGATGGATACAAAGTCCATCCCTACTGTTCGAAGAGCTGCGCAAATCAAGCCAAGCTCCCGGCCCAGCCACCCAATGTGACCAGCAGTATTCCCAAGTCTGCGAATTGCGACGTAATTTATTGCTTTCTTGACTTTTCTGGCTCCTCATAGGCATTCCTTTCCAGTTCTGCGGTGTTCGTCCAAAGTTTTTTGACGGGAACCGGACGCATCCTTTCTGCAGCAGGGCCTGCTCGAAGAACGCATTAGCAAAGATCCCTGTTCTCAAGCCGAATGCTAAGGGTGCGAGTTTAGACTGCACCAGTCGAAAGTGGATCTAACAGATCTTTCGTAGGGACATGCCACGCGCCAGGATGCCAGAAGCCGGCTCATACCAATGGAAACGGGAGCGCAGGAAGCTACTGCTCCCTCGCGCACAAGACGTAAGGCGATCTCTTCACTTTTCTACCCGGATTTTACTCTTTGAGCAGAATCGGAGAGACGATATGTTTGATGTGCAGGCAGGCGCCCAAGCTGGCGCAATCTCATTTCTGCGGTTCAACATGCGCCGACGACGCAGAGAAGAATGGTCCCATGATGTTGGAGGTTCCGGCCGGACATGCGACATTCAAGAGCGGTGGGTTTCCTGGTATTCCTGTCGCCGAAAACGTGGCTCAACATTTTATCTTAGTGGCGGATCAATTCAAGGTAATGTTTTACTCGCAGATGAGCTGTATTATTTGTTGATTTTTTTTTCTACTCAGGCGTCCTGGAGACACAGTGGAACGATCTGCCCGCCTGTACGGCGGGTGTACAAGATTGTAGCACCACAGGCATCGATGGCGAGCTACAAGGCTTATCAGTACGCCTCAGGCCCATTGATTTCGGTTTTTGTCTCATATAATTCGGTTCTTAGAACAAAGGTGGAGAGTACGGGCAATTTCGTCGCATCTGGACGATCGGCTGGCAACGAGAATCGCCGGTGGCATGGCACACGGCGGGAATGCCATCTCGGGGACAAGGGTCAAACACAGTTTTGCGCGTCTACTACTTGTTCATTGTGCTGTATCGTCAAATTGTCCTTCGATATCAGCCTATGGGGAACAAAGACCGGGTGGGGAAGGTGCGTCGGTTTGATCTGTTTTATGCCCCATTTGTTGAATTTTCGGGAAGATTTGGCAAGGGAATATACACATCGTCCACGTCATCGAAGTGAGCGATTATATTTTCGCGAATAAACTCAATTTCCTGATGACCATATACGAAGGTCGAATGACTACTCGCACAACGACTGTACTTCTTCGCTCAAAGCAATCCTTCTCAACAAGGTGATTGTCGGGAAAGGCTGCAAACTCACGCAAGACAACCCCAACTTGACCGCACCGCCGCCTGGTTACGATTCTGTGAGTGATCAGCGTCTTTCGTAGGTTACAGAATAATCATGCCGTATCAGGTTTTGGCTGAGAAGGGCGGAAGTCTAAACTACGATGAGCTCGTTGTCTACACGAACGATGCAATCCGGCCTTCGTTTTTGGTTATGTACGAACCGTAGTCCCTGGCGGAAGTAGCACGCATGTAGATTTAATAAATTATATGTACGTTTGGTGCCTACACGGAGCCACAAGACGATCGAATATAATTATAATCGTGTCAGGCAGTCTGGCTACGGATCGGAGAGGGATTCCACACTTCGCGTGCACACCGCCAGGCAAGCCACATCATTGTGACCATGCCTGCAGTGAACACAACACTGTTGAATGTTAGTGGAAGGTGTCGCCTCCGTTCAGAAAATCACTCACATCTCGAGGAGAGAAAAGGCTGCTTGCAGTCAGTATCATGAACAATGCATGCATGGATGGACGGCGTACCAAATACTGCGCGAATGTGGTTACAATACACCAAATTCTGGCATGCGTCCTTTTTGAAAAGTTCCGGGACAGCGTGACTGAGAACAGCTGCACTAGCGACCCAGAACGTCCAAGTAAAGAGCATCCATATTGATTGAGTTCCGACGGAAGAAATAGGGTGTTTCGACCACGTTGGATGCACGAAAAGAATAGTGAATGTCGCGGCTGTAACAGTCGTCCAGCAGGCGGTAAACCTAAGAAATGAGTTTCTTCGTTTGTTGAAAATCTGAAAAGACGAACAGAACAAGTCGCATGGCAGTTCGAGCTTCAATATTAGGGTAGTTCTGCTGCAAGCTATACTGGAGAAGAATCCAGCTCGGAATCGCAATCTAAGGCTTACATCAGCGTACTGCTCTGAGTCCTCATAAAACCATAACAACGAAGACGCACAACAACTAGGCCAGTGAGCACCACCACTGCGTATGCAACTGGTGGGGAATCGGGATCCGTAAGTTGAGGCCGAAAAGAAAGGTGTGAGGATTCAGGACGCACTTGGAGCATATCGGTGCTTGAGAGGCGCGACCATTTTTTCCAGGGGACCTCGAGTACGTTGGGCGTAGTCAAGGGTCCAGAAAACTCCGCCAATATATAGAAAAGCTAGCACGGGAATCAAACAAGACAAAATGCTGGTAAGGCCACTCGTAAGATTCGACGCTTGGTCGGGATCGGAGAGGACTGGAGCCATTGGAGAAGAAGAAGAAAGAACCAAGAACAGACTGAAGAAAACGGGCCCCGGGCTTGAGGCCACTGGGTTTGAAAATGTGTTGAACACGTTGTATTGTTGAGCTCCGAAAGTGCCAGGCAGACGAATCCGTGCCATAGCAGCCACACGTCGCACGCATGCTGCAAAAGCTAGAGTAATTATGCATACACGACTGAATCTAGGAGCAACTCGAAGGTCACGGTGGTCAGCGCAGGATGGTGATTCTGACAATGGAGAAGTTGACGCGTCCGTCACGCGTCACGGCCCTTTGCTTGCGGGCCGCCAGCATCACGCGACCGTTGGCAACTCTGGGCCAGGCTGTCTCTCAAGTCACCTCCCAACTCTCTGAGTACTTAGGCTCTGGCTTCTTCCGAAGGAGTCTTTGCACCGAGGACCAGGCAAAGACCGCGAAGCCCTCCTCTCCAGCTTCCTGGTCGCTAAAACAAGATTCTCCAAAGGCGTTACGTACGACTGTCCGCCGATGGATTCAAGATTTCATAGTAGAACCTCAGCACATCTCTTGCGCTCAAGATCAAGAAGCTTTGGGTCCCCGCCTTCTCAACATGACGCTCTCAAAGTCACTGCCCTTGCAAAAACCAATAATCGTTTCGACAATCGTTATAATAGCAAGACTTCCTACATGCTTCAGGCTCTTCTCCTGTCAATAATCCTCCTCACTCTTGTCAAGTACGCTCTTGAATCCCGGTATACTGCATCCATACAGATGCCTTCATCGGTTATGACGGATTCTAATATAAAAAAAAATGCGGTCGTCAATGCGATTCAAGGGACGGTCCCATCTCTCTCAGCGAGCACTACTTCGTCGAATCCTCGCATTCCGTTTGTAGATCGCGCTATCCTACAGCGATTGGCCGACATGGAAATAGATCCCGACCCTGACGAACGCCCATACTTTGCGTCGAGCCACAAATGGCCCCCCATCGTGACGCGGATCCCCGAAGCTAAAAAGCTAGTCGTACCTCTCCCAGACATATGCGGCGCTGCGCCCTGCCGGTTTCTTTTTCCTCTGCGAATCAGTGAACAGGAGTCAAAAGCTCGGATGCACCTCATGGAGATCCTGCAACTCGCGCAGAAACTGGACCGGATCCTGGTGCTCCCGAATGTGGGGAAGAGCCGCATTGGCGCGTGCTTCAAGGCGGATTTCGACACATACTACGACCTGGAGAGACTGTCGAATGACTTGGGTATGTCCAGCGACCGGCCAGCCATGGTGAAGATGGACCTTTTCCGACGCTGGGTGGCCTTGGAGGCACCTACTGCACAGCTCAGCTTCCTCACGAACAAGCAGCAAGTAGCTCCCGACGAAACAGACTTGATGTTCACAAATGACGATGTCTCAATTCGAGTTGGTGACCCGGGCAACGTCAATCAGGATCTGCCTCCATGCTTCGCCAGATTCGACGCGCTTCGCCTCAACGGCTCTCCCCCGCTCTACATCCATCTCAAGCCCCATGCACGCTGGCCTGCCGACGCCTCTATCATCGAAGCCCTTTCCTTCCGAGAAAACCAAACCACCACCACCTCCTTCCCCACTGTCCTTGCCATTACATGGGACCTCCGCCACCCGATCTTCCCGCCCACATTCCCCCAGGCACGCCTGCATTATGCACCCCATCTCCACGCACTTGCCACCGCCCTCGCTCCCCGCGCGCCCTATGTGATGGTACACTGGCGCATGGAAACTGTCCCGCCCGCCGCGCTCCCGCAGTGCGCCCACGCGCTCGTCGACACGCTCACGCGGCTCCCGGGCGACGTGCGCACCATCTGGCTCGCGAGCGACTATCCGCACGCCGTTCACCGCAGTGCGCGCCCCGGCGTGGATTTCGGCGCCGCGCCCTCGGGGGGCATCCGCAAGTCGGGGACGTTCCGCGACGTGGGACCCCTGCATGCCGAGGCGGTGGGAATCCTGGGTGATGCTTTTGCCGAAGGCGGCGAGCTGGAGGGATGGCAAGTCGAGGAGCTGACGGATGCGCGGCTTGATGCGCTCGAAAGCGCGTGGGAGCCGGAGTTTCTTGAGGACATAGGCGTGCGCGCTATTGTGGACAAAATCATCGGCATGGAGGCAATGCTTTTCGTGAGCGGCGCATCCGGCTGTGCGCGCAGCAGGTGAGCGCGGTGCCCTTCTGTTGACACGGCCACTGACTGCCACCAGCTCGTTCACAAAGCAGATAGTTGACGAGCGGCGTGGGGTGCTCGCCCGCAGCAGCAATGAGCTCCCGCCATTGCACAATGTTGTGGAGTTCTTTGGCTAGCATGGGATAAGCGCATAGTCATTGCAGCAGTACGCAAATGTAGCATAAACAAAACGCATGAACTCCCGCTCGTCCCGTTCCCCCAACTTCCATCCAACTGCTAGGGTTTTGATCAGGGCGCGAAGAGGGTGGCCGTGAAGGCCTCGCCGGCAGCGGTGGGCTGCTTGGGCTTCTTCGCGTTCTTCTTCTTGAGGCGCTCCTGCTTGACTAGGGAAATATGAGTAAACACGCAGGCTAGCCAAGGACAGGGACTTACTGAGCTCCTGCCTGCGGATGGTCTTCGCGTAGGGGTTGAGGCGGAAGAGAACGGCCTTGTTGACGAGGGGGTTCTTCTTCTGCGTCCAGGGGCGCTTCTGGACCTTCTGGCCGGCGGGGCGGACGACCGACTGGATCTCGTCACTGTTGATCAGACGGGTGACGTCGGGGTTGGAGATCTTGGAAGTCGGCAGCCTGTTCCCGGTGTCAGCTAATCCAACGACAAAGAAGACATGGGCAGAACACACAGGTAGTCCTTCTTGTGAGTGGAGACCTTGTCAAAGGTTCCAAACACCTCGTCGAGGAGCGAAAAGGCGCCCTCGGTCCAGATGACGAAGCGGCCGAGATGGCCACCGGGGGCGAGTTGGAGGAGATTGAGGCGGCGGACGTTGACGAGCTCGACACCGGGCAAGTTGCGGAACGCCTTCACGATGCCTTTGTCCTCGTTGTACACAATGAGGGGACCGCGGCGTTGGCGATGTCTGCGGTTGCGCATCTTTCCTTTGCCGGCGCGCAGTTTACGGGAGTTGGAGACCTTGATGACGTCGGCGTAGGCCTTCAACGACTTGAGGAGCGCGACGGCCTCCTTGGTTTTGGTGAAGGACTCGGCGGCCGAGGCGATGACGAGGGGAACTTCCTCGATCTGCTCGATGCGGTGACCGCGGGCGAGGACCAGCGAAGGCAATGCCGAGGCAGCAAGAGCAGAAACGACCGCGAAACGGCGCTGGTTCTGGTTGACCTTGACGTGCCATTTACGCCAGACCTTAGTGGGGGCGAACATGCGTCCACCACGGCACATGTTACCGAAAGCGGCCTGCGCGCATCTCAGAGCAGTTCCAAGCGAATCGAAAAATCCCGCACCTGGCCAGCACGGTGGGTACCTGAGCCACCGACACGGGGAATACGCGCAACGGCACGACCGGTACCCCACGACTCGGCGCTGGTCTGGTGTCCGGCCTTTTCGCTGACGGAGTACGCCTGTCTTTTGTTCTTTGCGATGCTCTCTGCGATCGCACCGGTCAATAAATTGTTCCCTGGATACTATGGCACCCAAGAACGTACTGTGCACCTGGGAAACGACATCCAGCCGAATGGGTGCCGTCAAGACCGCCGGGAGGGGAAGGGAGGTCGACGCCTCTTTAGAAAAAAACGCCAGCGGTCAGCCCTAACCGTCGCAATGGCTAGAGGATGCAGACGGACCTCCGGAGGCGCCGTGGACGTTCACGGTAGGGCGAGAGGCCATGTCTTGAGGTCTTGAGGAGGAATGAGAAATTTGGCGGAAGGTGTGATGCTGTATAGTAGCCACACAGCGCCAAAGCTGTAGCACTGCCACTACACTGCCTCCTCCATGACTCTCAACGAGTCTCCTCCATAGACTCAGCGGAATGACTCAGCTTCAACTTGAATATCCAACAGCAAAAGGTGTGATCAAGCGTCAGAGTCCTGACCGCCCTCTTTTTGAGACGCAAACGTCGAGGATCCGCTGAACCAAGACATGTAGTAGAGTGGGTGGTTATCCTCACTCATACAGTAGAAACGACTCGGACTGAACGCTGTGACAGGCTAGGTGGAATCGCTGGCACTCGGGGAGCACGTCAGGACTTTCTGCGGGATTTCAATTGAGAGTGACAACGTTCTTTCGCTCAACTGCTGGGACTGGGCATGGCCGGATCAGTTGATGGCCCTTATATAAGCGGACAGCCACCACCAAATCACGCCGACCCTACTTTTGGCAGAGAGATAATGACCAGCGGCTCATCATCTCAAGCCAGTCTCAAGGAGCATTCACACAATAGTTCACAATGTATTTGGCCAGTAAGGTAAATTATCAAAGGCATTTCTGGCCTCTAGAGGATTATTTTTTCCATGTGTTACACATCTGTCACAGCATGTTAGCCCTGTGATTGTGCCGCACTGCAAGACATTTTTGAGCCTGTGCCGACCTCGGCTCCCCAAACTTAAGAAGCCGAACCAAATCAAATACATATATCTACACAATGTAGACACAGATTCTCTACCAGTGAACAGCTGCATTACTTAAGTAACTGGAAAAACAATTAGAGTGAGAATTTACAAATTTCCCGTCTACATTGTGTACATGTTAAGATTTCATCCATTTTTGCCTGCTAGCTTTTGCGGGCCGATATCCGCACAATCTCACAAACGCTTCGGCAGATTGATGCTTGATTTTGGCAGGGCAGCGGGTGATACTAATATCAACAAATATATGACCACAACAACCGATGGTGCCCAGTCCCACAACTCACACCGCAGGATCCCGATTAAAAGGCCGCCGTAAGTTTGATTTATATTGTAGTTAACAGGGTACAAAATATATTTCTATTTAAGTCCATAGTTATCCAATAAAAAAGGCCTCTTAGTATGCAACCCAATCTAGCTGATAACAATGTGCAAAGCAGGGTCATTCATCCGTCAGATAAAAAGCCTGGGTTTAAACAGTCCGTTTTGACAATTAATTCTACCTGAAATGAGCTCAGAACAATATTGCCAATAAAAGGGCTGAAAATATTGTGGCCCGATATCTGGCATATTAGGCTTCTTTTTAGCCATCGGGCGATGATCCGCCGACGGTCGGCGGATGGTCGCCGGATGGTCGGCGGATGATCGCCCGATGATCGTCACCAGCCAAATTCAGCCTTTTTGGCCCGTGAAGATTAGGTTCGGAACAAGCCCGCCGATCATTGTTTGACTGATGTGATCAGATTTGGGTCAAAACAAATGAAGGGGCTTGTGCCAAGATCCACTAGCCGAGGGACTTCTTCGCCGCGCTATAGTGCACGCAAAAGCGTGTCAATCCTCCGAGTGTAAAGACAAAAAGGGATTGTATTGATAGAACTTAGATATTGGCCTCTTCAGAATGTTGCTATAAGATGAATGGCTGAGTCAATTCAACCAACAAGTACAGCTTCATGGTTTTTGTATACCATGTTATACTGAGTGTATCTGGACATCGGAAATTAATCTGAAGAGCCTAGAGTCTTACATAGCAGTATAAAATTACTATCTGCCCGTTTCAAGTGCAACTGGGAGCTGTGAGTCCGTTAACACAATGAATTCAACACTCAACCCAAATCGGCTCACACTGTGACGTATGTGACATATGTTAGCCAGGCAACTTTTACTTCTTTGCGGACGCCCAATGTCTGCAACTCAAAATCTGAAGAAGCAGAAACAGTTAGAGTACTCTATACATCAAATTGGGCCCACAAAATGCATACTTTAAAACTATGTACATTTAGCAGTGAGTTAATTCCAGCATACCGAACAGTGTGCGAAATAGCCGTATATTTCAACGCACATCCTCAACATATGGCAGGTGTGTGGCCAGGGTGAATCCATGAGATACATAGAACATCTCAATATGCAAAAGTTCATGTAGAGGAGGGGTATTTCTCAAGAAAATGAGTGTTCGAGATGTCCTCTATTTTTAGGACTTTGTCCCAAGCCTCTCTCCGAGAATGGCCGGCTCGCCGGCCCGGAGACAGGCTTGCTCCGAACCTACGTGAAGATCATCGGGCGATCATCCGCCGATGGTCGGCCGATGGTCGGCGGATGGTCGGCGGATGATCGCCCGATGGATAAACAGGAGCCTGATATGCCGGATTTCGGCCACCTTATTTTTGGCCCTTTTATCAACAATATCTGGTAATAAATCTGGCGCCCTGGTATCTCTGAAAATATGCGCGGAAATGGGCCGTTTAGTCTCGGGCTTTTTATCTGAAAAATGATTGACCTTGTTTTGCACATCGATTTCAGCTGATTTGGGCTGCATACTAACGGGTTCTTTTTGAAGGATAACTAAGTACTTAGATAGAAAATTATTTTGTGCCCTGTTATTTACAAAAAAAATCAAACTTCAGGCGGCCTTTTAATCGGGATCCTGCGGTGTGACTGCTGCGGCCAGGTACAGGTATGTTTAGGGAACGGTTGTTCTTTCGTCGGGCCGGCCCGGGGAAGCTCGGGGAAGTCGTCCTTTCCAGAGTTTCTCCTTGGCCTCTCCGTCGCGCCCATCTTGCGTCCAACATACGGCGATAATCCGACTAGCAAGATACCGATTCTCCTAGAGAGTCAGAACCCTTCCCTCATTACTACAGTTAAACGACCCCCTAATTCTTGTTGGGGGACCGTGACTCAGGCCCGCGCACTGTGGTTAGTCCCTGCGGGCTTGCCGGAAGACCGAAGATCTGGCAGCCTCCGATGACTGGTTTCTGATAGGCAGATGCCAGCATGTCTCCTCAAAGTCTATGGTATGGAATCCTCATACAAAGAGCCGCACCTGATCGGAACCTGCCCAGGCTCGAGCGTGCAGAAGCTTTATACTTGGCAAATAGGATAGGTGAAAGCCTTTGCGCAAATAAAATGCTAACAATTTATGTGAATCATCTCACAGACTCGCGCTCATACGTATCTATTCCGGGTAATAATAACCGAAGACCCCCAACTCTCAGGCATGCACACCTGTATACCTCCTGTGCCGTTTGATTTTGCGGCGCTACTTGGTCCGAGTCTTAAGTCTATGAGTATCAAGGCAACGGCGTCCCTTGCGACGCCTCTATGTAAGCGTCCACGCTCGGATTAATCTGGGAACTGAAGCACCAGCGACGAGCTGCACAATTGCGCTTGGAAGGAGAAAACATCTACTTTTCCCGGTGATAACGACATAGCCTGAGGTCTGCTGATCTTGAAAGTCCTTTGGGAAGTTTTCAAGTTCGCCCAGATTGAGAGAACATGAGCCTCTGTTGAAAGTTTGGAAGGCCCCAAATTGGTCGCCGCGGGCTCTCATACATTTCCCCGGGAAACATAACGCGTCGTGAGATGTAGAAGGATTCTCTACTCCGGAGTACTAGCGCGGTCGGAGTGATTGAGCCGACTGCATTAGTGGCACAGCCACCCTGCGTGTGACGACGTCCCCAACTTGCTTCCTGCCCCCATCTTGCTTATTTCCGTCGTCCTCGACGTTTCTCGCGATGGCGAGAGATCCACCGCTACTGGAATCACCGACCCCAGCCCTGCGGTCGGCGACGACAGTGACCATAGGGCATGTGTGCGTGCTAACCTCTATTTCTACTCTACCTCGCTTTACCAGAGAGTCTACAGCCAACTGCGGGACGTCATAATATGCCCCAAGGAGCGGGGTGTTGTCAACTATATACAGTCGCGGTCCATCGTGGAACATAATCTGCTGGCACCGGAGAAACCGCCACGAGTGCTTGCCGACCTCGCATTCTTCCCAAACACTCTCGCGTCCATGGAGGTGCCGGGCACGGACCACACACTACTTGCAGCAGGGGGGCAGGATGCGGAAATTCATCTCTCCTTGCTTAATACGGAGCAGAAGAGTCTTTGGCAGTTTAACACCCACCTGCAAGGGTCGATCAATAACTCGATCCTGCTCACCTCTCTCAGCCTCACGGACTCGAACGAGAGCAGTGTCGAGCCCCGAATGGCTGTCAGCAACAACGATCGCGTCGTCATGTTCTTCGACGTTCCAGTTCGCGCCCGCCCGAGCACGATCAGTCAAGTTGGAGCGGTAAGATTCAATGACCCCGTTAATCATTGTGAGTCGTTTGGAACCCTCTCCACCCACTCTGAACGCGACTCTTCACTCCAGCGTCAATTTCGCCGGACGGGCGCACTCTTCTGTCCGTCGGGGACTCGTCGAAGGTCTTTCTTCACCGCCTTACCGGCGGGGCGTACGTCACTTCGACGCCCATCGCAACCCTCACTCTACCTCCTACCCCGAACCCGTTCTCTTCGCCGGCCCTGGTGGCTTCCTTCTCCACCGCATTCTCCGCCGACGGTAGCAAGTATGCCGTTGCCGCGCAGGAGGGTTCCGTAGCCGTCTGGGACGTCCGCAGCACCCGCCCGCTCAAGGTCTTCCACACAGACAAGACCCGCGGCCTCTCCCGCGGTGTCAACACTAACACCTGGCTATCCGAGGACCCGCAGGAGTGGAGTCAGCACAAGTCGCGCGGGCCTGGCTGGAGCGCACGCAACGTCAAATTCGGTGGTCGCCCAGGGCGAGAGCTCATGATGTTCACGGAGGTATGTTCTCCCTATATACCCCCTCCTGCCCGTTTCCTTCTTATCTTCCGGACCTGACCTCCGCCATAGCACACGTCCCTCATCCACGTCATCGACGCCCGCACGTTCGAGACGGAGGAGATCCTGCATATGCCCGCCTTCCCCGCGCCCCCGCCGCGTGTGCGCCCCCCGCCAGCATCCCAGTCCCAGTCTCAAACAGCGACGGAAGCGGCGACCGCGCGCATAATACGGACACTCGAGGAGACATTCCGCATCACCGCCGCGGACGACGTGCTCGTTATCCCGCCGCTCGGCGACCGGGCCGTCGAGCGCGAGGTGCGGCGCGTACTGGGCCACCACGGCGTGTCCTCCCGCTTCCGCATCGAGGAGGCCGACGAGGAGCTCGAGATGGACGTCGATGATACTATCCCCGAGGAGACGCCCATGCACGACCGCGAGTGTGCGCTGCCGCCATCCCCCGCGTGCGAGGAGCTGGATCCGGATGCCGAGCGCAACCTTGCCGGTGCATGCTTTGACCCTTCGGGCTCGTTCATCTATGTCGCGAGCGACACGGGCGTTGCCGAGTGGGGCATCCGCGGCGCAGATAAACGCTGGTGGGTCGACGGCGCGTGGGAGCGGTAGCGGGCTCTGCTGCATTTTCACCATTTTTCGGGACTTGCGTTGGATCTACACATCTCCACTCCACTTCTACTTGTATACCTATTGTACTTGTACCTGCACACACAAACACACTCTTGTACGCTGTAACTTTCTACGCTGTACTCTTCTTGTAATGTATCATGATCAAGGTCATTGGGTCCAAGTTTTCGCACGACGTTATGAGGGTATGAGGCCCACCACATCGAGCCCGTTGCTTGTACCCTCGCCGCAGATATGCAGTGCACATGTTTGTTTGACGCTGAAGATGGTACATACTGTATAGTCCCTTGGCTACGCTTGAATCAGGAGTCATATGCTCTCAGCTCCTCTTGCGCCGCTTCATTCTCCCGCTCGATAATGGCCAGGTGTCCCGCGGACCGTGGCACGATGGAAATCGGGAACGGAAGTGGCACGCTGTTGAAGCCTGCCAGAAGGTCAGCATTGGTTGCGGGCGCATCCTCGAAAAATGCTTACGATCCGAATATGCAAACGTATCAACGTCAATCTCCTGGCCGCTCTCGTCCCGGGCCTTGCTGAGATTGAAACCCCAGAGAATGCGCGCAACGCTGTCGCCAACATGAGTAGCTCCCAGATGAGTCTCAACTGCGAAGCGCACTTGATGGAGACGCTGCTGTACCCTAGATGCATGCCCGGGCATATCCGCCTGCCGTACCCAAAGCTCTGAAAATTGCGCTGAGTCCGGGACCAACGACAGGAGCGACGAAACACACCGAGTGCTGCCAGGGGCCGGGATAATCACGCTTCGTCATGAAGCTATCATGCAAGTCAGTGTTTAGGTCGCGCAGGAGGAAACGCAGCATGCACCGTTCCGGGTCAAAGCGATGCGGGTCAGGGAAGTCTGCCGGGTTGAGGTGGATGCCCCATAAATTCGCGATAATGGTGCTGCCCTTCGGGATGAACATGCCCTCGTATACCAAGTCCTCCGTGCTCGCGTGTGGTGTCCCGCCGAGCACCGCGACCGGGCGCCAGCGCAGCGTCTCGTTCACGACCGCGCGAATAAATGGGAGGTCGGCGAGGTCGTCGAACGTCGGCATGCGGTCGGGGCCCACAACGGCGTCCAGTTCCTTCTGCGCCTTCGGGATGAACGTCGGACCGAAGGTGGCACATGCCAGGAGGAACGACGCGAGGCTGCCCGCGGTGGTTTCGACTCCGGCGCCGAACGGGGTACCTGTCCGACTTATAAGGAATCAGGATGAAGATTATTCAAAGGTGGTGCGTACCACAGGTATATGCGATCTCCAGCTCGGACATACCGTTCTTTTCTCGCTCTTCAATGAGCTGGCGGCAGAACGAATGCGGTGCGCGGCCAGCCTCCATTTTGGCTTTCACCTCTTTGACCAAACGCGTAAGGTACTCGATGTCTGTAGCTCGCTGCTTCAGCGCAACGGTGCGCCATGGAGTGAGGAAGTTTGGGAGATAGAGCAGGGCTGGGACGCTCTCGACCAAATATTTGCCGGGAATTCTGAGTGGCGCGTTCAAAGCTATACCGAAGCTTAGCGAGATCTCTTACATTATGCTCGTCAAGAAGTCTTGTGTCTGTCGATTGAGACATACAACCTCATCATTGTAGATATCGTGCACCCTTCTCCCGTAAGTGACCACGACTGCCACAGAAGTCGCGTAGCGCTCGAGGTGCTCGCGATATTTGGCCGGGGAGGATGCGAGCTCCGCCATCAACTGCTTGGATTCAAGGCTTTGAATCGGTTTGTAGCTGTCCGCTGTTTTTTGCATGAAGGATCCTGATAGGAATCAGAGGTGAGAATATACTGGTCGGGGCCCCATACCATGAAGGACCTAGATCAACGGTACAGTTTCATGTGCAAGGTCGAGAATGAAACGCACCCGACGCCACCGCCTCCAGAATGGGCCATGCTCGGACATCAAGCCGCGCATATTGTTGCTCATGATCTCCTGGCCCTGCCACGACCATCAGTTATCTGCTTCCGAACGCTATAACAGAAAGCACTCAAGCACCATGATGAATCGTGGGCGGGACGCAGTAACTGACGACCTCTTCTCCAAGATTTCCCAGGCAGCCTGCGCAGTTCCGATAACCACAGTGGGAGTGCGACCCATTTGCAGATACACAACTGGGCCGTACTGATTATTGAGATCCTGGAACCATCGCCAGGGCTTTTCCCGGGGAACTTGGTTTCTGTTCCCGACAATCCAGCTACTCGGAGCTGTATATGTTTCAGCAGTTACCAACGCTCGCTGTTACGAACGATGACTTACCGGGCCCAGGAGGCAGAGTGTTCACCTTCTTGGGCTTGAGGGCGAGAATGGCCACAAGTACCGCGAGAGCAAGGCAGATACCCAGCTGCAACAGAGACATGGAGCAGAAGCTGGAAGACTCGAAAGAAGCATCCTTCACGGCAGGCAGGCAGCAGCAGGATCAAGAGACAACGCGACAACGGATTGACGGAAGAGGACGGAAGCCCGTTCACGGTTCGGGACTTTTTTTGCCAAGCGACAATTGATCTTGACTGATGTTTCTCCCATGTTAGATTATCCATCGTTACATGGGATACCAGAAATAACTCGGAGCGCCAAAGACTGGCTGCGGCGAGTTGGAGACTCTTGACAGACTCGAAAAAAAGAATTATGTTCGGGTGGGGTACAAACAGACCCAGACAGACTCAAACATGCCATAGCTTCCAACTGATTTCAACCAGTTTCAACTTCTCCACTTCGAGCTCCCTTAGTATGGGCCCCACTACTCCTAGAGTGCGAGTCTTCAAACCTACGCCCTCCGCTTCTGCCATCCGGACTTAGGACCTATTACTCTCACGGGTATGCCGGGCCGCTTATGTGTCGTATTCGAGATAGAGTTTTTTCCATGAGGATGTGCCACCTTTCTTACGTTTCACCAGAGTTAATGCTGCCAGCGAATGCACTTTAAATCCTATATCGGCATGCGCCTGATGTAACTCCCCGCAGGGACCTGTGCTAGTTTGCCTGCGAAACTGGTCTGATTAGCTTGAACCTAGTCCTCGTGCTACCCCCCCGAATGCGTCCCATCTACTCTCGCTTCAAGGCGGTATTCCGATTTTTTTGTGGGGGGTCCTCCTGTGAGTGATTTATAATATGGGCACAGCTCTTACCGTTTGACTTCTGCAGCTCGAAGCTTCAAGCTATCAGCTCAGCACCAAATGAGCTGCACGCGCACATGTGCACCTCAAAGCATGAAATATTCTTGCGAGCCCGAGATGTGTGCTTGCCAAGATTCCCCGTGTTTGGCTCGACGAAGGCCACCTCCACGATTTTTGCCGTCGAACAAGGTCCCTGGGGTTGAACGGCCTACCAGATATCGCAGGGCTTCATCTGTGTCTTTCGTGTCCATTCCGACCGGCTCGTGGGTGCGTTCGGAATCAGTAAATTGTTAATATCTGCTTACAGCCGCACAGCGCTGATAATATAGATGCGATAGATGTGAATAGATTAGTGAACTGGTTCACGTAGCGTAGGTCATGGTAAACTCATGACGGTAAGTCTTCGCTCTGTATAGATCCGGAGCAGCGACCTTCCAGGTCTGCAAGCGAACTGTAAGTCCTCGGGATCTTTCAACGGCAGATTAGATGCGCCCGTGCGTCTCCGGCTCTTATCCTAGCTCGATGCAAGTATCATCGTGCTCGGTCTACAAACTCCAACTCGCCGTTTGACTTGGTATCGAGCAGTCAAAGTACAAAATGTTTCTCGTAGTAAGCTTTCGCATCCTTGATCGCATCGTGTTGAAACAGATAAGATTGCACTTCCGGCGCTGTCGGGAGATAAGTAGCAGCAAGACGGAGACAGTAGAGTTCAAGACGCACATCTAAAGTACAGTCCTCGCTTGGACGGTTCAATCCCTTGTGCGAGAGATTCCCGGTTGACATAGTCGCCTCGCGACTTGCGAAGAGTTTGATATGCTTCCAACCTGCTCGGTACATCCTCCCTTCGGGTGCCGAGGGGAAGGAGGCACCCAAGCGCGCCAGCTTCTTCGATCGCCATCGCTGCGCCTTGTCCGAGCGTCGGTAGCGTGGCGTGTGCAGCATCGCCGAGGAGTGCGGTGCGTCCGCGCACCCAGGTATCCAGGACCGGCAGGACTCGCAGCTGCCACCTGAGAACGGGGTTGTCCGCCAGTGCCAGGAGCGCGAGAAACTTGGGGTGTATGTCGTTGAATGTTTCGAGCAGCTCTTCTCGTGTTCCCGTTGCGAGCCAGTCTAAAACGTTGCATTACTAGGATCGACATTGCCGGCCAGAGCGCTGACCTGGATCATCCTGGTGCGGGTCTTTGTATATGGCCACGACGTTGATGAACTGGCCATTGCGGCACGGATAAACGAAGATGAGGCGATATTCTCCTTCTTTCGCAATTATGCTGCGCGCGCCGGATAATCCTTCTGTAAGCCATTCCATTTCGCCGAGCTTGGACGCGTCGATAAGACTGCGGAAGCACGAAAGGCCGGTCGCAGGCGCCGTCACAGTAGCACCTACGACATGGGAACGTATCACAGACTGGAGCGGGGTCAGCCTCGAAACCAGGCGCAGAAAAGGTGCTGTACACGCAGACCATCGGCTCCGACAACGAGATCCGCGTGAATTGTCTCTCCATCTTTCAAGGTTACCGTTCCTCTCTCCGGATCGCATTCGACGATTTTATTTCCAAGGCGGAGTTTAACAGGGACCCCATCACCTTCGCCGACAGCGAGCCGCAATAGTTCATCGTGAACATCACGCCTGTGGCACAACAAGCTCTGTTTGACCGATTAGACTGGAGGACACCGTAATTCCCAGACGGAGTACCTGGCCTTGGTCCATGCCGGAAACCAGCCAGCGGCGAGCAAGGCCTTCGCCAGTCCTGGCGTCGAACGTCATAATCTGTATTCGCTATGAACGCCCGTAAGAAGAATCTGCTTTGATAAGACATACGCCGTCATACTGGACGCCTTTCAAGTTGCCCCTTCGCATTCCCCAGTGCTCCAAGACGCGAAGCGCGTTGACCTGCATCCCGATTCCCGCTCCGACCTCTGTCGCTATTTCAGCAGCCTCGAAGACCTGGTGCGGTAAGATGAGGTGATAGCCTCGTTCGCTGAGAGCGGTGCGGTGCAATCATACCTCGACGAGATGGCCGTTCCGGCGAAGGGCGATCGCGACGGACAGGCCACCGATGCCCGCACCAACGACAGACACCTTCAAAGGCAGAGGAGCATTTCCCTGAGGTGGAGACATGAGGGACATGGATACGACTCCAGCTTGTCTTTTCTTAGAAAATCCCGTTCCGATCCTCTTCCGGCCCCTTGACATATCATCTTCAAGAAGTTGGACCGGATGTTGACCGGATGCATCAGACTTATACAGTCATATCAGGGAGGTTGGATCCCGTATTCGGGATAAAGTAGCCCCAGTGTCGGAGCTAGTCGGAGAGTCTTTGAAATTGTCGAAATCTCGTAATTTGACCATTCAGCCCAGCTATCCAGATTCAATATTCCAGAGTGGAGTTTTTCCAGACAGTCTGTCTGGCTGAGGCCTGAGGCCTGAGGCCTGAGGTCCACTGCAGAGTCGGACAGACGGTGGGGGAGAAAAACACTTCGAGTTTGTGACGGTGGGAGCAGGTACACGATCACATGATCACAGTGACAAATCGCGTTCATTTAAATTAGTTCAACTTTGATTCAACTGTATAATCTCAGGCGTCATTGGGCGTTATGAGATTTCAGGGACTCGACCATGGTCGATTCATGGTCGAGTCCCTCAATAACCAACATTCTGATGTCAATAAGCGCACACCGCTCGTCGCTCCTATCTGTATTCGGATCTCCTATCTCCAGTCCAGGGGAGCTTGCTTTGGCCAAGCTTTCGCTAGGCATTCTATCTCTCATGAACCACTCATGCTTGAAGATTCTTGTCCATTCTCCCTTGCCCAAATTTTCTGTCACATTCCTTATCTTCTTCACTCTCTACATTTTCATCCGAGATGCGCACCCCCCTCACCCTGTCTCAAGATACCACGATCTTTTGGCCACATTCAACTCCACCCATATCACTGAAGAACCCGGAGCTAGTCGCCTAGTCCGAACGCTTCAAGGTAGCGAGAGGCGGTACCAGTTTACAGTCGCAGAGAGAGAGAAGTTGATTGACAAATCTGGTGGAAGGCAAATTGCAGCGTACGTGCATGTTAAGCCAATAAATCGGGGTTCTCTGTCTAATCTAAGTCCTTTGACGCGTAGCTTTCCTCCGGCGCACACTTTTGTATGTCTGTCAAGCTGTTACCGAAAGCCCGACTCACGGGTCCATTCGCACAGTTCTATGTTCTGTGGGACTTTTTCATCCCAGCGTTCACATGCCCCTTCCCCATGTACCGCGTCGGTATGCTTCCCGGCTTTCCGTATTCCCTCACTCTCATCGCCTGTCCAGGCACTTTGGCTGACGGCGGTAAATGGGTTTGCGGCCTCGAACGGGTCTTGCATAATCGTCCCAACTGCGTCGTCTATTCGCTCGGCTCTGGCACCCCATCGCTTTCCAGCTTTGAAAAAGACATGTTGCAAAGATCACCTGGGTGTCAAGTCTACGGTATGAGCAGCTCTTTCCAAAATTATTCGATATCTCATTGCGGCCGAAGGGTTCGATGCGAACGCGACAGAAGATGCGGTGCGAACTTGGCCCTGGGGAGAGACGGACACCACACCTGATCAATCCCTGACTTCTCGTGTACATTTCAATGAGTTTGCCGTGGCTGACCTCACGGCGGAGCGATACCGCTCCCTTCAAGGCACCATGGCCAGTTTCGGACACGACTTTGTCGACATACTCAAGGTAGTTAACTTCCTTACAACTCTCCAGCCCATCTCACAATCACTAGATTGATCTTGAAGGCGCAGAGTTTTCAACCCTTGTGTCGATAATCGCCGACTCCCGGGAAAAGCCGTTGCCATTCGGGCAACTGCTGCTAGAGGTGCACATCGGCTGGTCAGAGGGTAAGTCCGGATTGAATCAAAAATAAAGAAAGGTCAATGCAAAACATCTAGATATGACTACCGTGGATCACTTTGCCAAGTGGTTCGAGCGACTTGAACGCGCAGGCCTTCGCCCGTATTACTTTGAGGTGAGTATGACGGATGTCAACACCCTGCGCGTAGAGCCTGCTGTCGCTTATGTGAGTCATGACTCGCAATGTATGTTCAACTGTAGACTCACCGGCAGCAGTGGTCTTTCATTAATATCCGGGGAAGGCACGCGTTGGTGGACGACGGCCTGCCAGAATATCCCTAGGGACGTACGTCTTACAGGCCATGTCTGTATTCTGTATTTATTGCGAACCACATCATTGGGATTAATATTGTTTGTGTACTTATCTGTATCTCTGATAGTATGCGATTCAAGCGCATGAGATCGAGCTTGGACTCTCTTCCCGTGGGATTTACAGCGCAGGGACTTGACCTAATGAGATCTTCTCCACGTGGAACCGACGGGCGGTCGAAGGTGCAGTTCGGAAACGAAAAGAACGACTACTTGTTCACTGCAGCAGAGAGCGTCAGGACGGCGACGGATAAGTATGGCGACCTCAGCGAGCAGCGCGCTAGCATCCTCCCGCATGTCGGCCGATTGGGAACCGCCCTCTTGAACTTTGTCTAGTTTCAAAATCAGCTTCTCCTGCTATATTCTCTATGGATACACGAGCGGCAAAGCTGCCGCTAGGAAATGGGGTGTACAAAATGCAATGGAAAACAATCAGTCAGGATAGGTCGAACCCCGCGTTGGCTGTGATCGCCTGCAGAAGCTTTGCCCTGAGGACCTTCTCGCTCTGGTATCGCGGGAGCTGGATGGCGGTAAGTGGCGGAAGAAGAGGAATGGAGGAGCCCACATGCCTTCAAGAGGTTGACGCAGGTACTAGAGGTAGGCAGCCGGAGCTCGTCGGCGCCGGCATCACGGATGGCGAAGTTGGGATTGAGCTCCTTGAAACCGCTGGAGGTAGATCAGCAATCGATACGCCATCGGATGATGGTGCTCACAGTAACGGCGGCCGACTACAGCTGGTGACGAAACGGAGGAGCGCCCTCCGCTGCTCTTGATCAAACGAGTGGACGACCTGTCAGCACATCATGCATGAGCAATGTAGTAGTATGTACCCTGCATGACGAGAACACGTGCGCACCCTCCAGAATGCAATAATGGTCGCGTGATTAGCATCGAAGGTCCCTCCATACTGGGTATTGCCCTGCAGATCATCCAGGTCCACAGGGGAATCGGTGCCGCCGATGAGGATCTGTAGTTCCTGCTGATTGAACATTCTGCAAAGTTGTGAGCAAGGAGTACATGGGTCGCCGAGGAGACGCACTTGAGCCACTTGTGGTCGATGATTTCCGACAAGCCCTCAAAGAACGCCTCACTCTGCAGCTTGATCTGCTTGCTGAGACGGTAGTGCGATATGAGATAGATGTACTGCAGTCGATTCTCTTTGGTAACCGCGATGTTGCTCCCGTTGGGAATGAGGTCTACTGTCTTGTTGACGCCGAAGTCTGTTGTCGAGCGTAAGCACGGCATAGCTCAGCCGGATGACGGACACACCTTCCACTGCAACAGCAAAATTCAAGGACAGATCCTCAGGGTTCCCAGGGTAATGCTTGAGGAAGATCAGGCCGTTGTAAAGCTCAGGATCGAGCGAAGCAAGGTCGTCGAGGAAGCTTTGCTTGTTCAGCCACTGGGATCCATGAGTAAGCCAGCACGAGCATCAAAACCGCGGCCATTACCTTGGCGAGGAAGAATCCGGCGAATGCGATATCGACGAGAATGCCCTCGTACATAGCTTTGCCGATAATCTGGCCGATGAATCGGTACCAGTTGAGGTTATGAGCTACAGAGGCGCTCGAAGATAGTATGGGAAAGAGGTGGGCGCGACGAACCTTCAACGGCATACGAATGTGGATTGGGGTACAGCTCATTCTTCTTGTTCGCCAACCAGAGACCCCGGTCGGTATCGAACACCTCTTTACACAGCGACGTGAAGAACTCCTTGAAAACACCGCCTCCGTCGATACCCGCTCTAAACATGATCCGTTAAAGGAGGTGCATAGCGAAATGGCAAATAGGACATACTCTTCCTCTCCAAACTTGTCGATGAAGGTGATCCCAATCCTCCCCTTGAGATCGGCGTCCCGAAGGCGGTCAAACCCGTCCTGGGCAATGCTCTCCCGGCGCACCGTAATCTGCAGGCGGCCACCCATGCTATACATGTCTTCGGGATTACGCTGGCGACTCATGACATCGCTGTAAATGAAGCTGCGGAACACTTCGACCCGGGTGGAGAACGGTATGGAAAAGGGAATATTGTGCAGGATCCCCAGACGAGGCGCCAACCGCGCAATCTGCCGCATTGTTGCTGCGCGCGCATTAGATGTTGCTATCTGCTGCTCTTCAAATCTATCATGGCATGAGTACCGTAGGCGACAAGACAAGACAGCGACACGAACAGCGCCGCCTCGACGAAGGACCGGAGATCAATCTGAGCAGATACTAGCCAGTGTTCTGGTGGAGTAAAGGGTCGCCTTGAACTGGACGTGCAGAACGATTTAATCGTGGTAAACATAGATGTGACAAAGACGCACTCTCTGGCATGAATCGCCACTGCACATTTGGTAACCTTATCCCTCACTTCCTCCCATGAGTATCGCACGCCCTTCGGCCCTGTGGTCCCAGACATATTCGCATCGCCGCCATCCACGTCCTGCGGGCCTTGATAAAGGCCGAAGGCAACGTCCAAAAGCAGCCGGCTGAAGACTGTCAGCTCGTCCAAGCTCATGGGATTTCGCGGCGCTGAGGGAGATCCGCCCACATGAGCTGACGTCCCAAAGAACTCGTCGTCCCCCATGGTGAGAAGGGCATGGCTGTACAGGTCCGCAAGAAACAGCAGGGGCGGTATCGACGAGTTGGCGCCCTCAATCGACGGACCTAGGGATGGATCAGCGGGACTGCTGAGAGGGAGACAAGAGGCGTACGGCCAAATTCACGAAGGATGTTCGGTGCGCTAGCTTTCCGCACGGAGCCCCGCCACAGTTCCTTGATCACGCTTGCCCCCCCACTACCAACGATGATCGCGCCGAGCATCATGCTCTTTTTCCCTGGCCAGACGCCCTCGAGCGCGAGGAGCATGGAGAAAAGGGCGTTCCGGGTTACGTCCGGGTGCTTTTGGGTGGCGCTAAGCAGAGAGGTGAGGTGGGTGGGTGCCACAAAAGTTGTGATGCGCTTGAGAGTCCGGGCGTCTATGGTGGGCAGCGGAGGCGGCGGAGCGACTGTAAATGAAGACACAATGGATACAATGGGGCGGGAATCGTCATCTGAGTCGGAGTCGAGGCCCGCCGAAGTGGCGGTCGCCGCAGAGGCGGCTTGTGGAGACTTCCCGTCAAAGACATTCGTGGGGAGGGAGTCGAAAACACTAGTGAGGAGGTTCAGGTACGCTGTGAGCGCAGGCGCAGGAAGTGCGGCGTAACGCGGGGGTGTGAATGCAATAAGATTGGCGACGAGATGAATCTTGTCGTCGATCGTAAGACTGTCGGAAGAAGGCGCCAGCAACGCCAATGACGCCATGGGGAGATGGGATGACAGATGGGTGAGGCTTGGTAATGGCAAGCGGTTGGGTAGGAGTGGGATGGTGAGGATGGTCCATATTAGCGCACTCAGCGCCACCGAGTACGCGTCGGCCGCCACCGTCAACGTGGAAAAGGCCACTGTCGTCAGTGGAACCAAAAGAGGCAGCGAAGCAGATGATTTGGATTCGGCGATTGGCTGATTCACCATGAGTATTAGTACACATCTGGAGGAGGGAACGACCTACTATCGACCGGATTGCCTGCGATAGCAAGGGGTAGAAACCCCGCGGCAACAGATACCCCATGATGCCTGCCGCAACATCGCGACCCTGGGACCCTAAGTTTCTGGTCGCAGCATCCGAGGATACTAGTAGATTGATATTCTTGAGATGCGCTACAGCATTCGGTGTTCTGCTTCGTCAGAACAGATAAAGAAGAATCCAGGATATCCATACTCACTGTGGCGACGCGGCGACTGAGCGGAGCAGCAGAAGACACGCCTGGCGGATGAGGACCAGCCAATTGGACTGGTGTGGCCCAAGTGCGAGTGAGAACAGCGATCCTGCAATGTAACCAAGGTCAAGCCAGTTCTTGCGCTCGGAGACCACTTGCCTTCCCCCTTCTCCCCAATCACCTGGGACCATCTGCCCAGCACATCCTGGTCCATCCCGATTAGCACGAGGCAACGAAGGCCCGTTATTCCCTCAACGTCCGCCTCAAACACCCTGCGCATTTCTTTCTTTGCTGCGCGAATGGCGGACACACCTCGCCACCACGCCTGAATGCGGGTCGCATTATCGTTCTTGCGTTTCTGCTCTGTTCTTTCTGCGCGACGGGCTTTTGCTTGGTCTGTTATCGACGAGAGGGTAGATACAGATGAGGATCCTCCAAGATTTATTTGGCGTCGTCTTTCGTCTCCGAATAGTGGCAGCATACAAGCCTTGCGAGGTGGAGGTGGGGAAACTTCGAAAAAGGCGTTCGCGGCTTCGGAGACGCGCGTTGTGACCGTGATGGTGTAACTTAAAGCAGTGTAACCCAATCATTGCTTACAAATGTATAATAAGGCCTCCAAGCCGAACCTTGGCCGAACCTCTCAAAAAATGAACCAAAAAAAAAAAATCCGGATGGAGTGCCCGTAAGATACAGCGGGAGACGTAGATATGGATTTTTGAAGTCAGGCAAGCGAAGTATCTTATGTTGCATTAGACCTAAATAGATCGCCGAAAATACACATAATCGTGAGCGTAGTATGAAGCTAGAGAAATAAAGGCAGAGCGGATGCATGTGTAACGAGCTCGAAGGAGATTCAGCCAAAAGACGAGATGGAATTTGGACTCAACTCAGCCTGGACGTGATCAGCAACTATTGCTATCCCCGGCAAATTCTGCCAGTAGCCGCATCTCTTCGTCCTCCGGCATCTGCTGGCTCTCGTCCACATGCAAGCGCTGCTGAAGCCACTCCAGTCGATCGGGATCCAGAAGCAGTCGATTTGCGTGCCCTAGAAATAGATTGACTATGGGCGCACGCAGAGCGATCCTGGCGGACACTAAGCTGCATAGCATCGCCTGGTGTTTCTCCTGGAATTGCGCCAGGCTAAACATGAGCATTCCAAGACTGGGCCAAGGCATGTGCGTCACGCTTCCCGAGGTCGGAAGCGGCACCAAAAAATCGAGCACTTCGTCGGTGTATGAAGAGTTTAGGCAGGCGAAGGACCGGATCGCCGGGAATATATGCGCAATGTCGTGGTATTCGGCAATTGAGAATGTAGTGTCGAAAAGAGCGAGCGATTCCAGCACGGGGAATTTCGAGACCTGGGATAGTTCGAGAAAGTATGCCAGGTCGCCCTCCTCGAAATTGTTCAAGCGTAATGCGGAAAGCTTGGGCGCTATGATAGCGGATAGAATGACATCCGAGCTGCCTCCGTTAGAAAGCATCATGTAGCGAAGTTCGGGGAGGATGAATGGTGCAGCATCGAGGGGGGTCGCAAGCGGCCGCCGCGAGCGCAGAGTGTGCCCGGTGAATGAGAATTTTACAAGGGAGCCGCAGGATCTAAGAGTATCGCATATGGAGCGAAAGGGAATTGCGAAGCGTTCTTCTCCGAGGCACAGTTGAGAGATCCCGGAGAAAGGTGGTGTGATTAAATCAAGCGTAGGGCCATTGAGCCGCACTGACGCCAGCAAGGGGGCACCCTGGATGAACGGAAGTAGGGGGGGTGCATCAGGAGGATCATGGAATTCTGCATAATCCAGTGGAGTGTATAGGAAACACTCGAGAATCGGCATGTGGAAGCGCTTGAAGTGAGAGCTAAGAGTCGCTGTCGAGCAGATAAAATCCGTGACGAGGTGGAATCTGCGGAAGCGATGGAGGTGACATTGCATCCTGGGCACGATGTCGGCTCGCCACCACCCCTTGTATGCGAAGAGACAGACGCTGAGGGCATGACCTTTGGAACGCTCGAAGTATCTGTCCATTTTCTCCAGCGCTTCGAAAGGCGTGACTCTGATGAACGACCACAGAACAGCCAGGTTGACTGCGACCTCCCGCCATCGTCGGTTGACGTGCGAAACCACGATTTCGATGGGTTTTGAAAACGCACTGCGGTGAGAACTCCGCGCTCCCGCCTCGAAGATCAACTCAAGGATGTCGATCGGGATGCGCGACTCGACAGGGTACGTGGTATCCCCCATCGGATCCGAGTCGCTTGTATGTGGTGCGTCATCGGAGAGCATGCTGTCCTGGTAGTGGTACCTGTAAAATGTTTGCTGCGAGTACTCGAGTGGATCCGTGATCCGTCGCTCACCTGTTCTGGGAGCCCCGTGGAGACCTGCGAAGCAGGGCTGGCTACACGGAAAGCGAAGCTGGGGACATGATAGCAGGATCGATGAGCTGTAGATTAGATTCACATCGATGCAGGATGAGATCAGGATCCGATCAGAACTAAAGATGTGACAACAACCGACCAGCGACGGATTAAGAAATTTTGTTCAATCTCGCTCAAAAAGATCGTCGTGTCTTTGATCGGTGATCAAATTGATCAGATGTAGAGCACTGTTCCCCTGAGACGGCCTCCGGTTTTTTCGAAAATGACCTGGAACAATCTTACTGGTTAAACATTATCATGTTTTAGAGTCGAAACACTGGTGAAAGATATTTTGTGCTTTTCAATAATTTCTGGAGGAGTTTCATCTGCAGATTTGAGAGCATGCATAACTACATGAGGTTCTTAAAAGAGAACAGAAAGTTAATTGAATATACCGTACTCGACAGAAATCGAAGATGTTAAGAAAATCTGTCTGGCTTTCAGGAAATGACTGGCCAGCGTCGATCTTCAAATTGATCGGAACCTTTCACTGACCAGAAATATTACATAATGCGCCGCCAACGTAACTGCGTGACTGCGTCATCGGACCAACGCGATCACGTGACTGCCGCGATCTCACTGTGCGCCTTTTGCACGGCGCAGGAGAAGTTTTGAAAGAAAGGTAAGTCAGATATTGGACGTAAATTTATTGAGCTTCTCGTGCCCTAGCATGTCTAGATGACACAGTTCATCAGGTGTTACTCGGCGATACTCGCAAGCAATCTAGCTGCGAGGTTTCTAATTAATGGGCACACAACTATCTACGATTGACGGGTACACTCGCAATGCACTTCATAGCGAGATCGAGTGAGGACCGAAACGGTCCTGGTACAGCTTCTGAGCAACCTTGATTGCATCATATTCGTGGAGACGGATCTGCAGTTCTTTGGCTGTCGGATGAAATGTGAGTGCGGATAGGGCGGTTTCAGATGTGAGCAACGTACATAAGCCCTTTGGAGCACCGGAAGCTTGAGCTCGTTGGTTTGATTCAGCTTGCACGAATTCACCTCGCTGCTTGCGCAGCTCCTGATACGCTTGCAGCCTTGCCGGAATATCTTCCCGCGTAGTTCCGAGAGGCAGCAAACACCCGAGGGCTCCAGCGTCCTCGATCGCCATCCCGGCTCCTTGGCCTAGGTGCGGGAGGGTTGCATGTGCTGCATCGCCAAGGAGCACGGCTTGTCCACGGACCCAGGTGTGCAGGGAAGGCAGCACACGCAACTGCCATCTGTGTATGGGACTATGAGGCGGGAGATCGAGAAGACGTAGAAATCTGGGATGGTAGTCCTTGAATTTCTCTATGATATCCTCTCGAGATGCATTGGAGTTCCAGACTATTGGCGATAGATCAGTCCATTCGGAAAGGTAAAAAGGAACATCAAGCTCACCAGCTCCTGGCGTATCTGTGTAAAAACCCACAAAATTGACAAGAGTTGCGTTTCGGCAGAGATAGATGTACATCATCCTGAATGGGCCTATTGCGGGGACGATGACTCGCGCGCCAGAGATCTCCGCTGTCAGCCAATCGAGTTCGGGTTTCTCATGCAGGCTGGAAGCCTCCAAGACGGTCCGAAAGCACGAGTAGCCTGAAGGGGGTGCCTTCTCATCGAAACCCAGAATGGCAGTACGTACGACTGACTGGGGAGGACTATCAGTGCGATGAGGATGCGAGTACCTCAGCCCTACATTGATCCCATCGGCACCAACGACAAGGTCCCCGCAAATAACTTCCCCATTTCCCTGGGTTATCGTCCCCTCCTCCGGGTTGCATGCGGAAACCTTACATCCAGGGTGGAGTCTCACAGGTGGGCCCTCACCCTCACCTACGGCCAGACGCTTGAGTTCGTCATGGAGATCACTTCGATGACAGAATACGTTCTGAGATTTCTGTTATTTGGAAGGAGAGTGTGCCCATTTGGAACGTACAGGAACTTCTTTCGCCGATGCTGTCATCCAGCGGGCAATTGTGCCGTCGCCGCCTTCACCGTGGAAGATCATATTCTATCAGAGTTTAGAATAATTGAGCATATTGCGAAGAAGACATGCTCCGTCAAATGGCACGCTCTTGAGGTTGGTCGGAGACACGCCAAGATGATCGAGGACGCGTCGGGCATTAGTCTGCACGGAAAGTGCTGCACCGATTTCAGTTTTGTTTTCGGACAGTTCAAAAACCTTAGGAACGGGTGGTGAGTACAGTGAAAAGCCACACATACGAGTGGATGCAGACCTGGACAGTATGGCCGGCTCTTCTGAGCGCGATGGCCGCCGTCAGGCCACCAATTCCTGCACCGACGATTGACACGTTGAGAGAATTGAGTGAGTTGTTAGAGCTCGCCATTGTACAGACAGCCCGCTTCGACGATGTTGCCTTATATCCTCTAGAAGCGTCAAAAGCATTCACGCTACTTTGCTTTGACTTTACTGCCGTTTAGCCAGACCGTTTAGCCAGTTTATATTTAGTGTCATACCTTACGCACATCCTTCTCACCGATGCCGTCGGAGGGTAGGAAAGTCGAAACAGGGAAGGCAAAATAGAGCGCGATCGCGGTGTTCGTTCTACGGTGCATACTCAAGCAACAACTTGTTGCTTGCGTGTTCCCACTTGAAGTGGGAACACGAGAGAAACATAGAGTTTTTTGTCCGGATTTTCATGAACAGCATCTGAGAATGTGAGATATTTTGGCAGGACACGCTCTGGCATGTCGAACGGAATCAGGTCTGGATCAGGGTGATGTGTTCGTTTTTTGTCGGAACTCGGGTAGTTAAGTGCAGCCAAAACATCCATATATAGCCTTGGAAGTAATCCGGAGGAAGGATAGACCGTCTGGAGCACATATCCTTTGAAGCCAAAGAGCTCCGTGCATGCTAAAGTCTTCCAACTGGGTTGGATAATCAGGCTGGGGTATTTCGTTGAAGCAAGCATGTATTAGCGGGCAAGGACCGGATTCCCGAGGCCAAGATGTCTCCCGAATACTCGAGTGACCTGGATAGAGGAAAACGAGATCGAAGCTTCGTGGTGGGCTCGTTTGAGAAGCTAAGTGGCAGGTGCAGTGTTCCGTGTACGTTCCGGAGCGGAAGAGTGAACCGTCTTATGCAATCAGATTTGAGAAGGCGCTGCTAGGTCTGTCGGGCCTATTCACTTGGAAACTGGTGTACAAGGGGAACCAAGATAGCAGGGTGATGAGTATGCCATTGGTTTGCCATTGGTCGTGGTATGAGATCAAGAGTGTCACGTCGTGACCGTGACTCAAGCTCCAAGAGCACACCGACGCCGACGCTCTCAGTATCCGCCCAACATGCCACCAAAGAAACAAGTGCAGGGGAGCTCCTCCAAAGTGAAGGAGGACAAGGTGATTCCGCCAACGTTGGCCGAATCCGAAGGGCGCTGACTGATTAAGGTCTTTAGACGTTTGGCATGAAAAACGTTCGTACAGATCCCACATATCTGACTGGAAGTGCCTCAAACGACGTCCGATGTTTCTTAGAAAAACAAGTCTGCCAAGGTTAAGCAGCAGGTAGCCCTGATCCAGGCGCAGGCGGCCGTCACGGGCAAGTCCCGAGAGGCCGTTGCGAAGGAGAAGGAAAAGGACCTGCGCGCTAAGGAGAAGCTGGAAGAGGAAAAGCGCAAGAAGGAGGAAGCTCTTCTCCTCAGGCCCGTGCAGACTCAGAAAGTGCCGTTTGGTACCGACCCCAAGACGGTGCTATGTGTGTTTTTCAAGGCAGGACATTGCGAGAAGGGGAACAAGTGCAAGTTCAGCCATGATCTCAATATCGATAGGAAGGTGGAGAAGAAGAACCTATACGCCGATAGTCGCGAGGAGAAGCTTGCTGGTGCGTGTGATAGCTTTTTCACCGCAGATGTCTCGACGACCTGGCTGTAGATACCATGGATAAATGGGACGAAGAGAAGCTGGCCCAGGTCGTCCTGTCGAAAGCTGGCAACCCCCGAACGACGACCGATGTATGCCCGGAATCACATCCATCTCCCAGGCGAATCTCACCTAGTTTTGTAGATCGTGTGCAAGCATTTCATTGAAGCCATCGAGATACAAAAGTGCGAGCCTCGCCGCTTGATGATTACGATTACTTTTACTCACCATCTGCTAGGTTCGGCTGGTTCTGGGAGTGCCCCAACGGCGAGCAATGCCAGTACAGACATGCGCTGCCTCCTGGCTTTGTCCTGAAATCCCAACGAAAAGCTGCCGAAGAGGCTGCCAAATCCAAAGTTATAAGCTTGGAGGAGTTCCTGGAAGTAGAGGTATAGCTCTCGCCGCCGGTGGTACCGTATTTTTGACACGTTTCCAGCGACACAAACTTGGCACGAACCTGACCCCAGTCACCCCTGAAACCTTCGCGGTATGGAAGAAAACAAGGATGGACAAGAAGGAGGCGGAGCAGGAGGCCATGCGCCGGGCGAAGGAGCAGCACCACTCCGCCGGGAAGAACACGGGCATGAGTGGCAAAGATCTGGTGCGTCGATCGAAGAATTTCCCTGCATCGGTGGCCTTACGTTCCCGTCCCAGTTCGAATACAATCCGGAATGGTTCGAGGACGAGGAGGACGCAGATCCATCGGACGACTGGGACCTCGCGAAATACCGCAAGGAGAAGGAGGATGAGGATGCTGCTGAGGAGGCGCAGCGCATCGCCGACATTTCACTCCACGAAGGGCTTCCTGACGGCGGAGCCGAAGGCAGCGGGGGCATAGACTGAGCACTTAGCATGCGCCGTCCAAAGCAATGTATTATGACGATTTTCGTTAATATGCTCATATTGGAAACTCCGCCATAGTCTTCGTACACATATCTTATAACAGCCGGTATAACAGCGAGACGAGAAGTAATCTAATCCTCGTCATCACTACCATAATCCGCCAGTCCGAGTCCCGCCTTCAATGGCGCTGGTGCTGGGGCAGTTCTGGGGGGTGCGGTGGGGAGCCCGTTCCTTTTCCGGATCTCGGCGAAGTATTTAAGGCCCTCGAGCGTATCCGCACTCAGAAGGCCTTTCGGTTGAGGAGCCGGCTCGTCTAGCTCCTGTGTTGGTGGCGGAGCCCCAAGTCGCCGTCGTTTTGCGCCTGGCTGACCAGATCCATCGTCCTCGACGTCGTCGCCGTCGAGAATGTACCCCTCATCGTCCAGAACATCTCCGTCCTCCAGCGCCCGAACAGTTCGCATCGCATCGACGATCCGGGGGTCGATCTTGGCTTTGATCACTTCCTGGCCCATATCGACAAGACGCCGCTTCTCTGCGACTTTCTGAACGGGGTTCGGGTCCTCCGTCGCCCAGCGGACGTTGAGGATCTCGTCGTTGTCGAGAGACTGGCACGCCATCGCCTCCTTTGCGAACTGCGCGTGAAGTTCGGAAACGTACGTCACGAAGGCGACGCTGCGATACTGGAGAACCTTGACGGCCCACGTCGAGGCAGAGTCGTCTGGGGAGCGGAATAATTAACGATGAAGGGCCCGACAATGGCTGGATGGGCGCCTCACCTCGTTCAATCTGACCCCATTCTTTGAAATGACGCATGACGACCTCCTCCGTCTCCGGGCCGTTCCCTGTCTCTTTAATCCGTCCAATGTACAGGGTCCGGTTTTGTCGATTGAAGCTCCCTACACCGCCCATATCGTCGCGGTAGTCTGAGAACTTGTCGCGTGCGAAGCAGTCCTTGGAAGAGTCGGGCAGCTGGTCGTTGGGATCCGGTAGCATGTGCAGGTATTCGCACTCCCAGCCGTACGGACAGCATCCACGCGCAAAGTAGAGGCATGTGTACTTTATACCAGTGACATTCGCGCGCGTCAGGCCCGAGTCGCGTTTGATATTGCAGCGAGTCTGGGACTTGACTTTGCTGCATGTGGGTAAGCTACGACTATGGACCAGAAGGAGACACAGACTTGGAGTAGCTGTCTTCGCGGTCTCCGCCTGCCCACTTATTGTACCAGATATCTAATAAGCTTGAGTTAGCTTGGCCAAGGAAAGTGAGGAGATAACTTGCTGTATTCCTTCCCCGTCTGCGGCGCTTCTGTCTTTACAACATCCCCGGGCTTGACCTGCTTTCTTGCAGGCTTTAACTTCTTCTGCTTTTTTGGTGCTACGACCGCGACGGCCTGAGTTTCGACCTCTGCGATCTCGGATGCCATGGACAGGATTGTTGCGTCACGTGCTTTCCGGGAAGTTTGCAAATTGAAAATGCCACTCATGCACGACTCATCATAAGTACAACGGCTCTGTTCTGTCCCGTCCTGTCCTGTCTCTCACTCTGCCTACTTACGCTGAGGCGCAAATCTTCAACTGCACGCTCGCCCTTTGCTGGCTGACAGCATAGGCACCACGGGCCGTCGGAAACTTCAGATGTACTATCTCGAAGACTGAAGTTGACTACAAAATCTTTCCCTAGCCTAGTCAACGAAACGTCGCTCATTGAGTGGCAGTATCTCGAGACCTGCGCAATTCAGACACGCTGCGACACGTAGGCTAGAGCCGGACGACCGATTTGACTCTGATTTTAGCGAAGGGCCACCCCAACCAAATTTTCGTGCGTGCAAGTCCAGTTAAGGAGCAGGCTTTGCCTCACCATTCCATTCAGTGGCTTGTTATCAGCATGTGGTGAGCATTCCATCTGTATCTAGCTGTATCGGCGTACTTGCTCCCTCACTCCACTTCCATTCTCAATTCCTGAAATGGCCAAGTACAATATGCAGCCCATCTTGATCGTGAGGAGCTACTGCACCGGACTTTTTTGTGTCCGCCATCAAGAATACCTGCCATGCTCCAGGACTTCGTAGAAGCTCGAGCATTCCAGTACGTTGCCAGTACATACGAGGACACCGAAAAATCTTACCGATCCTTGGAGCGCTTTTCCAGGCCCATCTTTGACCGTTATCTTTTCACCGGAATCACGGGGAATTGAGACTATTGTCGAGACCACAAACGAGGACCCACCGAGTGGCGTCGCACGCCATCATCGCCGATATAGTGGTGGGGAGACCGGATACCCCAAGGCAGAGCGGCTCCGTGGAAGTGACGCCTGAGCCACAATGGTCATGCGGCTCCCTGGCTCGCTGCGACACTCTCCTGGCTAGAAAGGGCGGCGTCGACATAGGCGGCTGTTACCGCGCCTACCGAATCTAGATGCTCTCCCTGCCGGAGATGATCTCCCCGTCTAAACAAAAAACTGTCTCAATACGTGCATGGGCCCTGGGATATCTCATCACTCGCCCAGATATTAAATCGGTGGGCTTGGCTATTATTGTTACAATAGGACTCTACCCTGTGTACTCAACATCAGATAGATTCTGGCCAGATCACCTACGAATATAATATTTGTGGACGGATGGGAACTTGAGCAGCCCGCGTACTATCATCAATTTTGGTCTAACCCGATTCCTCAGTGGGGTTTTGTAGAAATTGTCGCCTCCGACAAATGCCGATGATTTAGACAGAGATTGAGGACCGCCCACAAGTAATTCAGACGGCGACCCATTCCGCTCCAACACCGATGAATGAGCCGCAGTCTCATATATTGATACACCGCCTCCTCGCAGTTCGGACCACCGGCGCGGCGCTCGGCGTGCCTAAAGTCTGTTACACGCTCAGCCGTCGAAATCTGTTCCATCCAGGCTAACTCTCGTCTCCAGATCCAGAGCGTCGCGGAGTCTGGGATCGTTTCCGAAAGGTTTCACGGGTTGGAACAAATGCCGGAGATGTCACTGGGTACGCCTCCACGAAAAGTACCAAGAGACATGCACCTCAGCTGCAGGAAGTTAGGCTAGCGCAGGAGTTGTCCGAAGCAGGAACATGACCTTTCATGCAGGCTGATGCAGCGCTTGTCGTGTGGGCACAGATCGGCCGTAAGCGTGCGTGAAGAACGATCACACGAGTTTTTCATCCAAACCCAGTCTAACCAAACAAATTGATTGAACTGTCGGTGATTATCCTGGGTCCTTTTATCATCATTCAAGTATACCACTTGGATGTTTATGTCGACAGCTTGGCCGCGGGGACCAAGCGCGACTTTTGGATACTTGGCCAGGACGCCGTCTGACTGGTGCGAACTCCCGCCGGTCGTCTAGAACTTGAAGCTCCGCGATATGTCGAGCCGAGATGTGTCGATTGGAAAACACCGCGAAATGAAAATATCGGTGTCGGCTCAATCGCCGGATCAACTTGAACGACTGCCCTTGTCAACCGCCTTTGTTATGCACAACGGATTCTGGAGATTCAAATGTTTGGTCTTGTGGGTGGTATGTTCACATCGGTACAAACAAACTACTTCTCCATCATCTGCACAGATCTGCTGCCGAGCTTCTTTAAAATGGAAGCTTTTGTTCTCTTCCGACCAGATCAGGGGAGCTCAGGCGCAGCCCCACACCCCAAGCTAATTTTTGCGCGTCAAATCAACCTGAAATGATCCACCTGGCGGCCAATGGCCACTCCAATAACCGTTCCCGTTCACTTCAACGGACAGGTCTCACCCAAAAATCAAGATCGTGGGCACCAGGAAATGATCTCGGCCCACAAGTGATCTTGGGTTCCGCACCGGCGGAGTCCGAGTTGTTGTTCGCGTACCCTGGGCAACTAGCAAGCGCTCCTCCGGAAGCCCCCGAGTCCGGTTGTCTTCCTCTTTCGTTCCGAATCCTTGTGCCCGGATTGTTGTTATCACGACATCGCACGCTTAATCACCCTTGTTCCCCCGCTAATCCCTTGTAAAATTAGCCCGATGACCTAAAACCCTCATGAACACGATCGATCGTCGGTTAGGGCTCCCTCCGTTACGGCAGGCTGGTCTCGCATGCGATATAGCCGACCCCCGAGCCGCACCTCGAGGCTACCAACTCGCATTTGGTCGTGAGCTGACGGCTACACAAAGTTCCTCGATGTGCACTTAGGTGCCCAGGGGAGACGAGCATCTTCCAGAGCAAGGTGAAATATCGTTTTCTTGTCGCACGTTTCACTGATGTTCCACCGCGAAAAAATGATACATATGCGCCCACAAGTGTATATAATTACAAAATCTTACCGAGCCCTCGGATAAGGAAATACAAAAGAAACGTCCGTTTAAAGGTGCTCCCGACCGATGGCTCTTTATTCGCCTCAACCCACCCTTCCTGCAACATGACACTTTCTTGCTCGACCCAATTCGACTTGAACATAGACGACTTCTTCGATTTTGACGCTGCTTCATGCGATTCCTCGTAAGCAGCTCGGAGTCGGGTCGGCAGAGATCAATGCTCTGACACTAGTCTTAGCAGCGCAACTAATGACTGGGAACCTCCACAGACGCAGAAGACGGGCAGTGCTTCATCGCCACATGCCTTCGACGACTCCGTGCTGGAGAGACTGATGTTTGAGCGGGACACACATCAAGATACACACCAAATCAAGGTCGATTTTACTGGTATCTATGCGACCACAGACCACGACATGAAGCTTGGCCTTCCACCTGCCCTAGAGCATGAATTTTGGGAGAGCCCCGAGGTGCGTCCGAAAAAATCATTGATATTCGCCGGAAGAATTTAGCCCCTTTTCTAGGTATCGGACTCGTCGGTATCGGACTCGTCGGATTCGGATTCAAGCTGGTCGGCGCCCGGAAGCCCTTCCTCTTCTCGGTCGGCCCTGTCCCCCCCTCGCTCGCCTATCAGTTGGTTAGCCGACAATGCCGAGGACGATGTCGGGCTTTCTTCCAATCTCGACGTCTTTGCTAGCTCCGTCGAAATCTCCACCAACTTCTATGAAACACGCCGGGACCCTATTCCTAGCCCATCCACAACTGCCCCTTCCCTTGCGACACATCTCCGCGCTCCGGACTCGGAAAGATTGCCACTGGAGTGCAGTCGAGAACCAGTCCCGCTCGGCTCCTCGACCACCCCGCTCTCCCCCGCAGCAGCGATCATCTCCCCATCCGTGCACCATGTTGGAGACCATCTGAAGCCAGGGGATCCCCCTCTCTCCAGATCCAGCTCGCCCGATTCCCCAGACCATCGCACCGGGAAAAAGCCCAAGAAGTTGCCGGTCAAGAAACCAAGAGTTCCATGTCGAATCTGTAACGAGACATTTACCCGAGAAGCGGACCTGAAGCGCCATCGTAGAAAGAAACACGAATACAAAAGCCCCGCGATGATCTTTTCAGAGACTGGCAAGGAGCGCCAGTGGTGCATGGGCTGCTTCGAGATTCTGTCGAGGGAGGATGCGCGGCGGCGGCACGAAGAGACCTGTCGGGCCTTTGCAGACTACGTGGACAGCGGATACGTGCGGGACCCCACGCGTCTTCCACTCCCGGAAATATACGGCGAGACAAACCCGGAGTACCGATTGTGGTGCTTACAGTGTTACGGAACATTTTCGCACCCCGGCGAGCGGCACGCGCACGAGCAAGGGTGTACTGGCGAGTCTTCTTGCGAGCGAGGTCGCGCTCGATCTTGAAGGCCATAGTCCTTTACTCGGGGCAGGTCTATGAAGCATCAAGTTGAATATCCATCTGCAGGTCTTTGTACAGCGTCGCGTCGTGCTGGTTCGCCCGACATCCAATTCCGACTTCTTCTCACGAGCTTCTTGCTTCTCTCAACCACACCATACCTACATCTCTGCATCTTGTAATCCTAATCAACATCGGCTACATATCATTATTCCTATCCTACTATGTACTCTCTGACGACGCGGCCATACTGCAATGATCTTCAGTCAGACGGTAAAGCGTATCATATATTCAGCAGACTCTCTTTCGGAAGGGATGGGAGGAATCCAGCCTTCGCCAGGAATTTGAACCGCGACACTATTCAACTTACAACGTCACATGACCGCGTCGAAGTGTGCATGTTATTCTAAAAAATCAGTCTTCAAAATTTTTAGTGGATGTACTAAGGATGTACATGAAGTTTCCGGCGTATTTATTTGATTGTGACTGTTGAATCGAGCCGAACACGATGGTAAGAGTTGCCCTCGATCCTTGAAGTCGCAGGAAACTCAGGAAAATGTTGCTGACTCGATTGAAACAGGCGCCGTCCTATTCTCGGTTATAAAGCGAACCCTATCCAAGTCCCGGTCCATGGATGTATGGACCGGATAACGAACCTGAGGTTGCTCTTAGCCTCACTCTTTTTCGGGCTGCAGATGATTGGCGCATCAGCGCGCCTACACATATCTCAGGGGCGAACAGCAATTGGCGTCTGGACTGAACACCTGATGTGGGGAGTGAATATCAATCATAACGGCAGGTATTGTGGAGCACGGCCTAGCGTCCGGAGAATGGGCGCCGCCACTGACATGCGCAGGGTGGTGGTGGCACATGGAGGCCGTGAATACTGCGTATGGCACAATCTCCCCGGCGGCGGCGGACGGAGGCGAAAGAAATGAGATGTGGCATGTGTGCCGTTCCACAGCTCCAGTACTTCTGGGTGCGGAACGAATTGTAAGCATTGAGGCAGACTCCGCTTGCGTCCAATCTACGGCGACGCATGAGGAAGGGTCAAGCTCCTCGTTCCAAACTTGCGGAAGCCTCGAGAGCTCCCAAGAAATATTGGAGGAAGTCGCATGGACGTCCGTACCATTTGACTCCGGGCAGGCGTATGTACGCACCTGTGCACCTCCCACATCCCTGCCCTTGATACACATTTAAATTGTGGGGGCGCTTATTTTCATCGTAGGCGCTCGGAAAGAAAGACTCCGCCGGTGTCACTCCGGGAGCCGTTGCGCCCAAAACATGGGTCTGCGCTATGATTCGTCGATAGCGGTCGACAACGCAGAGGGGGCGTGGTGCTCTCGAGAGCACCCCAAGAGTTCCATTAGGGAGCACTGGCAGAGTGGTAATGCATAGCACTAGACAGCTCAAAACACAAAAAGGCAACTTGACGCTATCACGTAGAGTTTCCGAAATAGACCCGACGCGCAGAGATTAACAAGACACCGGTGTGCGACAGCGACGCCCTCGAATATGTAGTGGCTGACGTAGCACGGGCCTGGCAGCATTGACCCAGGGCCCGAGATTGTCCAAGCCTTATACACCGAACGACTCGGATCCACTACTGGAGCGGTTCGCAGTGCGCACAAGCCAAGAGAGCCAAGATTGCGGAGCTCTGCGTCGCAAGAGATTACTGCGTCTAGAGTCAAGCTAAACCTGCTCTACACTGAGTACGCACCTCGGAGCAACACCCGCGAAGGATTTGGTTCTTGCAATTTCGCGGCTTAACAAAAGTCAAGTTTTAGCCTATCACGCCGGCACTGCGGAGACACCCCAAGAGGTCGGCCGCCCCCGGCCGATGGATATTTCAGCACACGCCGTTGAGCGCGTCCTCGCGCCTCCCTCGTGTAGGGTGTATCAGTATCTGTGCTCATGGGGGAAATAAGGGAGCCAAAATAGGCGGACCAAATTCCCCCTTTTGGGAGGCGGTGCACGTGCTCAACCGCTCACAGTGCGTTCGCCGCCGTTCACGCGCTGTCCCGTCCGCTTTCGACCAATCCGCTCCCTTCACGTTCCTGATTACTTAGCGCTAGTCGTACGGCTGGCATATAGCACTTTTGGGATCTGCAAGGACTCTCTAGGCGGACGAACTCAAAACCAGCGGAGTAAACGCCCCCTCGAAAATGGAACAGACAGTCTCCAGCTGAGTCCAGCGCTGGCAGAAATCGTGATCAAGTACAGCAAATTTCAAGATACAACACAGTCCCTCGAATAGCATACTGCCTCTTCAAAATGCGTCCTACACGTGTCCGGGATACCACAATATAATCGGCGGCGATGGGTCTAACGCGCCCAACAAATGACCATCCGTGCTATCTGGGGCCGCAAAAAGGGTGGAAGCAATCCCTCTTTCGACGGTAGCCATGTCTTGGTGACCCGACCGACTCCGCCCGCGAACGCGCAACCACCGTGAGCATCTGTCTGTTAACGCGACGCGCTGCGGTTAAAATCTGGCTGGTGCTACGCAGAAGCAACGGATATGGTTGGCATGGCCCAGCTCCTGGCGAGAGCTCGTCCTCATCCGCGCTCCACAACTTTTCGCGTATGTGCCCTGCCGGCGTCTTGCTATCCCACCTCTTTTTATATTGTAAGAAACACTAAGTTCGCCCATAGATACACCACCGTTGATGAACTATATCCCTTCCGCCCCCCGGGGGAACATGCTTCTTCATGTACCGTCGCAGAATATGTGGAGCCCGATCTACGGCCTTGACGAAGCCTACTCCCAATACGTCCCACTTTACACCGGCGGCGCCGCTTCACCCGTCTTCTCTCACCTCCCTCTTATTGGATCTGACTCCCCTCAACTTCAGCATCGCTCGTTCCACGATGACTACGGCATCGACACCGTCCCGCAGTCTTTGTTGTTCGGTCCCGGAACACCGAGTCGCCCCCCGCAGGACTTTCAATTGCCTTTAGACGACCGAACGCCCACCACCGCCCGTAAACAGTCTACGCGTGCGACCCCGGCAGCTGGCTTCCTGACGCCGCTGTATCACAGGCATAGCTCCAGCGGGCCCGCGGAAGAATGCGAATCGTCCATCGTGACTGCAGACTCGCCCTCCTCAGGCTTCCTCACCTTCGCGCCTACAGAAATCCCTCTCGCCAATCCAGAGGTCGGGTCATGGGCCACCGTCCAAGCCGCGCGTTCTCGCAGAAAGAAGCCGGGGAAGTTCGCCTGCCCGTACTCCGGCTGTATATCTAATTTCACAGCTAGACACAATCTTCGGCGTGGGTCATCTTCTCTAACTAACCTACTTCCTCGCTGACGGCCTTGTAGACCACATAAACTCACACAAAGGGGTGAAGCCGCACCAGTGTCATGTGTGCCGCACTCGCTTCACAACCCCGTCTGTGCTGACACGACACTTGAAGTTGAAGAAGTGCCCCGCTCTCGCGGGTTCGCGGCCAACTGCTATACCTTCTTCGTGATAGTATGCCTTCCTCTTGGCGTTATACTACCGGCATGATTCCTTCACAACCTTCTTACTTTCAGGCTTTCTTAATACTGTCGTCCAGCCTCACCACATACTAATTTTTTCCGTGATTTCCCCGCGAATGGTAGTTCCGTCTAATTTTGGTAATCTGCGAGCCTCGCTGTATCTAAAATCCTGAAGTCCCTCCGAAAGAGTCAACAATATTGCAGATAGTACTTATTTTGGTCGGTCCTCAGAATCACGGCGTAGCATACAAATGACGCATGTATGTAGTACGGGCCCGGCTGTTTCTTCGCCGGAATATACCTACCTACCTACCTCGAGTCTGATTTCGCAAAACCGACTTGAGTGTTCGGATGTCGGACCGATTCCGAGTGTGGCGGTGTAAAATTGGTCCTCACACGTGACATGTGACACCTCAGCCTTTGCTTCAAGCTTGGTCCAATTCCGCTGGCACGGCCCTGCCAGTGCGATAAACTTTCCGGAATCCTATCGAACATTCATGTTCTTCCCACATGGACGCGCTGCCCCCGCCTCGGATCGAGTGCAGAGCGGTGTTAACTCAAATCAAGGTGCCCGATGACCTTCTAGCATCAGGACAGCTCGAGAGCACAGAAATAGTGCTTTGATCCCCATGTCTTCCACATACCTCTCTCATAAAAAGTTCCCAGCATCTGTTTTGACTTGCCCACCGGCTAACACCGTGAGGGTCGTCCGTTCAGTCCTACTAGTATGGTTCTGCGTTCCGGGAGGTCCGCGCTGGCTGGTGCGCCATCATGCTGTGTTCAGTGCGCCCGAAGGCTGTGGTTCTTCTCCCACTATGTCTCGTTGGAAGGAGATTCTCGGAACTTCGCGCCTTCCATGCTTCCACTCTCTCGTCGTGTCGGCGACCCTGACGCATGTTTGTCGATGCCTACGGTAACGGAGTACCACTCCGCGGCACGGCTGGCTTCCCAAGGCATCGCCTTCCACTGCCCCTCTAGCTGTGAAATCGACATCTCCCGCTTCGATATGATCTCAATCTCCTTCGGCAAAGTGGCCGGCCATGAAGACCCCCGCTCGACACAAGCTCGACAACTAAACAAATAAGCCCCGCCCCTATCTAACTGTACTTCGGCGCCGAAACATGCAAGTAAGTAGCTTTTTATGCCCACACCGTTCGGTTTCGAAGCTCACGATTACGACAGTTACGCCATTAAACGGAATCACAGCTAGGCAATGCATAAGAGCCCAGTTACAGCTTTGTTCGACTCGGGATCCTCTGGGTTCTTGAGGTGGGGTATAGCTTCCCTCTTGTAGGTCCTCGCTCTGCGATTACCTCTCCCTCCACCTGATTTAGCCTCTCTTTGCTCCTCTAGTCATGAGGACAAAACTCGGCAGTCATCCATCCAGCACCCTCTCTGCCTACGTAGAAGAGGTCCCCACTCAAAGGATGCCTCAGGATGCTCCGGGATTCACCGCCGCCGACTCTCAATCCAGCATCGATGCTGAGTACATCGAGACAGCTCCGTTAGCATCGTTCGGTCTCCGTGCATCAACCGGATTCTCACTTGTTTAGTAGCGGGGACGTCCTGGATGACGGGCAAGGACAGACCGAATCTACAATGCTGCCACATTATCCGCAAACCTGCCCATCCTATCCCTCCCGACCGTCTGAGCGAGCTCTCAGCTTTGGTGACGGACAGCCAAGTTTTTTAGGTGGGTTTCATCATCGAGCCAAATTGTATATCACTTCATCCTCAACTGTGACCCCACAGCGAACGCTTGCCCCGCGGATACGTTTGCGGTTGCTGATGAAAACTTCGATTCATGCCCGCATCACCACCTCCCGCCTTCTCCACACCAACCGAGCCCTCAGTGGCCGGCCCGTGCCCATCTTCATTCTGTCCAGACGTCTTTCTTTCCCCCCTCCCCGTCCCCCAACAGCTCCTATCTTACACCGGATTGGAGGTCAAGTGGTTCAGAAACGTCGTCCATTGGGTCGTCGCCGGCCTTGAGTCCTCATCGGCTATCCAGCTCATCCCCGAGCCATTTCCTCTCGGAGCTTGCCACCTTCCCAGTGTACAGCGGCGAATCCTCTGGGCCGTACCCACGCTCGCGGAGCAGTTCCCGTAGTCGCTCCCATGAAGCGACCCACCACGGTGGTGAAAGCCGCGAACATCACCCAGCTCAGCCGTCCGCTGGCTCTTCGATCGCTGGGATGGATGACATGCTGGACTCGTTGGAACTCAATGATAATTCGGCAGGTCCAAGCCCGATGTCGAGCAAACAGTCCTATCATCCCGGGTTCGCCCCGTATCAAGCTCAATTCATACCTGCAACCTCTCTCTTCCAAGTTGATACTACGTGGTCCGACGTTCGGACACAGGCGTATCAACAGCAGCCTTTGCCTTTCCTCTCTGGGCCAGAGACAGCGTCGACGTTGTCCCCGATCTCTCCGTTTGCCGATCTTCAGAGTGTCCAGCCTCAGAGTCACTCCTTTCATCACTTTTCGGAGGACAGCGACATCGGACAATCGGAGTCTCTTCTCCCCGGATCACATGCGATGTCCTCGTCCTCGTCATCCGCCCATTTCCAGGGCAGACCCGAGGGTGGCGCCTTTGGAGCTGGCCAATCATACAGCGACATCTCGTTTCCTGGAGCTTCGTCGCCCCCTCTTCTCTATGTCCACCCCGTTGAGGACCATGACCGGAATGTAGTGCCCCGTCCCATATCGACACAACGGCCTAGTGACGTGTCTGTGAAGGATTTCAGCACCCATGCTTCGGACTCACGGGAGGACTCTGAGTCCCAGCCGGCGGTTCCCTTCCGCCTCCGAGTGGGAACGGATGCAACCCGCCGTGCTTCTGGTGCCCGACGCAAGAATCCTAATAGCGGAAAATACAGTTGCGACATCTGCTCAAGCACCTTCACCGCTAAGCACAATTTGAGGAGTACGTCGCCGGGCTTCTTGGCTATGTCATACTCATACTGGCCGCTCGATAGATCATGTCAACTCACACAACTCCCACAAGGCATACACATGCCCGAAGTGCGCGACCAGTTTTGTTACTAAGTATGTGATGCAGCGGCATGAGGGGAAGTGCCAGTCGACCAAGCTGCGGGCTCGAAAGCAGGTACTATCGTGTTCTCCCTTTCACATCGGGAAAGCGTTTTGAGCTGACTTGTCTTCTAGCGGATGTCTTGAGTGGTATATTCGGGGTCTGACCGCGGTTATAGGGTATTCCACTTGCGTCGATGCCGTCAGGAGTCATTATGCGCCAGGGCATGGGCTTGATCGTTTCGCCTATTTATCGGGCATCGCGGCATATTCACCGCTGCCTATTCGGTGGTTATCGGGCGCCTACATTTCTTCAAGGCGCCCGTCTTTCTTTGCGATGTGAGCGCCTGCTTGTTTTATGTTTTACTTGAATGGCTAAGATGGATCTCCATCTAGGTAATACCTGGGGGGTCGCTCATATGAGTTCTGCATGTGCGCCGCGCCAATCTACTACCGTGTTAGTTCCAGTGCGGACTGGTAATATACCCTCGGCTTGACAATTGACACCCTCCGCCGACATAATAAACGATTCCGACTGCTCCTACCATCGGACGATCACTGCCCCCTCGCCGAATCCCTGCCATTGAATCAGTTACATAGCATACCATTTTTTTGCTGCGAGGGAACTAGAAGCACAATCAATTGCTCGAGGCAAAATTTGGCGGAAAAGAATAACAAATTCCGTCTGGGTATAATTCTGCAGACATAAGCATTGTGTTCCTTGAGTATATGAGTATAGGCCTCAGAAGATTCTGGGAAGGTGCCACTATCAATTACCACCTCCTTCGGACGATCGGACCGTTATATGTGGCGGTGCTTCGTCAGCTGATATCAACGCGTCTGTTTCCTGCCATTTCGTCCAAATTGAGCCTTACCCTCGAGAGCGCATTTACACGCCCTGCAGTATCTTCTTCTCGCCCCCCCTGAGTATTAGATCCGGCCGGTATAGCCACTTTCCGCAGATGGGACAGAAATTCAACAGAAATCCAGAATCGTGCCTGGTAGGATAACGTTACCTTCAAGGCGCTCATAAGGGTTCAATAAGAAAGACGCCCCTTGGACCCACAACCCCAGACAGCCCCTTCCGCTCACTCATCGCACGAACGCCAGCCGTACAGTCGCTGGTATCTCAGCCGGATATGGCGGCAAAGGAACCTGCTTGCTCTTCCGTTTGGTTCTACGGGCATGTTCTGCGCCTCCGGAATCTCGCTCATGGGCTGTGCGATTGCTGTCGGGAGGCTGTGTGCTCGGTCTGCTTCGACAAGGTGCCTGGAAATTCACTTCTTCTTGACAAATTTCCTTATGGCCTCTGCTGCAGCGAACCACATGTTATCACGCCCGCGCGAAAGGACCCGTCGGCCATTGAATAGACATCAACACCGCCTTCCGCATCACAATGCCGCCGCCGCCATGCTGCTTCTCCCGCATCTGCAGATCTGCTTACGCCGGTTCCGCCATCAGGTCTCCACCAGCTCTTCAACCGGGATAGAGAGGTGAACACACATCTGATCATACCACGCATCTGGCCAAAATTTCATCTCAGCCCCCTCAGCCACGAAGTGGAAAAAAAAACTGAGCGAGGGTGCGCCTTGTGGTGCGTGCCTCGGGAGGCGGTGAATCTTCAACAGCAGCTATACCCACGACGTGCTGTTGAGCCTTTTATATTCTCGGTTATTGTAAACCTCCCCTCCCCTTCTTCCTCTCTGATTCATCTTGACTCGCTTTGCAGTGACGACCGTATATGCAACGCGATCGTAATACCTTTGAAGAATACACGATCTCCACCGACCTCGCCACACACAGGGATACGGACCCTTTCATAGACCCATACTCCGAACACGACACTTTCTTCTCGGACCACGCCGCTTTTGAACTCCACGATATCGTCGGCTCTGTACCCTACGCATCCACCGCATTCACAGGCCACGATCCCGGCGCCATTGTGGACAACCCCTCCAACGAACGTGACGACCGAGACGTGATTGCTGTCGAAGGGCCACGTCATGATCCCCCAGTCGAGAACGGTGTTTTAGCCTCTGAGTACGTCCGGTCATACTCTGCAGCCCGACCTGACCTCCAACCGAAGCACGGCCAGCGTTGATTATGCTTATTCTTTCATTCCCTCAACGTCGTCCGAAGATTGGGATGATGATCATCATTATGGCCCATATGTGGGGCCCACACAGGTCAATCTTGCGGGATCTCCACCCTTACGTGCGAGCAGTTTTCGCTTTCGAAATCGCCCCTACTTCGAACTTCGACCCCGGTCACATTCGGACAATACAGCATCGCGGCCTGTATTCTCCACCTCATCTTACCCTCTTGAAGGATCCGCTCTAGCCGATGATGTGTTTCCCGAGGTTGGTCCATCTCCCATGGATTATCAGCATCCCCCTTTGTTCGGCGGGGCACCCATGCATAATTATCCCTCGCCGGCCTTGCAAATATATGTCCCAACAATCGTTCCGCCAACGGATCTCCTCAGCCCACATAGCGCGATAAATCATCGTCGTTATCGCGGCCTGGATTCCTCTTCGATCCGGTCGTCTGCATCGCCTTCTCCTGGACTCGACTGGGAACATAGCTCCGCCGCGTCCGATCTCGACGATTCGGGCGCGAGCTCCTACGGGGACTTTTACGGAGGCTCATATCCTACGGAACTGACCGCTGAGCTCGAGCGGCCCGTTAATTCTTTGGCCGGAGATCTTGAGCAGGTCCATCTTGCACAGCAGCCCGAGGTCTATGAAGGAACACGTCGCGCGGACGAGAATCTGGCCATTAACCTCCCATTCCATTCTGCGGACGTCCAGACTCAATCCCGCCACGCGACACGCCAACCTCGAGACACCAGTAGCTCCGCGATATTGGGCGACGTTGGGCACGGTGGACTGGATTCTTCTTCTGCTTGGGACCACCCAGGTCGTCTGGCTAACCAGAGCACGGGTCTCCACAAGTCCGCCGTATCCACGGAGGCTGGTCGTACCGCAGCTACCGCGCGTCGGAAGAACCCGACAATCCCTGGGGCTTTTGTCTGCGACCTATGCGGTGATGACTTCACTGCGAAGCACAACTTGAAGAGCGAGTCTCGATGTTTCGTATCGTTGATGGCTTTTGACTAGCGCTCCATCTCATAGATCATAAGGATTCGCACATGGGGCGCAAGACCCACTCGTGCCCGATGTGCGATAAATGTTTCGGCACTTCCGGTGTTCAGAAGCGACACCAGCGGAAGTGCGGGAACGTTGGGCCGTACCCGAAAGCTCGTCGAGGGCGCGTATGCTGTCTAATTGCGCTATTTAGGCTGACCTATCGTTTAGCGCTCGGCCTGAGCGCGGGCGCGGAAGCGGCAGCTTATCAAGCGCTCAGACCGGGAACGCCAGTTTCTAGCGCTCGTGCTACGTGTGCCATGCTTCGACAGGCGGTGCTTGCGCATCTCTTTTTTCTATCGCTTTCGCTGTTCGCATTGCTCTGGAATATGATACCCTTGCGCATACATACCCCTCCCTCTGCTATCGTTCGTAGCCATCCCGTATCTTGTGTTATTCGTTTATTTTGTATCATGAAATATGCAGCATCCGTGTAAACGAGTGTGGTATTCGGGAAAAGTGTCGAAAGTCTGTTTACGAGACTGAGCAGTACTGAGTATGATTATCTATCAATGTTTGCGCCTTAGCACCTGGGGGCCGACGGGCAGCGTGTACGACGCGCAGTGCCTCTGGATGGGATAGTAGGGTTCGAATCTGTTCGAATGGGTCAATGTCGGATGCCGCTCAACAGCTTTGCGCCATAAATGGGATGATGGAAGAGGTCGGATCACGCCTTGGATCACGCACAGCCTGGCTCGATGGAGACGCGTTCCAGAAAATAAACACAGCAAATGCATGTGTGCCTATGAGCTGTTATAAAATAGCTGTCAAAATGCTGCACCCGCAACTGCGCCTCACCCCCTCCTCCCCACCCTCACCCCTCGAATCATAATGACTGAGGATTTCACCCCTTCCATCCACATCGAACCCCCATCTGACTCGGACTCGCAGGAGCAGACTCTCTTGTTAGTCTGTCCATTGCACGATGAGGCGCGAGTCTTATCGTTAGCAGTGAATTGTTTGATACCAGCTATTGCCCAACGTCCCAAAGTGGTAGGACACTGAACTGCTGTCCTGGACGCGGACTGACCGGTGCCCAGACTTTAACATGAACTTCACGATGGGCGGTCGCTGCAACCCGGAGCTACCAGCACTGTTCATCCAAGGGTCTCAGTCGGCCAGCTTGTCATCTGAGCTGTCGCCTCTGGAGGAAGCGTATCTGCAAACTGAGACGTACAGATACAGCCCCGCCACTTCGGGTCGTAGCTCTCCCATCGAAAGCTGGAGCCCGGCATCCAGCTTCGGCGACAGTAAGTTGCTCGAATACGGTATCTGATATATGCCTAATAATTACAGTCTTCCCAGAGGACTACTCTCCCGACGATTTTGCACCACGTTGGCCCGGGGCACTACAGCACTTCTCTGGTTCCTCTTCGCCAGCAGCCATCTCACCGGAGTCTCTTTCTCCTCTGACCTTGGCTTTCGATGGCTTCGCGCTCGACGAAGGTTACCTCGCTGCAGACGATAGTAGTCTATCTAGCGGTCCCCATATACAGCGTTTACGAAGCTCCAGCCATTCGGTCCAGAACGCTTCCTCGCCAGATATCTGGGCCGACGGTGTTGGTCGCGGGCGTTCTGCATCCTTCAGTGGCCAGGCCTCTGAGAATCAGTTTTATCAGTCCGACATCCCCGTCCAGCAAGGTATCTTTCCTCCGTACGGTTACCCCAACAACAACGAGGTCCGGATTTCAGTCGCCGACGTCGACCCGTTTTCCGAGACTCTGGGCACCGGGATGTCCTGGGGCTCCGTGCCGATTATGAATGGCAACGAGGTCTCATCCGGGGACAACCTGTCTGGCGCTGGTATCTTGGTGCAGGATTGGAGGTACCCTGGCACCGAGCATCCTTCATCCGAATCCCATTTGGATCGTCCGCCGCCCAGCCCCTCGCATCTGACTGTTCCCGGTCTCCAACGGCGCTCCGCCTATTATTCGCGCCGTAGCCACAGCCATTCCGACCTCCGGGCCATGATACCGGAGGAGGCTGGTCGTGGCCGCGGCCGTCACCGGGCGGCGCATAGCGTGCAGCACTCGCGTAGCGTCAGCAATGACAGGCGCGATGCTTCGCCCGCCGGCCTTGTCCTCTTCAGCGTCCAGACCCCCTCATCGTATTCTCCCAGCGCGCCGTCCTCGCCCGCATTCGAAGACGCCGACCTCGGCGAAGATCATGGAGTGTCAATCGAGCGACGCCATACTGTGGCCGGGCACAACCAGACCTTGACTGCACCGTCCCCGCGCCTTGTCCGTGCCTCCAGTGCACCCTCAAAAGGGCGGCGCTCCAGACCCATGCTCTCCCCTGCCAGCGGCTTGAGTGTCTTCAAGGCCGAACGAACGGACACGTCATCGTTCCTTTCCTCCCCGGGCAGCGACGGATCGTCTGGCGGATCGCAGCAGGAGTTCCGTGTCTCGCAGCCGGATCCCTCTGCTTCCTTTAAGAGCAGTGTCGCCTCGAATAAGATCCGGAAGGCCAGCGACGCCCGACGCACCAACGCCGCCTCGTTCAGCTGCCCCTACTGCCCCTCGACGTTCACGGCAAGGCATAACCTGACTAGTATGCGTGTTCCCATCCCTCTTGACTGTCTACTGGCTTTAACTCGCCTCTTCTCCAGATCACATTAATTCACACAACCAACACCGCCCACACGGCTGCTCAATGTGTGCTAGGACCTTTACGACCCAAGGTGTCCTCAACCGCCACAAGAAACACTGCTGCAACACCGCTGCATAACTTTATGTATAGTGGGTACCTCCCTCTCATTCATTCGCCTTCCATCTACTAACGGTTCGCCGCAGAATCAGCCATGATAGCAACACTAATCCTAATCCCTCTCCATATACCTCCCATATACCTACCCTACCCCAGTCATTCACTCACCATCATACCCCCGGCTTCGAGCCCTCCCATCCTGCTGTATTACTAGTATATCGCTGTCACGCTCATACCAATTTTGTGTCCCTAGGGTTTTTTTATCGTCCGGCTATCGGTAACCTTTGTGTTGATATCTTGCATCGCGTACCCCTGAATAAAAGTCCTTAAACCAAAAAAAACGTCCTATGACGGGGCTCATAGTAATAGCAGTAAGAGAATCAAGCAAGAAACTCAGCTGAAACAATTTAAATGCATATGCATCGATCACGTGCAAACCATCCGCTTTTTTTTGAGAACTTTAACTTGTCACTTGAGTTCTTGCTCTCCTCTAGGCTCTGAGTACCCGCCTAAACGTCGTTGGTCTGTCTCTTGTGTCAACTTTGAAAACTCCATCTGTTGCGACAATCTCGTATGGCCCCCACTGCATGTCCGCGCTGCAAATTTTCTGTCTTGGATGCCGCAGCTTGTCCTCGATCTCCCCATCCAGAGCTTCTGCTCTCCGACGCTGTTCCGTCAGATTCAGAGGCCCCTGCAATCCGAACAGCATTAGAAAGATCCGAGGAAGATATCCTTGCCCTCGGGGAGCGTTTGGCACGCGCTTTAAACGAGTGCTCGGCGATGCGGAGAGAGCTTCGCGAGTTCAGGGACAAGCACCGGGGGGTTCTATCCCGGTTCGCAAGCTGCCGAACGAGATCCTCGCCGAGGTGTTTTTTCACTGTGGGGATCCACGGTCGGGCGATCTAGAGAATTGGGCGATGTCACAAGTTTGCTGGCGATGGCGCACGGTCGCGCTGTCGACGCCGAGGCGATGGACTAACATCGCGATCCATCCGTGGAGCAGAATCTACACATCCGACCGCCGTCTCCTTTTGTTGCTCTCGCTTCAAATTGAGCGGTCGGGACCGCTGCCTTTGATCCTGCGATATGAGGGACACATGCAATTCCCTCGAGATACAAGGCGCTCCATCCTCGATCTGTTCTTGTCCGCCGCACACCGCTGGCAAGACGTCAGTCTTGACATGACGTACGCGAACTTCCAGCGCCTCAGCGATTTCACTGGAGGTTTCCCTTCGTTAACCAGACTCGCCATCTTGAATGGAGAAAATTTGGGCATCCCCATCGGAAGTGTTTTCTCGAACTGTCCGCGCCTGCACTGCGTACAATTACTGTCATTCCCGCGCCTCGATATGTTGGAGCTCCCTTGGGCCCAGTTGAACACATGCACTCTTGAAGTCTCCGCGCATGACGTTTCCAGGATTCTCCAAAAGACGCCGGGCATCGAAACCATCTTCCTCCGCAGGGGCCGGCAACTGACCGACGTCGCAATGCTTACACCATCGTGCAGCTTGCAAAGCTTGAAAAGCTTAAGCATGATCTCCTACGACGACTCGGAGACTATTCTCGCCATCCTCACTGCTCCAGCTCTCCGCCGCCTTATCATTGTAGGCAACTCGGGACGTACCACGCCCCTCGTAGGGTTCCTTGACAGGTCACGCTGCTTCCTCACGCACCTGGCCCTCAGTTACACACTCACGGACGCGGACGCGGTGCTCATGGTCCTCGGGTCCTTACCAGAACTCACCCACTTGGCCATCCGGGAAGCGGACGCCGACGTGTCATATGTCGTGGACGCACTCTCACAAGCGCCGCCGCTCGTCCCGCGGCTCGCGTCCGTTATCCTTTCCGGGTACTTCTCGTGCGCCAACGCTGTCCTCGTGGAGACGCTCAGGGTCAGATTGCGCTTCGGTTCGTTGCGCGCCGTACGCCTGATCGCCGTCTACGAGTCTTCTCCGGTGATCCATTTGTCGACGAGTTGCTCGGTGACGGTTTGGATGTGGCATACGTTGAGGACAGCGCGGGAACCGAGGCAATGGAGCAGTGGTATGAACTCGCACAGCCTGGGTCTGGAACGCAACGGATGGTGAGATAACGCCCCATAAATCTTACTTGAATTGGGACCAACTCGTAGATTCACAGTGATGCATCTGGCGCTATGTATATTATATCATAGCCGACATCAGTTTTGAATCAACGGCGCTCAACCGGTACTCCTGGGGAAATAAGTTGGCGGGATGCCGGGATTCGCTCCCAAAAAGAAAATGTATATGTCACGTGCAAACTCTCCGCTTTCGAGCCCAGACGACTTGCCACACTTTCCTCTTTCGCAGCGCTTTTATAGGAGGCCACAGTATCTCCACCGTAACTCTTTCCGCCTGTCGTCCCTGGTTGCGCCATTGCCGAAGTCGAGGCCTACATTTCCACGACAGAGTCACTGTCGAAAACACTTACACCGTGTTTTGAGTCACGTAGCCCGGGGCGCGCCCTCTTGGAGATCTGTGCATCGAACGGAAGTGGATCGTTGGACAGGTCTGGTTGGTGGCAGGAGCTATGGCGTGCCAGGCAGATTCTTCCCTCAGCCTCCGATTTGCTTATCTCAAGTTCTCTTCTGATTCTTCTCATTCGATACCTGTCCCCCCCCCCCTTGATACTTACACAATGTTAGTCTTACTAGCAGACACCAGGTGGCTTTGATTTGTATATGATATCTGCCATTATATGCTGTCCTAAAACTCACTCGTTGAGTCGTAAGCCAATGTAGCACCTTTCAGAATCTCATAGGCAACAAACCGCAAAAGAACAAATCACAAGTCAGACATGATTTCATGAGGTTCAGAAAGATGCTATTTTGGCTTATGACACAAAAGTGACTTGGCGACACTGGCATTCAGCAGGTATCAAGACCTCTAGTGGATACGGGATATCCTACACACGCGTTCCAGTAATGCGGACACAATAAGTGACGGGACGAAGAGCAGTGACGAAAACATGATTAGATGGTGATGTAGATGCAGTGATTTCGAGCGGGTATGCGTGAAGGAGGAGATATGCCGTCTACGGGCCATACGCCGCATGGGGGCCAGGGGACGCGCGCCCGGCGCCGTACGCTGCTTGGGGGCCGGGGGACATCGTGCGAGGGGCGCCATACGCCGCCTGGGGCCCGGGGGACGCCGTGCGGGGGGCGCCATACGCGACCTGCGGCCCCGGCGAGGGCGTCCGGCCGCCGCCGCCGCCGCCGTAGCCCATCTGCGGGCCGGGGCTCGCGCGGCCGGGGTCGTACATCATGGGCGCGGGGCTCGCGCGGCCCATCTGGGTCATCGCGATCGCCTCGCTCTGGCCCCACTCCTGCGGCGGCGGGCCGGCGGCCTCGTTGAACGTCTGGGGGACGGGCCCGCGGTACGGGTCGTAGTACGCGCCGGCGCCGGGGTCGTCGCGGTAGGGCTGGCCCGGGTTGAGGTGCGGGAGCGGGGGGACGGCGTACGGGTCCTCGGAGTGGAAGTCGGCGGAGCTGGCGAATGTGGGGGCGACGGACGGGGCGCGCGAGTGCGAGGTGACGGGCATCGCGTGGGTGCGAAGTGGACTTGGGGAGCGTTGTTGGTTAGGTGAGTCCCGTGCGCGTGTAGAGCGAGCGATGGCGCTGCGCGGTACACGATGGTCTTGCGTGGAACACACTCGATGGGTGAGTGCGGCGCATCTGTCGAGCGGTGGCCTTGTCACGCGTCCTGCGAGTCGTGCGTGCGCTGTGGGATGTTCGAGTTGCGAATACACTCAGGCCCCCGCTATCATCGCTGGTGGAGGGGCTCGGTAAAGAAGAAGTCGATGAGGCAGCTCGCTGGCTGGTGATGGTGACGTCCAACGTAATGGTCTCGCACATCGGCGTCCGTTGAAATGCTCCGTGAGAGGCTCAAGGAAGGGGGAGCCGAGGTTGTGACAGATTGCGCGGTTGTCGCAGTAGTAGTGGGAGGCAATGAAGAGACTGCGGAAGTTGTGGATGTCTGGCCCGCCGTGTCCGAGACCGTTGCAGAGGCGGACGTCGATGTGGTTGTCGCCGTAGCTGAGGTGCTGGGTGGCGGCAGAATCTGTGCTCTGACTGCGAGAGCAACGGCGTCAGCGACAGAATGTGACTTGGCTTCATGGCCTGCGTCAGATGTGTCGAGGACGAGGGGGAGGAGGATAACGAGGACGAGAAGGTAAAAGGCAGGAGGTGCGACTCGGAGCTGCGAATGCTAGAATGGCTGTACAAGATCTACATGGCGTAGTACTGTACTACATACATTCACAAGCCTTAAACTGCCTAACAACCGCTGATGATCACCCCGGCCTGATCTTAAACTCGATCCGACTGTGATCCGGCGCACTACCGAGCTGATTATTTGATGTACCGTCGATCTGGGTTCAAAAAGTGCGCCTTCTCCACAGCGTCCTTCCCCCTTGCGTTATCGCACCGGCATGGTCTCCCCGTCCCGAAGGTCAGGGGAGCCAGCCGGGGGTCAGCATCTCTCCCAATGGTGAGGGAATGAGGGGAGGGGACGTACGGGCACCGAATGCACAACTAGTGGGTACCTCGAAGGACTTACCTCGCAACATGTCGCCGTCGCCGTGTCCTACCCGTTAAACACCTAACAGAATGTGAGCATGATCCTTGTTGATAAAGAACAAGTCCTTACCTCCACGCATAATCGAAAATGATCCCTGGGCAACGTGCGGCATGTTCGATGCGCGCGGGATAGGTAGGTGATGGCCAGATGAACCACACACACAAGTCCGCTCTCGGGGACACGGAAAATGAAAATTCAGCCCGGGGGACTATCCGGGGCGTGGCCGCTACAGGGAATATGTCAGCAACAAGCAAGGACAATGATTGAACCACGTACGGAACCTTGCTCGCAGGGACCCGAAAAATCGATAAACGATCGCCGGTCAGTGCGCAGCGCGTTGGACGCGTTCTGCGCGCGTGCGTGGACGCGAGGATCGATCGGTGACGAGCGCGCATCAACAGTGGCGCCCGCCGCTCGCGGGGACTCCAAAAATCGAAAAAGCGACTCTGGGCACCGTTCGGGCAGCGCGCGACGCGTGCAGCGTGTACAGGACGCCGCGGAACTACGGGGAATACATCAGCAACGAGCTCGGACGATGAACGAAGCACGCACGCAACCCCGCTCGCGGGGACGCTAAAAATCGAAAAATCATCTCCAGGCCATTTCGGCGACGGGCGCGGCGTATTTGACGCGTTCGGCGCGTTTATAGCGACGCGTGACTGCTGGGAATAGGTCAGTGATGAGCAAGGAGAGCGAATGAGGCACGCACGGAGGCTCGCTCGCGGGGACTCGAAAAATCGAAAAAAATCAACTCTGGGCGGTGCGCGGCGCGTTCGACGCGTTCTGTGTGCGTGCGTTGACGCGGGGATCGATCGGGGCCAGTGACGGGGGAGCGCCGCTCGCGGGGACGCGAAAAATTGGGCTGGAATGTGGTGGGGTGAGCTAGAGTGATGTTAGAGTAAAGAATTTGAGAATATGTGATAGCACACCTTAATGTGCAGCCCCCCGGTTGCGAGAACGCGAGATAGCAGGCTGTGACACGACTTGGAATGTCTGTGATGGGATGATGAGGACAGAGAATGGGATGTGGGATGTTGGTACGCACCTGAGATTGAGTCCGGCACGGTGGACAGATGCTCCGAGGCGCAGTTCCGCAGGCTCGAGATACACGCAGCATCGTTTACGACACGAAAGACGAGATGCTGGAAGAGAATTAGCGGTGTCAACGAGCTGAAAAAAATAGCACACACCCTGAACGCGCCGCGCGATGTCAACCGAGATGCGAGATTCAGTGTCGGAGTGCTCTAAGCTCTGCTTAGAACCATGATAAGCCAGAGTTAGATAGTCTCGAATGCAAACGACTCACCTCTCGACACCAAACTGTCCAGCACTGGAGGGTTCGGCACATCGCCGAATGCAACCAGCGATCACGTGTTGCGGCGCGCCCACGCGCTGGGTGATGCAGCGCCAAACATCGAGGTTGAAGTTGGCTGTCGGCGGTCGGACGGTCGAGCGGCAGAGTGCAGTGGGAGGATTCGCTACCGGAGGTGGCATCGGGGGTGATGTTGTCCAAGAAAAGAGCGGCGGCGAGCAAGGGAGGTTGAAGAGATGTGTGGTAATGAAGGAAGGGTGCGGCGTGACAAAGCGCCCATATGACGGCGGGTCATAATGGGGGCAAGGAAAGGGGGATGGTGGAAGCGGGAGGCAAGAGGTTATATAGTAACGCGTGCCGTTGCACTTGTTGTGCCAGTTCAACAAGTCACGGCGCGTTTGTTGAACGGGCACAACAAGCGCAACGGCACGCGTTATTATAAATACGCCTGCCCTGCATGCTCGTACTCTCTCTCGCTGCCCCCATGCTGCCCCGCCGCTGCGCCGCCTTCCTGATTAGCTTGCCGTGGCTTCGACGCGTCAAGACTGGTTCAACTTTGGCAATGGATAGTGCACTCACAGTGACACACGGTTGAACATGGAGGATTGGGCTTGCGGCTCAAGGTGCGTGGTCTACTCCTCCGTCGGACTGTATTCTGCCCTCATTTTATCCATGGATTCCCTGCGCGCGCGCACTTTCTGTTCGTCAACCATGCAAACTCGGCAGCCGCAATATTCTCAAGCATCGATCTTCCACTTCAGTGAGCATCGCGGCTTGCTCGGGGTCCTCGTAGACGGTAGCCCGAGCTATTCCACTTGATACTGCAGTATTTATCCCGCCCGTTGTGCCCGGGACTATGCCCCCGATCCTCAAAGTTACTTGCCGTTGACATAGATACTCCGCCCCCATACTTAAGACTCACATTGCCTCTTGATATACTATTCCCCTCCCCCGCGCCAAGTAATCAAGCCGCCGCACACATATGTAACGAGTCGCCGGATGTTTCTTATGCCCAAAAGTCAATTATCGAGATATCGACGAGCACAGAATGCAGCGGGAGCATTGAATTTGCAAAATAAACCCTCGAAGATTGCTCTCATGCGCGCTCCCGCCCGCGCCTGCGATGGCGATGCAGTTGTCGGTAGAATCGCAAGCCTCCGTGATACCGCAGAAGGGTAGAAAACTTGGTGTTCTACCGTATTGTCTTTGTGCATCCTGGAACGGCTCACAGCGAGCTCGGAGGAGGAATCTCATTGCTCAAGCACGTACTGCGCTCGGAGCCATAGCATGGCTTGAATCCATGTTGAAATCCTTCGAAAATCCCTGTTGAAAACTTGAAAGAATAAGATTGAAGTTGTACATAGTAGAGAGACGCACTGCGATGTTTTGCGCTCGAGGTCTGCCCGAGACCTGCGTGCGATATCAAGCGATAGGCTTCCCCAGACCATAGAATGCAGCTCAGAGAAGTTGCACCAAATTTTGAGTCCGCCTCGCAGGGCTAGGTTGAGACTTGCACATCTCGAAAATTCGACTCGAGGTCCTTCCAAGATGTTGCGGGAGGGTTCGAGACTGGGCGTAAAGGAAGGCGCAATGGACCGTGAGTGAATTCCGAGTGAACGAGCACAGCGATGCAAGGGAGCGGAGCATTGCTTGCGATGTCGAGTAAAGTCCAGCACAGAAGCTGTGCTAATTAATGTGGTTGTCCGATCGACTCATCCTTGCCAGCTCATTTCTTCATCCTCCGCTATCTTTCCATCGACTTGCTCTTCTGTTTGCTTCATACGCCTCGCACCATGCGGCTCTCTCACAAACGGCCTCGACTTGGGCCCTGAACCAGCCGTTACAACTTACGGTCAAGATTTCGAGTTTTTTTGGGACATTTAAGAATTTCGTCTGCTGGGGTCCTCCCCACTCCGAGATCATTCGACGTAGGAGGTATGGAGCACTGGGAAGCACTCACGAGGTACGCAACCTGTCCCATGCGGCCGTCACCGTCAATGCTGGGTCATTTCTGATTCTACCGATCTTTGCAGCAAAACCAAATTTGCACCCAGCTCACTGCATCCTAACCACAATTGGGACACTCTCAAATGTTCGTTCGTACTCCTAGTGCCAGCTACGAGTGAGACGAATGCTAAACTGATACAGTAACAGGCTCATTAAAGAGAAATGTAGTCAAATCCCAAAATCCTAACATTGCACCACTTCCCACCAATCACAAACTCAACCATCGCTCTGAAGGCCTCTACGATGAGCACGACGGCGTCGAGAAGAGTTCAGCGAGCCCCGAGATGGGTTGTAGAAGGGTGGTCGGGTTGCTCGATGTCGGCGGTGGCGGCGACGACAAAGTCAACCATGCACGTGCCGCGGTGTCAATGGCTTGGTTGGACATTGGTGAGTGGTTGTAGAGCTCAGGGATAGGTGCTCACCTTGACCAGAGTTGACCTCGACATCGCCGGCGACGACGCCGACAACGAGGACGAGCCGGGGTAGCGGCGACGAGGGCATGGCATCGGCGACGAAGGGTTGAACATGCGGCGTGACCCGCAGGTTGAGTCTCAGTTGAAGGGTGAAGTGGGGGAAAAAGGGTGCAGGCGACCCAAGGTGCGTTCCTTATATACGATTCCAACGTCAACAAACGCGTCGCGTCCAGTTGCAGCTGTTTGCACCAGGACGCGGTTTGTTGAAATGGCACAACACGCGCAAGCCCAGAAAACATATAAGAAGAATGAACTACATCGCTAAATCCCCCAACCGCCCATTTCTCAACCACCACCATCTCGAGCTCCCTCCTCCTCCTCTCGGGATCTTGGACGTCGTCTACCACCTCCCCCTCGTCGCCTCGAGCGCCCCCCGACTCCCCCGCTCGCTGTGGACGGCGGCGTCGACCCCAACGGTGGTCGGGACCACTTGAGGTAAAATTTGACTCTTGGCTCCCTCTCTTAGCTCACCCTCTGTGCTAGATGCCCGCCCACCGCCCGCTCCGACGCCGCCGCCTGCCCGCTCATCGCTGGCGCCAGTGCGCTCGCTGTGGCGGCCGACACCGCCGCTCCCGACGCAACGACCGACGCCTGCGCCACAGCGCCGCCGCCGCCGCCTCGGGCGCATCAAGCGCCCCCCGCTCCCGCACTGCCCGCTCGCTGTGGCGCGCAGCGCCGCCGCTGTCCGCGCCATCCCGATGCAACGACCGACGCCCCCCGCCGTAGTGCCGCCGCCCCGCCTCTGGCGCATCAAGCGCTCCCGACGCCGACGCCCCCGCCTCCGGCTCCCGCACCCCCGCGCTCGTCGTGCCGCACAGCGCCGACACTGATGCGCCCCCGGCCGCCATCCCGACGCAACGACCGACACCCCCGCCGTAGCGCCGCCGCCCCGCCTCTGGCGCATCAAGCGCTCCCGACGCCGACGCCCCCGCCCTCAACTCCCGCACCCCCCGCGCTCGTCGTGCCGCACAGCGCCGACACTGATGCGCCTGCCGCCGCCCGCCGTCCCGACGCAACGACCGACGCCCCGCCGCCGCGTCCGCCTCGGCGCATCAAGCGCTCCCGTACCCATGCGCCCGCTGTGGCGCACAGCACCGCCGTTGTCCCGCCGTCCCGACACAACGACCGATGCCCCACCGTATCGCCGCCGCCCCAGGCGCATCAAGCGCGCCCGCCCCCCGCGCCCCCCACGCTCTCAGTGGCGCACAGCGCGCCGCCGTCCCGCCATCCCGACGCAACGATCGACGCTCTCGCCTTGGGCGCATCAAAGGTCCCGTACGCGCGCTCACTGTTGTGCACAGCACCGCTATGGTCCCGCCGCCCCGACACGGCGCGCCAACATATCCCGACGCCCCCGCTTGCCGAGGCGCACAACACCGCCAGAGTTGATGCGCTCCCGTCCCTGCTGCCGAAGTGTCGGTAACTTGGTCGTGAGAGTCCGAGTTGGGTTAAGGTTGACTTTTGGTGTTGAATCTGAGGTGCGTGTCTCACCTTTTATCCATTCTTCAAACTGACCTTTGATTCAGTTTGATTTTCTTACCCTCAATCCAATGTTGTTACCTTGGGTTCATTTCTCTGAACCTTTCTGAAAACCGCGCCTTCATTTGTGAGTTCAACGGTTGAACATGTTTATTTACCTCTTCCAGTGCACGGTAAGTCTTGCTCTCTACCGATTTTTACTGCTCTGACTTCATTGCTCTAGTTTGCACTCGAAGTAATATAGTCGGTTGGTGCTTGACTGGCTTCATTTCGTATACCTAGTCGATTTAATGGGCTGACTTCAAGGACTAAGGTGAGTTATGTATTGATGCACTGAACTCAAACTGACCATCGTTCAAGCCTTTCAGCTTTGAACCTGTATTAGGTTACTAAGTACTCTGCTACTTTGTGGCCGAATCGGACTTACTGATTTTCATTCCCTAGAGTTGGAAACACCGAAACTATGCTAGTCCTTTACTGTCCTTGAGCTTCTAACTCAAGAGGCCGTCACTATAGAGGCTGTAGCGGTAACTTGGTTGCGAATCTACTTATTACTTACTATTTCTTGCTCATTGTTCAAGCCGGTTATCTTACTAAACCAGTCGCATATTGCTGGTGACTCTGGTTTGAACTCAGTGGGACATCTGTCGAAGTTGACGGTTAGTTAATAATTCGTTCAAAGTTCATTCAACTTCAACTGAAACCAAGCTTAACTAAGTTCATTTTCAGCCGAATACTTACCAGCTCTGATAGGCGGTCGAATTTGAGTAGCAGTAGATAAGGATGGTAAGATTCAGCCCAGTTGAAGCATCCGTTTGGTTAATTAATCAGTTGGTAGCGCTCGACCTCAAGTTTGGTTGAAGATCTCGGCATCTCGGCGCTGTGACCAACTCTGCCTCTTACCACCATCATGGTGAGCGCAGGTATGTCGTTGGTGTCACTGGTCGGCCTCTGACCTTTACTAACGAGTCACAAAGTCTCTTAGAACGTTTTGAAGGACTTATAAGCTCTAGTCCAAGGTCAGTTTGGTCTCAATCTTCGCATTTTCCAAGTACTGATCAGTGGGTTCAAGTTTGAATACCAATGGGATCTCGCCTCGGATGGCTCCAGATCTTTGAGGCGCAGTTCTTTGGACTGCATCGAAGGTATTTCTGCGTTAATAACCCCTGATATAGCCCTCGTGTTGATGCTATGCTCTGTGTTCAGAAAATGTCCATTTTTCGGAAACTGAGGGTTCCGGCCATTATTCTCTGGGTCAGATCGTTCCATTTGACTCCCCATGGGTTCTTATCCGTGTATTCGATAGTTTCGACGCCCTCGTTTGTCTGGAGCCTGCCGAAGATCGCAGTTTGACCAAGTCATGCACCCGGATGGATACTTGGCAAGGTAAGGTTTCCGCTGCCCTATTTGTTCCAGATGCTGTACTGACGTTTACTTATGACTCGTTAGACGCCTTCGATGACCTTTCCGGCCTTCATTGGTGAGAAACCCAACAGTTTAACCGCTTTTTTCAGTTATTGACTGATTTTGTATCTAGTGCTGTTTGCTTTTCAATACAAGGCTGTACCTTTTGAGGCTTCAATAGCGGCTTCGAAACGCTCTTATCAAGGCCCTCGCACGTTTGATTTGACGAGTTATCCATGCAGGGCTGCGCTAACTCTCTAATTCCAGATCATATCAACCTTGCATTGTGGCACTTGGCAGCAGAACTGCTGCCTGAATACCAGGTAAGTCGGCCTTTTTCTTCATCGAATTCACTTCTGATATCGTTCCGAAGCAGCGCAAGCCGTCTCGAAGTCCCAGCCCAAACCGAATCCAGCCCTTTGTGCAACTACAGCCAAAGTGCGAATTTGGCAGGTAAGTGATTTGTGGCTAGCTTACGCTGCAACTCGGCGCTAAGCGCTCGTCTAAAGCGATCGAAACGCGATTAGGCATGTAACCGGCGCCCCATGCGCGCTTTCTATTCAACTTTGTAGGAGTTGGACTCAAAAATGCGGATTTTGGAAGTAAGTGACTCGGCCCCCATTTCTAGATATCTTTCTCATTACTTCGCTTCGTTTAGGTGCTCCGAGACTCCCCTGACGCACTGCGTCATAATCGCGCGAGAACGCAGTGCGTCCCGCCCGTTTCTTCATCTTTCCACAAAAGTCTGATAACAGCCCAGGAAAACCGGCCTCGGGCAAGCGCGTCCGGCGATCCGAGGCGCCAGAGGCGAACGTTTCCCACTCGTCGGATTCCGCTCAACGCATCCCGCGCCATCCGAGCGCGCGCCTTCGAGTTTCGCGGCGTCCCGAGACTGGCCGAGCCGCGGCATCCATTTTGGGCGTGTCTGCAAAACACCGCGCTGGTGAGCCCGCGGTCGTTTTAATCGCGCTACCTTTGTGACTAACCTCGTTTCGTGCTACTCAGGTACCCGCCCGCCCCCGCGCGCAGCGTCGCCGGGCCTTACGTCGGCGCTCTGTGTCGTTTTTCGAAAGTGCACTGTTTTTGCGTTTTAGCGAATTCCGGCCTTGCGCCGCGGGAAACGACTCGGTACTTTGCTGTGGGGGACTTGGGCAGCTCGCGTGTGCACGTTCGCCGCTCATCCCGGCCTCTGGGTAAGTTTTACATTTGCTATTGCAATTTGCGAACCTTTGACAAAATCTGACTTGGAGCAGCTTCGCGGGCGGATGGTAGGTCGGGGCCGCGCGTTCCCTCTGCTAGAATCTTCTAGAAGCCTCCCCCGCATCGCTCGGCACGTTCCCCGAGCGCCTCGGTCGGCGCCGCGCGGTCATCGCCGACCCTCCCATTTCGGACGATTTCGATGCGGCGGCCTCAAGACCTGCGCAATCGCCGCCGTATCGCGCGTCCGGCTCGCTAGGATGCCTAAGCGCATGCGCGATGCGCTCGCCGCGCCCCGGGAGCAAGCGCCGCCTCGCGGTGCGCCCCTTCTCGCAAACTGACCCATTTCACAGAACGCGGTACCCGCCCTCGAGTGTTCCCCCGGGGGACCCAAGACCCGCGGTGCGGCTGTGCAGGGCGTGCCCCACCTTGCTCGCACGTACGCCGCCGCTGCTCTGCGCCCCATCGTCGCGCTGACCCGGCGTTTTCAGATTGCGCCGTTTTCGGTTTTGCGGACGGACTTGGTGTCCCGTGCGCGAACGCGCGGCACGCGCGAGGTCGTGGGGACGCGGCGCACGATTCCCCGGTGGGCGCGAGCGCTGCGTGGCCGCCGTCGCGAGATTTCGGGTGGATAGATTTCGGCACGCAACCTTGTCCCTAGCAGAGATGCAATGTGATTTTCATTTCAGCACTACCTCTAGTGGCACTACAAACTGGTTCCAGTGGGACATGATAGGTAACGGGACGAAGAGCGACGAAAACAGGATTAGATGATGTAGATGCAGTGGATTCGAAGCGGGTATGCATGCGTGAAGGAGGAGATGTGCCGTCTACGGGCCATACGCCGCATGGGGGCCCGGGGACGCGCGCCCGGCGCCGTACGCTGCTTGGGGGCCGGGGGACATCGTGCGAGGGGCGCCATACGCCGCCTGGGGCCCGGGGGACGCCGTGCGGGGGGCGCCATACGCGACCTGCGGCCCCGGCGAGGGCGTCCGCCCGCCGCCGCCGTAGCCCATCTGCGGGCCGGGGCTCGCGCGGCCGGGGTCGTACATCATGGGCGCGGGGCTCGCGCGGCCCATCTGGGTCATCGCGATCGCCTCGCTCTGGCCCCACTCCTGCGGCGGCGGGCCGGCGGCCTCGTTGAACGTCTGGGGGACGGGCCCGCGGTACGGGTCGTAGTACGCGCCGGCGCCGGGGTCGTCGCGGTAGGGCTGGCCCGGGTTGAGGTGCGGGAGCGGGGGGACGGCGTACGGGTCCTCGGAGTGGAAGTCGGCGGAGCTGGCGAATGTGGGGGCGACGGACGGGGCGCGCGAGTGCTCCTCGCCGAAGCCTGCGCGGCCGGTGGAGGTGACGGGCATCGCGTGGCTCTCGCCGCCGCTGTGCGCGTTGAGCTCGGGCCACTTGATGTTCTCGCTGTCGTCAAAGTCTCCGCCCTGCTTCCGGGTGAACTTCCAGATGAAAAACGCTATGACGCAGATGACGGTGACACCGCCTGCAACCGCAAGGCCGATGATGCCCCCGGTGCTCAGGCCCCCGCTATCATCGCTGGTGGAGGATTTGGAGGGGCTCGGTAAAGAAGAAGAAGTCGATGAAGCAGCTTGCTGGCTGGTGATGGTGACGTCCAACGTAACAGTCTCGCCATCGGCGTCCGTCGAAATGCTCCGTGAGAGGCTCAAGGAAGGGGGAGCCGAGGTTGTGACAGATTGCGCGGTTGTCGCAGTAGTAGTGGGAGGCAATGAAGAGGCTGGGGAAGTTGTGGATGTCTGGCCCGCCGTGTCCGAGACCGTTGCAGAGGCCGACGTCGATGTGGTTGTCGCCGTAGCTGAGGTGCTGGTAACGCTAGCACTAGTCGGTGGTGGAAATGGCGGCAGAATTTGTGCTCTAACTGCGAGAGCAGCGGCGAGCAGCGACAGAGTATGACATGGCTTCATGGCCTCCGCCGTCGGATGTCGTCGAGGACGAGGGGGAGGATGAGGATAACGAGGACGAGAAGGTAAAAGGCAGGAGGTCTGGGTCACGTTTTCACGTCAAATAATAGAATGGCTGTACAAAATGACATTCTGATCTGATATTGCAAGTTTCCAAGGTCTACAATAGCATTGCCTTTTGTACAGTTGCGTTCACACGAAGAAAAGCCCGTTGAGCGCTTTTCTCTGGATTGTTTGGTTTTTTTTAACGTTCATGATCTCCTCAATATTCGTACCGCACAGTCAGAGATTTGACTCTGGAGAGAATTTCTGGCGCGGTGACTGGCGGTTCCGCTGTTCCGGCACGCACTGCCTTCAGGAAAGTTGCCGTGTTAATGCGGAGTAAGTGCGGAACACGTCCTGGAACATTTAGTTACTGCCTTGCCCTCTGAGTCTGAACCTTCCAGCTCACCTTTGGTGCGGACCACTTCTGGGTCCAGTGGTCCACAGGAGTGGTACCCGGTATCGCCCATATACGCTTTTGAGTCGCATCGTAAGTCGCGTCGCAACGCCGTGAATATTACGCGATGTTCTTGGCATCCGGATGTGGAGCCCCGGCCGCTCCTTTGTGTCTTCAGCCCAAGGGGTCACGGAAAGCTGAATTCCGGATATTGACCCCCCCGCGCACGTGATAGGTACACGGGGTCCGAGAAAGGCCTATTTCGGACGGTACACTGGGTTCTATACTATCGCTCGTCCCTCTACCCAGTGGTAACACAAATAAGTGGCTAATAAGGCTTTTGAATGCTCTATGTACCGTTGTCTGACATATAAATGCAATTTGTTGAGTCATATGAAAATCAACAGCCATGGATGCTTGTAATTCTCTGCTACAAAAGATACACGGAGGTTGAGAGTTGCTCAAATCAAATAGTACACTTGCACTTGCCCCTTTACTTTGTTCTTGAGATTTTGAGGCCATCCACACGTTCAGCAGCAATATTTTCTTGTAACCGACCGCCGCACGTTGTACTAACCGAGCAACAATGCTGTAACATAGCCGAGGATCATCCATATAAGGCGACTCGGATCACTCCGAGAGGTGGTGGTGGTGGGTACGGTTCCGGGGTCCTGATGGGAGGTTTTGGGGGGTTAATGCCAAAGGTTAGGTTTCGGCTACCCCTTGCTTCAGCCTCGAACAAATTCAGATGTATCGCGTTCCAGCGCGTTCCCCCAGCTCGAGGGGCTTCTAAGTACTGCGAGTCGCATCCCCGAGTATGATTTATTTTTGCGTCCTCATTCTGACGGATCATTGTCGAGATCAGATCATGAGAAAGTGCGCGGAGCAGCGTGAGCGCACCTCCGCTTGTGGCCTCACAGAACATCTATTCTAAGCCCAGACGGCGTCTTGCAGCGCGATCCGCCTCTTCCTCGATGGCATGGGTCCGCTACCAGTGTCCTCTGCCTTGCTGTTAATGTAGCCAACTGGACTGCGGTGATTTGTCACTTCGAGAAGGAACACACGCTGACGACGTACAACACTACCTTAACGTTCCTGAGTGACATGACCGCCTCCTATTCCGCGCCAGCAGCTTGAGCGATCGCGAGGAAGACAGGCTTCGTGTCGCGGAAAGACGTATGTGTCACGGAAAGATCTACGTTCGGGTCGATTCCGAGCACTGCTAAGGACATGCACGGTTTCTGCGCGATTACATGTGGCGAGCATCGTGCAGTTCGCCGCTCTCTGCGAAATCCGCTCGCACCTCGTTCAGTCCGACAGCCCGTCCGACTCCCATATAGGAAAAGTCGCCTGATCATCCGCTTTGACTGGCAGAGGGTCGACGGGGCCATCGAGAAGAACCGTGATCTCCAGTCCCGCTTCCCGGAGTCCGTCCAAGGACCGATCGAAGAAGAAGGTTCGCCCCGCATAGAAGAGCTCCACGCGCTCAAGAACAGGGCGTCGGCTTTGGAGCATCTCCAAGAGGTCGTCGTCACGGCACGAAAGCCCGCCAGTGACGCTAAGGATGCGCAGCCGAGGGAGAAGGACGGGGCGCTTGCCAGGCAGGACGGTCAGCGCCTCAATCAGGGCGTATGTATGGACGTCCCAAGGCCAGCTGATCTCAACATGGTCGACGGCATCGGTGAATCTGAGCAGCGCGATTAGGGTGTGCTCGGGAACTCCGACGTTGCAGAGGCTGAGGTGGGTGAGGGTGCCGGACGAGCCGGTGAGCAGGGAAGTGAGCTGCACGCTGTGGCCCGTATCCACAAAATCGTCGAGGAGTAATCGTTGCAAATTTGGGAAGGCAGCGCAGCCCAGAAAGTCGCGGGTGAAGGCTGCAGTGCACCGCGATATATTCAGGTATCGGATATTCGTCGTTCTTGGCGTTTCTGTCGCCTCCGGCTCGGCTGGAGTCCAACACTCGAAAAGTGATAGTTCTGCAATGGCGGACGAAGCCCGGATGACTTCCAGCACCTGTGACGGTACGCACTGGACGAGAGTGCATTTGGTGAAATTGGTCCATGGGAGTTTGAACCTGATGTCGTAGCGGGCTTCCAGAGTCAGTTCCTCCAACAGCGGGAGAGGTCGGGAAAGATTCCCGAGGTTGAAAGATGACATGACTCGGATTGAGAGGCGTTTCAAGATGGGGAAGTGGCTCGGGGAGCGGCAAATGCATCTCTGTTGGGAAGAGGTGATAGTCAGGTCGAGGGAACGCCAGCGGTGGGAAACGGCGAGCAGCAGCTCCAAGATCATATTATTGTTACTATGTCGATCGGAGAACGTCACAGAAAGCGGGCCTTGTCCAGATCGCTGGAGCTGAAGGGATAAGAGGGAAAATAGCGATCGCGGTGCAGTCTTCTCGTCCTGCAAGCATACGTTGCACCACAGCCGAGGAGTCGATAACGCAACATCCCTCCATCTGCTACAGACGGCCGCATATTTCCGTGGTTTGAACCCATCCTCCTCGTCGCTGCAGTGCATGAATATCTCGGAAAGAATCTCGGTGGGCAGCCGGCGGAGCGAGGAGAGTATGCTCCTGTGTATTCGGACGAATTCCCGGGGTGAGTCCTGGCGCGGTTTTACCCCCGGGGCCAGTACCTCATTCTCCGTGGTCGTTCGTATATCCTCCTCCGCCGCGAGGATGGCACTGAGAATGACGGGGATTTGAGAGTCGAGCGGGATCGTGTTGGAGCGCAGAAGTTCCGGATAAGGAATAGACAAGATCCCCATGGCTTTTGATTAATGGATCTTCCCCAGGCGAGCGACGGGGATCTACAAGTTGTCAAGATTCACGAGTTTCGTGTATGTACCTTTGAAGTGCTTACTGGAGCGCAGTATTGGGCCGAATGGACTAATAGCCAAGCTGAACGACCTGAGGAGATGGATGAGCGAGGGCCGGAACTTTCAGACCGACGACTTCAATGAAGACGAAAAGAGGGACCCCGATAATGTTTTTGACAGTTTCTGTTTGGTTTCTGTTGCCGTGCGAACGCCGGTCATGTTCCTGTCACACGTGATATTCCGATCAGCGGATCATATTCGGGATCGAGCGCTTGGTCCGAGCCAAATATATTTTCTGTCGCCTCTACTAAGCCTATACTCATGTCCACAGTCCAAGTCCATCTGGTTCAAATTGCCACTCTTTCTAGGCTTTGGTTCTTCGAGTCGACCACTTCCCCAGAGCATTTCATAATAGCGGCACTCTCAGTTGACAGTTATTCAGCCTCCCTGCATCCCACAAGCGTGCTATATAGAGCTCCCACTGAAATTGGGGGCCCTATTCACCCCGTTCTAACTTCCCTCTTCTTTCTGGTCTAGATCTTCTACATCAATTTTCCTACGTCCGCCGCGTGTCACGCGGCGGACGCTTTCATTTGTTTTCTATCTTCACGCTCACACAGCTCGAGAAAGTCTAAGCAGAAGTGTCCCTTTACCCAGGAAGTTTCAGATGGGGTGCATATATGTACAAGATTGGAGGGGAGCACTCCCCTCAAATGCCTTGTGGCTGGCTATACATTCCAACACTTCTCAAAGGCTATGGCTTGCGCAACTTATCTCCCATGAAATTTATCTTCGAAAAATCCCAGGCATGCTCAAGGTATGGGCAATAAACTCATCCAGTAGATGTGTATATATAATATCATATTCCGCTATTGTGTGTTCATGGTAGATTGTTCCCTCAATGAGCCCGGGCTCTGATACTCAATTAAAAGTGATTCTACACCCAATCTCAATGCTCACCACGTGAACAGGGTGGCTGGGAATGGCTTTAGAATGCGCCATGCGGGCCCGCATGCTTCTCCCGCACCCGCATTTTGAACCTTCTATTTTCCTGGGTGCCTCGCAATTGAATACAAATACTAAATTCAAGCATCATGCGAGGGAAATGAGAGGCAAAGAAGTCAAGTACATTGTGCACAAGCAATCATTATGATCTCAATCGAGTTGATCAGGGCTGGATTAGACGAATTGGTATCCACATATCAGTGGATTGAAACCCCGCAGAGCTGATACATGGATCGACATTCCTTGGGTATCTCTCAAATATCTAAAGCACTTACTTGAAGGTAGGCATCTAAGCGAGGGTGTATCTTGGTAGTACCAACAGTTGATCAGCCGACGAGGCATATCGGGTTGATAAAGCGGTTACTTTCGTGTCGACTGAGCTGGTCGACCGATTTAAAAGAGGGGAGACACATCCTCACGAGTTAGAACCTGGCAGGGCTGTTGACGGTTTGAATTCAGGTGCAGATCTTGCTAACATACTTGGCGCGCGTACCCGCGCGGATAATACATGATCATCGCGTCTTGTCGAGATGTTTATTAGACCCGCCGCGCTGATCATCTTTGCCCTTTCAAGCAGATTGGAAGTAAGGTAGATTGAGATGGGCTGCGTGTAAGCCCGCGTGGTCCGTGTTCCGTACGTGGCACGATTCGATGGTTGCGTGGCCTTGCGCGGCTATGAATCCGAGAACTTGTATGTCGAATCTCGATGCCAGCGGGAGGCATGGGGAAAAATCGATGGTGTGGCGTTTGTACGAAAGAAATCATGCCAGGTCGAGAGACAGAGAAACATAGGCTGAGCGCCAAGTGAGAGCGGCATAAAAGTTCAGAGGTGTCGCAGTCCATGTCAATGCGTGTACGTGCCTTGCATTCAAGTGTGTAGTTGCTAACTTTGATCCCACCAGCATTTTGATCCGTCGCGAGCCAATTCACAATCAATCGTCTCACTTAAGCTTGTCGTGTCAAAAGGCGGCAGCAGATGCTTAATCATCAAGACTGGATCGGTGCATAGTAACCTAAATGGCCTGCAAAACGGGGAAGACAATGTTAGCCTAGGTAGCAGGTAGGCAGGTTGAACAACGAAGTTGAACAGTGAATGATGAGCGTACTAGTTCTGCGGCTTCGCCGCCTCGAGATTCGGTGAGCGCCTGACATGGGACCTTTCGAGTGCGTACATACATTTGGCGTCGGGACTTAGATGTCGGGGGTGGAGAATTGCCAATGGTCGGCTTTGGTTTAGCGCGCGCCGAGGCGGCCGGAACCTATATCCGCCGGCTTCGCAAGCATAATGCTCACACATTGCGGAGGAGCGGATTCGATGTCCGAACGCGGGGGGTTTGAGACGATTGGATGGCCGAAGATCAGGGTTATTTTGGGTGATTCGGATGCGACCTGCGATGATGAACATGAAAAGTGGATGGGTTGGGATGCCAGCCCTGGGATTCGCGTTCACATTCTTGATGTTGAGGGATGCGGCTTTCCGAAGCGAGGCGAGGCGGCACGTAGGCATGCGTGAGGATAGATGACGAAGAGGTTGATTCGGACGAAACAACACGACAAGACGCGACACGACGCGGAGGAAAAGAGTTGGAGCACTGCCTTGAGATATCAAGTCTGTACAGCCACGGCAGTAGCTAAAGAGGGGGCAGTGCTGCGGGGTGGCGGGCAGTGCAGCTGGTTAATGACTTGAGGCAAAAAAAAATGCAAGGAGAAATCGACGGGGGTTGGGACGATGCGTTGAACAGAGTTAGATTGTGATGGTTGTCCGGGTTAGATTTGGCTAGGTGTTTCGAGTCAAGCACAGACAAACAAAAGGAGCTCTCGTTTTCAGACAACACTGCATCTTAACCTCTTCTCCGTGACTCTGTACTGCCTCTCGCCACAGAGTTGATTCCAATGGATCCTCACCATCAGGACCGCGACTATATAGCCGATACGGACTATCATCAGCCTTCCCCCGAGTCGTTCACCATCGCCCTTGACCCACAGTCGCCGTACGACCTCGAGTACTCCAACCTGGGCAGTCCTCCCTTCCCTCACACACCTTCGTACAACGGTTCCTACCACAACTCGCCCTACTCCAACCACTCCGAGCTTAGCTTTCCCGGAGAGCAGGAACCCTTCAGGCTTTTCGAGGACGAACCAGCCGGCCGCGTCTCTGTTCCAGACTACGATCCATCCGAATACGACCCCCCGCAGTCGTCCCTCCTTATGTTTAATGACGGCGATTATATGCCAAGCCCCTACGATCACTCTCAGTTGTCCTCTGTCCCAGTTGCAGCTGGCCCCGATCCCCGCGGATCCTACGATTACAGCTCCCCTTCCAGTAATGGCGGCGGCGACAGTGGCGAGGACAGCAAGCGCCGAAGCAGGGAGTCCTCAATTTCCTCAAATCACATCTCGCCGTCTCCGCGAATAGATGTCGCACAGTCCTTCGAGAACATGTCGTTCCGCTCACCCAACTGGGGTACGGAGCCCCTTCCACGCGACCGACCCGGCTCGCCACATGTGCAGAAGCCTCAATCTCCCCCGCGCTTGCTTATGCCCGACACGGGCAGCAGTGCTGGCCCCAGTTTTCCCCCGCCGACGATCAATGCACCTGAAGGTGACGGTGGTGTCCTCGGCCCGCGGCTACACATCGTACCAGCAACACCTGTGAGCGGTGGTGGTGCCGCATCCTCCGCTGTACCTTTCCAGACGAGTCTGGATACGCTTCACCAGGGTGAGTCAGATTATCCCGTAATGCTCCGATAAGACAGGATGCTCACTAATACTTTAGATTCGTCGCAAGCTTGGGACCAGGCGTCACAGCAGGACGAACACCAGTACCGCGACCAGTCTAATTATGATTTTTCGTCGCACAGCAACAACGACGCCAATGCCCAAATACGAAATGCTCCTGCAGGCCATAGCAATGCCCCAGCCCCATTCCTCTACCCAGGCATGGCGAGGACGCGCAGCAAATCGGACACCTCGCTCGAGGCTCCGGCGTGGGACAACGGAAACAGCTTTATCGGGCAGATGGGCAACATCGGGTCTGCGCTTGACGACACGATATCTATGAATGACACTCTGCCCGGCCCACAGCAGCAACAGTCGCCACGGCACGCGTTTGAGCACGGTCCTCCCAGCGACGGCAGCACCCATCGTGGCTCGTTCGGCGCACAAGCGCCCCAGCCATCGCTGAATAACTTTTCCTTCGGCTCCACTCCAGGCTCTGCAGGGCTCGACGGCCATTTCCTCTCACCTGACGCCGGCGTCAACTTGAGGCGCTCCAAGTCAGCTGCGGAACGGCCGACACATGTGCGGCAGTCGCGCTCGGAAGATATCCGCCCAGGCGGGCATCTCTATCCGCCTGGCGACGGAGACTTTATGCGCTCCTCGCGGCAATTCCTCTCCCCCGTCGAGCCTTTGCCGCGGATTGGGGGCCATCGCCACTACCGCAGCGCGTCATCTGGCTCCGCGCGTAGTGGTTCACAGTGGAGTGGCGCATCGTCGCAGCGCCCGAGTCCGTATCCCTCCCCGAATGTATCACCGCACTCGCGCTACGAAGATTTACCCGACATGGATGGGCCAGGACCCAGCGCGGGCGGGCCAATCATCGTGTCGAAGCAGAACGTGACGACAGTACGCACGAGCAAGGCGTCACACAACCGGCGCAAGCAAGAGGCGACGTTCGTGTGCCCCGTGCCCGGCTGTGGGAGCACCTTCACGCGGAGCTTCAATCTCAAAGGCCACATTCGCTCACACAACGAGGAGAAGCCGTTCTTGTGCAAGTGGCCCGGGTGCGGAAAGGGTTTTGCGCGGCAACACGACTGCAAGCGGCACGAGCAGCTGCATACAAACTATCGGCCATTCACGTGCGACGGGTGCAACAAGCAGTTCGCGCGGATGGACGCGCTGAACCGGCATCGTGCGTGGTGTTCTCTTCATTCCTTATGTTTGTGCTTACAAGACCGTCTGCAGTGCGATCGGAGGGCGGTGCAGAGTGCCAGCGGACGCTCGAGGCGAACGGGCAAATGCCCGACTTTGCGAACGGGCTCATGCCCGGGGACATGGGTGGTGGCGGCCGTCCGCGCTCGTTCAGTACGGGCAGCTACCCCGGCTCCCCTGAGCCCCCGCCCGCGCTCCGCATGACCACCAAGACGGAGGATCCATGGGCGAACATGAATGGCGTCGCGCTATAGCCTTCCTGCCCTTCCCATCTTCCCCCCCCCCCTCCGCTTTGTTATCAATTCACTGTATCCTTACATTTCTCTCCCCATATCCCCGGACGCTCGTACATACCATACCCTCGTTTCAATCACCTTCCTCGCTATTACTCGCTTCTTGTTTTTGCACTTGTTATCTATTGCGCTATGCCCACGTCTTGGTCTCCACCACGTCTTGGCCTCAACCACACTCTCTCTCTTATCGCGGATATATATTTTTCCAACGCTTGCTACTCCTATACTACTACAGTGAAGAGAAGAAGAATAGTGCATTTGTACATGTCCTGTATAGATAGGAATAACTGTGACAATGTATTACAACTCGAAACCACTTTTGGGCCAGCTAAAGCAACGCAAGGACCGTGTACCTAGTATTTACGAGGGGGCATGGACCAAACAGGTGGGACACGGGGACGTCCGGCGCACTTGCAGACTTTGGACGGTAACGAAGTCCGTCTGAATGAGTTGATGTATGTATACAAAAAGCTGCTAGAATGAATGACGTGCATCGGGACACACTTTATTTTGAAGCGGCATGAGAGCTTCCTATCCAATTTTCACCCACCCAACCATTGCTCTTGTTGCGTGACGCTTGTGGGACGCTGGCGCATTCTAGAGGGAAGAATGTAATTGAGGACTGAAGCAAAAATATAGCGCGACATAAGTACGGTGTCTCGGAAACGGTGAATTCACCAGGGACCAGACTTGAGTACTTGAGTGAGTATATGCTTGTGACGGAGAATCAGACACCGCGGATCTGGCACGCAGAGGACGTGCGGCAGGGTTCGCGACTTATTCAAGTGAGAGAAGCGAGCCCAAGAATCAGAAAGATATGCAAGTTTGGAGAGAAGGTGGACCGGAAGTGGAATGGGTCTGTCGGCCTGGAAGCTTAGACTGGTTGCCTGCGGTTCACGGGGCTGGAAGGGGGGAGGTCGTCTGGCTATCTCTCGCCCGAAGCTGTTCCAAACGCTCCCTCCAAGAAAAGTAAGAGAGAGGAGAGTGAGAGAGAGAGAGTCGGGAAACGGGCCGGCACAGGTCACGTGCGTCAACACCCTGTCAGACTCGGTGACTGGTCACTGACTCTAAGTCTCCAAGTTCAAGCCTGTTCAGTCGTCTTGCTTGGTTCTCGCCCAGCCAGGATCGAGTCCCGTTCTTCGATCAGTTACCAGTTTCCGCGGAGGGGTACCACGCAGACCGAAAATCTCGTTGCGTTGGAACGAAGAAGGTCTCAAGGACTTGCCAAGGACCTTGTTTCTCCTGCTACTGGGTCAACCTGGATGGCCGCTACGGCACCAAATGCCAACCCGTACCTGCTAGTCCCTGCTGCTAACGGTAGTAATGGGAGCACCAGCATAGCTCGGACGGTTTCAAACAGCCTCGCAGCGTCCTCTGCGAGCTCTACGAATCCGAATGCATTCCGTGCGCCTGCCCACAAGCATGCACATCACCTCCACTCAATCCCCCCTCGCGAGAAGAGCACACGGACACTCATCATCGACCACATGCTGTGGGTACACGGTCGGCTCACCTCTCTGTGCCGGTGTACAGTCGTTCATTCTGCACGCAGGCCGCACGCGTTTCGCCCAGGCGCGCGCGGAGCTGGGCATGACGGACCGCACCGGCGGCCCCGGTACGCCGCAGTTTGCGCACCGGAACCGCCCAGAGAACTACGAGGAGGAGGACGACGTGGGGAGCGACGGTGAGGACGCCGTGACGCTCAAGGCGCGCGCCGGTGACCCGGGGCGTCCGCACAACGACGACGAGGACGAGCGTCTGCGATCGCAGGACCTCGTTCTCGCGCGCGCGCTTCGCCTCCGTGCAGAGGGCGTCGAGAAGGTTGTCACCTCCATGCTCGACCAGCCGCCGCCGCTGCACCGCGCGCTCGACGAGGACCTCATGACGCCGCCGACATCCCCGCGCATTGTCCCTGCGGGATCCGGAGCCAAGGATCCGCACATGCTACCAAACGGTGTTCGGCTGAGGCTCGCGCTCGGAACGATGATCAACGACCTGTTTGCGCGTCAGGCCCCCATCCCGCCGCATCGCCACCGGAGCCAATCGGTTTCGGCCGCAAGCCCAAGCACAAGGATAGAAGTCCCCGCGCTCACGCTGCCACCGGCGCTTGTGCCCCTCGCGACGGTGTCTGCGGCATGCCCCGACAAGCCGAACGTGCAGCCGTGGACGCGCCCCAGCTCGAGCATGCGCCCGGGGCCGGGGCCCATGTATCCCGTGCGTGCGACGGAGTACATTCTGCGGCGCAACTGACCAGCGTGGACCAGGTGCAACCGCGCTCGCCGCCGATGGCCAGTGCACGCACGCGCGCGCTGTACATGGCGGGCGCAGACCCGAGCACCGCTAACTCGCCCCCCGCGTTCCGATGCCCGCGCCACCTGCACACGGGCTGCGAGATTTGCGTGGAGGCCAAGTCGACACCGCGAACCGGTTCAAGTGCCACGCGGGGGCGTGCTTCCGGGGAGTATGGCGGCGCGGGGGGCGGACGTCCGCAGTATTGGAAGGCACTTCCGGGTGGGGTTAGTCCCGAGGGCGGGGGCATCACAGGCTGGCAGGACGGCAGCGGGATCGGGTCCGGACTATCGCGGCCCGCGCGCGCAGGGACGGTGCTACGCCGACGAACGAAGGGCGAGGGAACGGGAACGGAGGCGGTATGCGATGGCGCGGGTAACACGAAGCTCTCTGAGCTCATCGCGCGCTTTCTGCGGCTCTCAGCGATGGTTTCAGCAGAAATGGGGCGCGAAGCGCGCGGGGAGGAAGAAGAGCCAGCGTCGCCCGCATCACCGACGGAGGACAAAGACGACGTCGACGGTGACGGTGACGGGGAGTACTCGACGTCGCCATCAACCGAGCGGGGTGGATGGGAAGGCGCGCCGCCCCCAGAGATGGAGCCTCTCCCACCTCCCGCGACACCGCTCCCACCCCAGGCGCAGGCGAGTCCATACGAGAACCAGACCCCGATATATGGCTCCGCTCTGCGCCCCTCGCGCGAGTGGTACCTGCTTCTCGCGGGGCTACTTACTCGCGCAGTGCTCGAGGGATACCTTACCGCAGGCTGGCGGGGACCCGATGCTGTCGACTGCTTGCTCAAGGTCGGGCTCGGGCTGGGTGTACCGCCGCTAGCCAGCCCCTCGGCTCCGGACGCGTTCGCTCAGTTTGACCCCGACGAGCTTCCGAGCCTCCTCGATGCTGCGCGCATGCTCTTCCCCACACTGCGCGACGGGAACGCGGGCGGGACCAAGGGTCTCGCGGAGGAGGAGTATGAAATGGAGATGGAGACACGACTGCGGCGGGTGAGCTCGGTTCCTGCTGTGCTTATAGAGCGGTCCACTGAGGGTGCGCACAGTTCTATGATATCCCGCAGTCAACGCCGGACCTCTCCACGCACATGGAGGACCTTGCGTGGCAGTATCCAGCCGAACCCGTCGAACGCGCTGCCGTGCGCTTCTGTGAGGCGATTGAAAAATGGCGCGGCAAGCCGGAGCTCGAGACTGTTCGTCCCTCATTCGTTCTTTCTATCACAGCCACGCTGATGGCTCTTCCCGATGCCATAGTACAAGAAAAAACCGCCCGCTTCCTCGTCGGTGGCGGACACGCCGAGCAGCGCGTCCATGGCGATCGACACACTGGTGCACGGCAGCCCTGCGACGAGCACAACGACGGGGACGGTGGCCGCACCGCGCAGCACGCGCAAACCGTCGATCGACGTGTACTTCCCCCAACCGTTCCCGCGGCGGCAGAGCGCGTGGAACCCGAACAAGAGGCTGCGCTCCCCGGACCCCCAGGGAGGGCGCGGATCGCCGGCCAAGGCGCCCAGGATCGTCAACAACGATCCCACCTCCTAGCTGCACTTTCATACATATACTGTTTTTTTTTTGAATTGCTTCTATCTGCTATCGCTGCTATGTAATAATGTATTACGGGCGGAATGTATCTGAAGGCTGTAAGTATGTATGTAGTATAGAGATGAAAGGACGATTGTCGACCTGCCCTGTGTTTTTTTCCCCGCAACTTAAACTGATCAGTTGAGCCGGATCGGTGAGCCGATGTGACTTGGATGTGACCGTGACCATCTCTCTACGAAGTCCAACCACTGCCAGTACCTGCCAGTACTGCCCGGAGGCCTTGCGCTTGAGCCCTTAATAGGTCCTAAAATCTTCTCGCTAGGGTTGAACGTCGGCGAGCTGAACCAGTAAGGCGCAGTGCGGCACGCCGGCGCACTGCGAAGCGCTTTGAAGATTTAGACGCAGATATCCGAGTCTCCCGCAGATTCTGCCCTATGATCTCACGCTTTGCGTCCCACACCGTACGTTTCAGCAGAGGCACATATGGTGAATCAAACTCAAACTTCGAAACCCAGAATATACCAGCCAGGCCATACTGGAGTCCTGGCTCCGCGACACTCGTGTGATACTAATACAAGACCGGGTTCAGCGACTCGAAAGTCGTGAACTATAGCGTCGGGTTCACTAGTCGTTGTGTTATCACTGCGACTAACCTGACGGCCTTTCGCTCGGAGACGACACAACGCGTATGAATCCTGTATGCCGTAACTCTATATACCATGTCTCTGTCAAGCTGATCTGAATCTGAAAGCTACGTCCGCGGACAGGCTTCGCGACTGCGACCTCGCGAATGACTTCATCATGCGACCACTGCCTGCGAAATATCAGCACCCCGACGTAGTCCGTTTACCCCTATGCCGTCTGTCTCTTGTCCGCTGACATGCATTCGTATGAAACCGAAGGGTAGACCACAAACAGGATTACGAAGTTGCTTTTTGGAGCCACATTTACGCACGACTCCTGGAAACGGTGAAACTGTTGCTGCTGTTATTTGTATCACCCCAATCATATAGCCCTCAGTGACATGGAATTCGGCTCAATGTGTTAAGAACGAACGCGAGCCTCAACTAACGGAAGCACCTGACTTCGGGTTTTGGTTAGTTGGGGACCCGTTCAAAGCGTGTTGAACGGTTGATACGAAAGATGAGTACATGAAGCTCTAGCCTTTAGTGACCTTACATTCCTCAGGCTCGACTATCAATGCGAATGTCGGGGTCGGATATCCACCTCCCGGCACCGAGCTCTCCCACATCCCATGAGTCCAGCTCAGAATTATAAGCAATAACGGACGGGGCCGCAAAAAAGCCGCTTCATCGCCGATTGTACTCACACGTTCCCTCCTAACGAAGTACCGCTAAAACGGTGCGCGCTCAAGTTATCTCTGCGGGCACAAACCTCCGATGACCGGACGTTTTCAATATTGGAGATCGTTTCAATTCAATTGTCCGCGTGGTTGTACCTTCTTCTTTGCTCCAGCGTCCTGGGTCTGGGTTGACACAGGTTAGACATAGGCACGGGAGCAAATTTCACTAGGCCTTTCCCAGAATAATGCCGGGAAAAAGCATAAAAGCCTCAATCCTAAACACAGCTCCCCAGCTCCTGCGCTTTTCTGAACCGACAAAGAGCAATTCCGGACCGAAGAATGCTGTTCACTGCTGCGCTACTGACTCTAATTCCCATCATTCTCGCGGCGGACCATCCCGTGACCGTTGGACTCAACGGAGGGCTCACCTTCACCCCCAACCAAATTGCCGCCGACATTGGCGACACTCTTACCTTCACTTTGTATGTATAGCACAACATTATGTCACCTTACACAACACATTTGTTGGGGATATATTTCTAGCGTCTCGAAAAATCGTAAGCATCAGGATCTTTCATTCTGTCCATCATAAAACAGCGTTGACGAATGAATATTGAGACACTGCGACTACAACCAATTTCTCTGGCGCCGTCTGTCCTCCTCCTGTAGGAGGGGTAGGTCCGAACGGTTTCGACTCTGGATTGTGAGTGGTTTTCAGGCGGTCAATTTCACAAACTTCTTGACTCAACTGGGATGATAGCCAGCCGGCCCTCGGGACAGCCACACCTCAGTTCGTGTACACAGTGGTCGACACAGACCCTCACTTCGTGTCATGCATGCAGGCTGCTGGAGCTCATTGCCGTCAGTTTCTTATACTTATCACGCTGGAACTCACGCACTGACGTGAGATCTTCTCCGCATAGGGGCTGGTATGAACTTTGCCTTGAATCCCACCGCTACCATGACGTTCGATGATTTTAACTCGAATGCGATGGCTTCGTAATAAGTGAAGCAAAGGATTTCTAGTAGCTGTGCTTCCAAGTAATTGAATTTCACCTAGGGATTCATTTTAGTTGATAACATTTCTTGATTCAACTTGGATTTCTCAGATCTCAGCCTTGGTCCTTGGACAACGTTACAGTTGAATTATGATCTGTAGCATTGACAGCCCGCACGGCCGAGAAGGATACTCCCCGTTGAGCCCGAAAATTTCGCGCTGCTAGATGCCGCTCTGGATTGATTTTTCGTGTGATTTTGATTGGCTACCCGCTTTTCAACATGCACGGCCACAAAAGTTCGACTGTCACGTGCAGTAGGAGAGCCATAGTCTAACTTGAGTCTCAGTCTAAGAGTCGTCTAAGTATCAGTGGACCGCTTAATGCTCCCGAACCCATCGGACTACCATGGAGGCTAGCTCGCGTCCCTCTTCCTCGCGCTTCTTGAGCCCGGAACCAGCCATCCCATCCAGACGCTTGGAGTCTTTCGCTCCCTTACCTTTGTTCCACGCTTCTTCGATAGCACCCGCCCAGTCTCCTGCCTCATACGATTGGCGAGGGAGCTCTACACCGACTCCTTCGTGGTCGAGGAGCCGTCGAAGCCCATGCTCCTCGATGAACAACGGCCGTGATACTATTGATACATCGTCGATGATCGCCGTAACAAAGATAGCAACATACCATATACAAACGGCGTACACGAATCAACGCACTCCGCGACGGTCCCGTATCCCTAAGGCAACATGAAGTCGCCGCTCGCAGAATGATGCGACAAACTCACCAGCTTTCCGAGGAGAACGTCCCCGACAGCCGTCAAGTCGGGCATGTACACGTCTCGCGGCGCAACGAAGAATCCGTCAGGAAGGTCCGAATCATCGCCATCCGCATGCTCGTTCCACTGCTCTTTGGAGACGCCACAGACGATGGCAATCCAAGTTTCGTCGGGCAAAAGCTGCGGAAGCTCCTCTGGTTCGAACCCGTCTTCGAAAGAGTCAAAGTAAGGCTGGTCGCCAGCAGACAGGTTTGGGGTTGGCGGCACAGTTTCGAAAGCGAAGATATCGGCGTTGCGAGGGGACGTGGGATTAGTGAGAGGCTTGGATGCCGGGGGAGCTCCGGGGACCCACAGATGGGAGGCGGTAGCCAGACGCGGGGATGTTACCGCCGATGGAGGATCGATATGACTGTCGAGTGATGCCGGAATATGCAAGTGAGGCTCTGGTAGGCTTCGGCTGAGATGGGCCGGCTCAACTCCGTTGGGGATCGATGGTGAACCGCATACCGGGCTCAGTTGTCGGCTTGTGCGCTTACTAGGCGTGGCACTCCCAGATCTACTTGGGCGCCTAAAAACCTGACCTCCAAAAGAGACGACAAGGATTTTCGTCAGGTTCTGGTCGTGGAGGTGAGGGGGTATCCCGATCGAGTCCAGGAGCTGGGAGCGACCCGCCGGCGAGTACACAGAGATCGTTGGTGAGCGAACCAGAAGCGGCACGGGGATAATTTGTCGAACAGGCTTTTTGCGTGATGGTTCAGGATATTCTATGGAAGGATGAAGGATGGCCGTGGATGGCGGTTCGGCCAATGAAGTCAGCAGATGAGTTCGAAATCTATTCGTGTGAGGATCCACCCACTCGGATGAGGGAAGACTGGGGGCTTTTGCAAAAGCTGGGATCGGGATGTAGCCAGGGAGCCGAAGTAGAAGGTCGGCACAACGATACCCAGTGTGAATTTGATCAACTGAGCTGGGTTTAGTGGCGGAAGAATGCGAAAGGCGAGCGTACCGAGGGGTTCTAGCTCTGCGGGCGATACGGGGATGTCTGGGACAAGCGCATGGAAGTGATCCTGCTCCGGGGAATCGACGAGCGTGGTCGCAAGATAGCTGTATACCGAGTCAAAGGTGAAGTTGGTGACCAGAATTGAGGGGATTCCGCGTTCCGTGGCTGCCAAGCTATAGAGTATAAGCACTGTGCGAGGGTTCAAAGGATGACCTACCAGCCAATAAATGCAGAATCACTCAAAACACAGTCGGCATGGATCTCGCTGAGCCAGTCTCGTTCTGTTCGCAGGATCGTGTCCTTCAGCTCCAAGAATGATTTCAAGACAGCGACACTTTGCTGACGATCTACGCGATAGCTTTCCGCAGGATAAGCCGTTGTACATGGAGGAAAATGGAGACTCACGCCAAGGGTTGTACAATAACAGGATCGATGTTCGCATTGCGATAAACAGCACCGAGATCCACACTGTCCGAGAATACGTGCTTTGGGGCCGAGGATACGATGTAGATTCTTGGTCTGTCGGCCTCCGGAAGGCGAAGCAGGTGGCTTGCCAATGCCGACACCCTCGTCGCGTGCCCGTAGCCTAGAAGTTGCTTCACGATTGGGTCCAAGCTGAAGCGCTGAAGTCCGATGCTTACCGTGACCCGAGCAGTAGTATGCGAATGTGAGTGGGCGCATGAGTGTGGGACGGCGCGTCTCCGGGATCACTGGCAAGTTATGTGTACTTGGTCAGTGCACAGTGGCACGACGGCAAACGGTCCGAAAGTCCGTTGGAGAAGTCCGAAATTTCGGTCTTTGCCACCTGCCAAACGAGTCGTGCACTTCGCGAGGCAAAGTTCGCCGCTCGCTTTCTCTACGGTCAACCCATGAAGCTGAACAACCTTCGGAGGGTGGGAAGTGAACGCCCTGTGTCTGTCCCCCCTTCTCTTCCGGCCTCACAATCCGACCCGCTCAACAACCGACCGTCTTCTATCCCTCCCGGAGCTCTAGGTCACCACCGGATCTCAAGCGATGTGCAGCTACCAAAAGGCCAGGGAACATCCCTCGACCTCATGACTCACCTCCAGCGCTCTGGGCCATCCGTGGTTAAGACTAGAACTGGCAGCGTGCTATCCAGAGGGTTTATCTTGAAAACGGATCACTACCCTTCAGGTGTGGATGATCCAGACCTTTCAGGTAGTAAATGCCTCACAGATATGCAGGTCGTGCGCTCGATCTAGATCTGAACGTCCATGGGGCGCCCAACTTTCGAGCCCCGCGCATCGGCGATCTGAACGTCTTTGGCGTTGCTCAGCCTCGGACACAAGGCCTGCGTGCTATCCTGTCTGTGCTCAGATGCCGCCCAGGTGCATCTAATCCTTCCCATGTCGTCTGGTTCTCGACTCGCGAGGAACCTATCGGCAAGTCGAATATATCTGTCAAGGCTGCCTCATTAAACCTAATCAGTGTACATTTCCGGGCGCCCTTTCGTGTTGCGGGACGCTTCCCAGCCAAGACGCACGCTTTCTTTGTCTGACCGCGCCGAGAACCTTGAAGCTATAGAAAACCGAATGAAGAACGACATCCTGCAAGAGGCTACTCGGTACGTGATCTAAGCTTGCAGTTCTTCCGAAACCATACCGACGGAACACAAGGTTTGGTGGCTTGGTTTTGACTCACAACGAGATGGGTCAGTGCCTCAGAGTCTTTCTGATTTAGGCTTATCCCGCCGTAGCTGCAGATATCGGAGAAGGAGCTATACTGCCGACGTGGACGTCCGTCGACACGTCCAATGTGAAAACTTCGAGGGAGCTTTGGGGTGAAATGAAGAGACAGGGGTGGAACGTCGACGTTGGTCATTCATGCTTCTCATATGCTCGCCGTGTGATTCCTCTCCTCCCAGTATCACCGGTACGCGTTTAGCCGCGGATCTTTTGCAAACTCCCTTCCTAGACGCATTACTTTCGTAGGATTCCTATCGCACCGGACAGGCCAATCGAGGACAATTACCTCGATGCGTACCTTCGAGTCATCCGCACCACTGACCCATTGCGCACCGCACTCGTTTTCTCATGCGGCATGGGAGCGGTCCGTACTACTTTTGCAATGGTGGCCGCTTCGATCGTCCGGAGGAAGCAGCTCATAGTTAGAGGCCTCGCCGATCCTTACGCGATCAAGACCAACGCGGTCAACACCCCCATTCCTCTCGGGACGCCCACCGGGAGCGTGTGTGATTCTCTGTTTTCTCCGAAAACGTGCGCTAATTATACCGCTCTTCAGTCTCCAAGTCAGGTATGAAGATGGGTTTGACATCAGCACTGCTGTACCACTCAATCCACACGCAGGATCCGGGATCCAAAATAATGCAAGCTTTTGAACAAGCGACGGCCCAGCAAGAGCTAAGCAGATCTCTTCTGCGATTGACCTATCTCCTCCAGCAATGTCAGTACAAGTTTTTATATCTGGTTTCGGATTCTGAATATTACGCCTCAAGGTCTTCAAAACCGGAATTCGCAGTCTGCGATCGAACTGCTGATGACGCATCCCGCGCTGCTGGAAAATCTTCGGAAGGCTCATATGGGCAATTACGGAGTGATTCTCAGCTTACTGGGTTGTTTGGACCACGGCCTGCAAGCCAAGAGGCTCGTAGATCGTGTCATTGATGCTAGTGAGAATCTGTGTTGCTGTCTCATTTTACGAATTTACGTCACGAAATAGCGGACCATGTAACAAATCTCCGGGAAGATATTCTTATACATCGTTTGAAGTATTCCATGACAAGTATGGACGATGTGAAAGGCCAGGACTTTTTGGACAAGGCTGTCAAGGCGCTCGAAAAATAGTGCGTCTTGTAGGGTATCCGCTTCACATCCTAATCTTCGTGGTTGCACTCAGTTTCTTCATGATCGCCTTTGCATCTTTCGTCGACAGCGCCCACGATTTTTCTGAGAGTTTTTCAGACTGGCTGAAGGTGCGCTTTATCTTCTCTGTAAAGCCATACTAACATGAACTCTAGGCCCGGACGGAAATATGGAAGTATGTTGATCTTTCTTTAATCCAACATCAGTCCTGATTCGTCGAACATAGCCAAATCAAGTTCTTGCGCAAATCTTACGGCTCACGCCTGAATGTGTTCGCCCCAATCAATGATCTTTCTTCGCTCTCGAAAACTAACTGGGAGGATCGTACACTGGTTGCTGGAAAGAATAACGATGTGGCGATCGCGGGCGGGCAGATCCTTGGAGATGAATACTCAACGCATGTTGTCAAGGTGGTATTCGCAGCACATCCCATGGCCGCCCCCACTGATGCGCCGTCCAGAATCGAAGCGGCATTATCCTTCGCGAAGGGTCAGTTTTTTTTTCTCTTCTCATGTTACGGGCCATACTGAACCTGATACAGCACTCTTCTCAAGTCCGATCAGTGGCTTCAGGAGTCGCACCATGTTGATCATGGCGTGCGTGGCGCGATCAACTTCAGACGAGTCCCTGGGAGCAATATATATGCTCTTGGCCAACCGAGTCTTGAGGCCATCAACGAAGTCGTGGCGCGCATCAAAAACTCCCATCCGTCTGCGCAGCGGGTAATCTGGATTACATTGAGAGAGGAGCCCATCGTGTACATCAATGGTGCCCCCTACTGTCTTCGCCGAGAAGGATTTTCTCTTCGGAATATGAAGGGTATGGAACACACCTGTCGGCGATTGGATTTTCTAACCCTTGCGATCAGACTACGGCGGTATCTCAGCGTCACGCTTGGAGATCTTGGAGGAACGCCTCAGGGACGATGTCATCGCAGAACTGCAGACATTCGGCGGGAGGTCGGACATCATATCGTCTCTCGAGTAGCCGCTCACTTTCGCTGCTCAGACTCCTGCTTCATTCGGAAGCTGAAGATGGTTCTGTCATACCAGTATGGGAAGAAATTCAGAAGGCGGACGTTGTAGTCCTGAAAGACGTGATGGCATCTCACAAAGCAACGGACGGTCTCGAGCTCGATTATCACCGAATCCCGATGACCGCTGAAAGGCCACCTGATTTTTCCGACCTGCAGGATCTCATCGACGTAGTTCTTGCCTCGTCTAATAACACGCCGATCGTGGTCAATTGCCAACTTGGTCGGGGGAGGAGCACTCTCGCATCTGTGGGTGGTTCCAATTCTATGGACTTGGCAAATTGTGACATTCACAGATCATCCTATTGCTGATCCGACAGTGGCTTGAGTCCAGGCGACTCCCCACAACGCCTGAAACGCCTAGAAATAAAAGGCGGACACTTTCCATGATGTCACTGCCGCCAATGGACCCTGTTGAACCGTCGAAGAACCGACATTCGTACCAGATAATAAACAGTGAGTGTTCGTTCACAATCATTTATCCGTCAGTGTCTAAACATTCCGGAGACCTTTTGCGGGTTATTCGAAGGGGTCTTGCCGTCAAGAGCACTGTCGACGATGCCATCGATCGTGCGGACGTAGTATACAACCTTCGGGACGCAATCGAGGAGGCTCGAACTCGGGCAGATCAAGCGACAGATGATAAAGACAAGCGCAAACACGCCCAAAAAGGTTTCAACTTGATTAGATAACATGGCTTTCATCTGAACCCATTTGGCATCACAGGGCTGCAAAACTTACACCGCTACTTCGCACTAATCGTGTTTCAGGCATATCTACAGTCAACAGAGCCAGATACAAGACAGTCATTCGAGACTATAGAAACATTCGTCAAAAATCAGCCTGGTAAGCACTGAGCATCGATACACATCTGACGACCCATATATCTGGCCAGTCATCAGAACATTTGAAAATGAGCTCTTTGCGGACGGAGTCAACGCACTTAAACCATTAGAGCGCGCTGATTTGAGCGATGGTGTTGCGCACCCCGATGAAGTCAATCAAATTGTCGTCAATCGTTCTGGCAGCATCCTCTCAGCATCCACCATCCTCAAAAATGACATGTTCCTAAATTTGCAGAAGATGACGCTCCCAGAGTGAGATCCCTTGAACACTTCCGCCCTTTCTAACATGCTCTAGGCGTATAGACGGTGCTCCGAACTTCCGACGAGTTCCGCTGGCTTTGCGGTCCATGCCCACACCGAGTTTATCCTCAGAAAATAGCGCCGAATCCGTGAAATTTCAGGATGAGAAAATGGTATGTGGCAGGTGCGTAACACACGGTTCATAAGTCTCTTCGTGAATTTTACGCCGTACATATGTCAAGTGGGATGCCAACGGTCGAGGGGTAAATTTCATCGTAGTGGCACTCATTTATCACTAATCTTCGAGCGTTCAGGCTACGTCGAGCTTTGTTAAGAGTGGACGCGGGTCCCACAGGAGGAAACAACGTGTTTTGGACCTCATTGCGGGAGGCGAGTAGACTGGCTTCCTCCTAAAGCCTTTCCAACTCAAATCTCGTAGGAGCCTGTGATTTATATTGCGGGCAGCCCGCATGTACTGCGTCTTGCGGCCAACCCACTCGAGAACGTTGAGTAAGATCTCACGTACATATCCAGTTCGCCGTTCTGATCTCACTCCAGAGCCACCGGTGTTACGACAACGATGGTTGAGCGAATGGAGGAGAGCTTCAAGAAAGATGTCCTTCGAGAAGTTCGAATCAATGAAGGTCGCGTTCTACTTCACGACGAAGTTGAGGAGCGCCCGGGCTCTTTCGCGATCGTGCCATTGTGGGAAACAGTCTCTGAAGCCGATATATTAACGCCGAGGGATGTCTTTACTTTGATGAAGAAAGAAGGTTTCAAGGTGAGCGATCTTGACGATTATTAGAATGATGAAACCAAGAATTTCCAGATTGACTATGGTCGAATTGCAATCGTGGGTCGTTCTGTGTACAGCGTGTGTATAGCAGATGCTCAGATTTGGCTGGCACAGACGGACGAGCAAGCACCGCTGCCTGATGCGCTGTCTCAATTGTTGGACCGTGTGAGATCCGGCCTTACGCAAGCGGGCGATTTTGTATTCAACTGTCAAATGGGCCGAGGTCGGACCACTACTGGCATGGTTGCGGCCTGCTTGATCGCTACAACACTGAGCTGGGAAGGGAAGGAACCGCAATATGAACCCGAGGAAGTCGCATCAGATATCTACGATTCAATGGATGGCCCATCTGAAGAAGAGGCGTATCTGCAAGGCATTTCAATCAATCATTGACTCTAACGTTGGTAGGCTGACTCAAAAATATGTTTTTAGGAGAGTACAAGACGATCCTTCAGCTTGTCGGTGTGCTAACATACGGGAAACTTGCTAAACGACTTGCGGACCGGGCCATTGACCTTATGCAAGACGTTCAAAACCTTCGAAAAGCCATTTACGAGTACGCTCTTTGCTCCGTATCTCGTACATCGGACTTATGTAACACCCAACAGCTATAAGTTGAAGGTAGATGCTTGCGAAAAGGGCACGGTCAAGGAGCAAAAGCTGCGCAATGTGACCGTGAACTATCTGTCTGCATTCCCATCGTATTCTGTTCGTTCTCGGCTGATATCATGACTAGCTACCGCTACGGTTCCCTCATTGTATTCGCCAACTATCTCATCGGCCTGCAGGATAAGAAAGAAGGAACAGACGTCACATTTACTGACTGGCTCAAGGAACATCGAGAGATAATCAAGCTTCTAGGCAGGCGTTCATTGGATTAGCTCGATATTTTGCGCATCCGCATTTGTATTGTACGACTTACCCTGCCATGATTTCATAGCGGGGCTGATCTCACCTTTTTTTTTGGACTGGGGAGTTGGAATCTCTTTGCAGGGCTTTACGCTATCGGCGGTAGAGTCCTGCTCATCGCCCTTCCGGTGGACAACTTGGCCATGTGACCCTACCGCAGAGAGCAGGCTGAGACCAGTGTGATTTCGACATACTTAGGTTCGTCGTGTAGCAAATAACTCACGCATCACACACAAGGCATACTAGCAGCTCACCGGGCCGGTGCGGCTGGTTGTTCCGAACTTGCACTCCGGTGTCATTCCGATACTTTTTGCTCTATCATCACCACTCACTATCTTCATCCGGGACTACCCCCTTGTCTTCCTGAATTTACCTAAGCTACCCAGGCAAACACACAATCTACAATTCCTCCGAGTCCAGTCTACGGCAAGTCCTACGGCATCAGCTGGCATCAGGAAGCTCTTCGTCGACGTACTCAAGGAGACTCAAGGTCACAAAGCCCTGGGCTCTCATTAATCATTGCCTATACGAGTGCTTGATGCTAACTCAAGTGAGTCTCCACCCGCGTCTTAAAACGGCCTCGGCAATGACTTTTGGCAAGGATTCGTTTCTATCCTCTAGATCCTTTCCTACGTGCAGCACTACCAATTGTCGTCTGAATCTGATAGGAATCTCTATCTGACCGAGCTAAAACTCCAACTTGTCAATAACGGATCTCGGGCTCCGTAACCGATACCTTTTTAGCAATGCTCTGGCACTGGCAGACCACCCAATCAGGCCAATCTTACGAGGATCCGCTTGCAACGGCCACCAAGAGCTAGTCAGCCTCTAGGCTGCTCTTGACAGCCGTTGTCGGCTCACGTTCGAAGACACTCAACTCCGAGTCCAAGTCTTATTAATAGGATATTACTGCCTGTGAACCGCATGCACATTCATCTTGCTGTCCGCAGCAGCACATGCGTTATCGGGCTTTCCTGATTCTTGTCCCCAGATATGTTATCAGTCTGTTAGGCTCTATCCTAATACTAATAATTCCCTAGACCGTGACTCAGAAGTGGTATCGTCGAGTCGACGGTGTTATATGTTACCGCTTCAGCTTCAGGCCTTCAAGGCTTCAAGCTGGGAACTCTACTTATGTATCGTACTCGAACGCATGGAAATTCATGGGAATTTACGTCGTAATAATTATCGCGCCCGTCCACACCCGGCCGCACCGGCCCGCACGTGCACCTTATACGCGTCGCTTTTACCGTCTTCCTCTCGTTTTCACCTGTACCGCGATGTCCTCTCCTTCAAAGCCCGTGAATATCACAGCCAGAGCATTAGACCCTACAGATGGCGTCCCTGGCTCCCTATCGACGTACTACGGCACCCCCGATATCCGTGCATTGCGCGCGCAGTACGCTGGGACCCCCCCGCCCCCTAATATTCCGCCTCGGAACATTCCAACACCGACATTGCGCCCACAGGTCTCAGAGGCATCTTTGGCCCCGTCGTCCGGTCAGCCGGGGTCCCTTGGCGGCATAAGTGCCGCCTTACGACCCAGGACACCCCACAACGGCAGCGACCCACAGCTGAACCTAGACCTGGACGACCTGCCGGACGAGGAAAAAGCCCGCGTTCTGCGGCGACACCTCGTCTCCAAAGACGCACGCAAGAATCAGGGTGGGGACGCGGAGCTCGATGTCCCACTCGGCACCCAGCCCGGTGGATCAGGATCCCGACGGTCGTCTTCTGGGACGCATGTAGATACGCATGTTCAGAGAGAAGATACGGAGCCATTCCCTATCCCATACGACGCCCCCGGCGCCGATGTTACGTGCGGACCTTTTCCCTCTGACTGCTCCTGTTTTCATCATCCCCAGGCATGACATATACAAGTGGCATGCAGACCAGCGGAAGCTGGCCAACCGCGGACGCGCTGCCTCGCTCATTGTCGCGCGCGCGACGCCGCCAGATCCAGCTTTCGAGCATATTCGCGAGCCCGGTGGATTGCGCCGCCACTATATGATCCAGCGCGCGAACGAGCGGGGCGAGGAGGAACCGCGCATCCTCAACAACTTCATCGAGTTCCTCTACATCTTTGGCCACTTCGTGAGCACTTTTGGTTGCACGCCACTAACTCTGACGACACTTACAGGCCGGAGAAGATTTGGAGGAAGATGAAGAAGAACTGGATGAGGACGAGGAAATGGGCCCGGGAGACGTGTCCGATGCTCTAGAGGCGACGGAAAATGCTCCGCTCTTGGGCACCCGGTCGGTGATTACGCGGTCGAGGTCCCGCTCGAGACGACGGCCACGAAGCTCTTCGCTGAAAGGCTCCCACGGAAACGCGACTGTTGCGCAAGCGGTGCTCATGGTGTGTATTGCACATCTTCTCCCGTGTCGATTAACGCCCTGACTTGGTGTTCTAGTTACTCAAGGCGTTTGTCGGCACTGGCGTGTTGTTCCTCGGGAAGGCGTACGTGTCTTCTTCAATCCTTGTCGAAGTTATCGTTGAACCTCTTGTTTAGCTTCTACAACGGTGGACTCCTCTTCTCGTCTCTCCTCTTCGTCTTCATAGCTTTAATTTCGCTCTATTCTTTCCTGCTCCTCGTCTACACCAAGTTTGTAGTCTCGGGAAGCTTCGGAGGTTCGTTTACTGTCGCGTCTCTTCGCGTCGCAACGCTGATCACACTTAGACATTGGCGGCACCTTGTATGGCCCCTGGATGAGATACCTCATTCTAGCTTCCATCGTCGTGTCGCAGCTTGGTTTCGTTTCGGCCTATATCATCTTCGTCGCCCAGAATCTACAGGTATGTGCATTATGCTCTCATCTGCGCGGAGTCCTCATCTCACTGTGCGTAGGCGCTCGTCATGGGCATAACCCACTGCCTGAAGTTGATCTCGATACAATACTTCATTCTAATACAGCTCATCGTCTTCCTGCCACTTGTACTTATCCGTGACCTCGCCAAGCTCAGCTCTACGGCGCTCATCGCGGACGGCTTCATCCTCATCGGACTGGTGTACATCTTCAGCTCGGAGATCTCCATTGTCGCCGGGCGGGGCATCGCCGACATCCAGCTTTTCAATCCGAAAGACTTTTCGCTGTTTGTGGGGTGCGTGTCCTCCCGTACCTCGCTTCCGCCATTCTGGGCTAACCTGGATTCCAGTGTTGCTGTGTTTTCCTTCGAGGGCGTAGGAATGGTCATTCCCATCACTGACGCGATGCGGGAGCCGCACAAGTTCCCGAAGGTCCTCACGGGTGTTATGTTGACCGTGCTAGGCATGTACCGTCGCCTAGTCCTCTCCATCCGTTGCTTACGGTTTCTCAGTTCTCTTCGGGGGCGCCGGCGCGCTTGCCTACCTCACCTTTGGATCTGAGATCCAGACCGTCGTCCTTGTTAATCTCGACGCCGAAAGCAAGATGGTGCAGTCGGTACGCTCTTTCGCATGCCTCTGCACCCCACGCTCCCACTGACTGGTGCTTCTAGGTGCAATTCATCTACTCGCTAGCCATCATGCTCTCCGTGCCCCTCCAGTTGTTCCCGGCTATCCGCATCATGGAGAACGGCCTCTTCACGCGCAGCGGCAAGGTGGATACCCAAGTCAAATGGACGAAGAACATGTTCCGCTTCGCAACCGTCTTCTTTGCGGCGACGGTCAGCTGGATGGGCGCCGCGGATCTGGACAAGTTCGTCGCCTTTATCGGGTGCTTCGCCTGGTGAGCTTTCTGTTCCTTTGTTGCACATGTCCCTTCATTAAGCACGTCCAGCGTCCCACTGTGCTACGTGTACCCCGCCATGCTGCATTATAAGGCATGCGCGAACACGAAGACCAAGAAGGCCGCGGACATCGCGATGATCGTATTTGGGCTAGTGGCCGCGTTTTATACAACGCTACAGACTGTCAAGGTTCGCCTCCTGTTCTCCCCGTCTATCGATACCCACTGACGGTCCTCCGAAGCTGATGCTCGAGCCGGATAACAGTGGTCCGCCGGTGTTCGGGAATTGCGATGTCCCTCCGTCTTGATCAAAGCGTTTAGAGATGGGATAGAGGATTTATCGTCGGGGCAATTAACACATGTATCCATCATCACACACTACAGATCTCTCAAGCTATCCATCCTCCGACCCGCGTTACATAGATGGTTAGCTTTCACGCGCATTGCCCTCGCTTCAATCGGCTGTTCAGGATGTACTGATGCCTTCTGCAACACGACGGCAATTTCCCTACGGTGCGGTGAATGGCCATGCCCCGTCTTTGTTGGCCTGGCCGCTGAGCCCGAGCACCATGTACTCCGTGCCCATGCCCGCAGGGTCCACAAGTCGGCGCCCCATCTCCCGGATAGCGGCTTTATTTTCCTCCGACGCGGCTTTAGCTACCGCCGAGTCTATGCGTAGCTGCAGGCCCATGCCTTCTAGGAAGGCAGCCTGGGAGATGGGGCCATGAGTCGACACTGGGCGGCGGTCAGCGAAAGCATAGACAGACATGAGGGATGAAGTTTACCTAGGTCTCGCACGGCCTCGGCGAGGTAGGCGAAGTCGACGTTAGCCGTAAGATCACACTCACCCGGCGCGTGGAAGACGTCGACTATTTCATGCTTTTGAAAGGCCTACTTCGTGGTTTAGTGATACGAAGTGTCTGTCCAGGAGACCGAAGCTCACCCTGAAAGACTGGCCGGAGACGTGGTTGGCTCCGTAGTCGACGACGAGGCCGCACCCGCGAGAAGGGATAGGATCCTGAGCGTCGGGATCCTGCTTCCCAGCGATCAGGTTCCCGACCGCCCGCATTGTTTTGAATGCAAGTGGCGACACTTCCAGGCGGGAGCCGACTCGCATGTCCCGAAAGCGAGCGGAGGATAGTCCGAGTAGAGTAGACGACGCTGTGGGCTGCGGCGAGAGCACATATCGGAATCGTGGGAAAGGTTCTGCTCCCCGGCACTCTGACACAGCGGGAGCAGATTCATGGCCATCCAAAGTGGCCGTCTGGACTACAGATGTTTGGTCGGGTTCTGCGAGGGCGATGAAAATTTCTTGCCATCCCTTATCCGTTTTCTGGGGGCATTTAGAGTTGAATAATAGTAAAATACAGCTCGGCGAGGTTACCTCTATCGTGTGAAATGGCAGAGCATCAAAGAATTCGTGCGCGAGGACCATGGTGTATTCCTCAGATCCCAGAGGAATCTGGTCAACAGAGTCGTGCCACTGAAGTGTGCATCCGTATTTTAGCGCGCTTGGGGAGAGTTTATCATCCTGGAGAGCACGCAGAGTCGGGCTCGTTTCGACGAGATGCACACTCGCCAGTTGATTCCCTCCAAATCGAGCAACGACCTGAAAAACCAGAATGATGAGAGATGATACTCCTGGGGCGCTATTGTACTGACGCGCATGACATCCTGCATGAGTGTCCCTCGCCCAGGCCCGAGCTCGATTAACCGGATAGGCTGCTTGGAACTTTGCATCCATTGAGACATTAACCAGACTCCCAGTAGCTCACTATGGAGTTTGTGATTGAGTATTGACGATACAAAGCGACTTACCTCTCCGAAAAGCGAGCTAATTTCAGGGCTCGTAACAAAGTCTCCTTTGGAGCCGAAAATCGGATTGTGGGGGTTCATATAATAGCCCTGCGTTGGGTGCGACAAGCACATTTGCATGTATGTCGAGAATGAGATCGGCCCAGTTGCCTTTGGGACAGCTCTTGGTGAGTTAGGACACGTCAGGACGGATCGAGCTAAGTCCCCTACCCTAATTCCATCCATAATGATTTTTTCGACGATCGTTGCTGGCGGAATGGATGATGATCGTCGCAAGCTGTGCCCCAGTGGCCCACGGAACTGGAACTTTCGCCGAAGGCAGGACCGGAGCATCTGAGTGACTCGCTAGGGATGCAGTAGCTTCAGAAGAGTCAGAACATGAAAAACAGTGGACGAGGATGCGCAAGTTCGGAACCGATTTGTCTGTAACGTGACTCGCATCCATTTCCATAAATCCGATCGGAAATTCCCCCGTCGTTCATTCAGCAATCTAACCCGTCCCTTGTGCCCAAGGGATCCCACCAGTGGTAGTCTTCCGGAAACCCCACGCTCTTCTCGCTTACGCGTCCCCCCTTCTCCCATGGCGACCCGTGAGGATCACTTTTTTTAAAAAAATTTTGGGATGGCTAACCGATGCTGGCTAGGCATCCAATTTGAGAACCACAGCGACATTGGGGTCTTCTCCAAACTCACAAACGCGTACTGCCTGGCGGCCATCCAGGGCAGCACAAATTTTTACTCCGCATTCGAGAGCGAACTCGGCGATGTCATTCCCATCGTCCACACCAGCATCGGTGGAACCCGGATAATAGGGCGGTTAACAGCAGGTATCAATCAGTTCTGTCGACTTTTGTCATCCCTCATGTTGTCGAAGGAAACCGCCACGGTTTACTCGTTCCGTCGACAACGACCGATCAAGAGCTGCAACACCTCCGGAATTCGCTACCTGACGCTGTCGCGATCCAGCGTGTAGAGGAGCGCCTCTCTGCTCTCGGCAACGTCATTGCATGCAATGACTACGTCGCGCTCGTGCACCCCGACGTCGATCGCGAGACGGAGGAGATTATCGCCGATGTCCTCAAGGTGGAGGTCTTTCGGCAGACGGTCGCGGACAACGTCCTTGTAGGCAGCTACTGCGCGATCACGAATCAGGGTGGGTTGGTACACCCGAAAACGAGCGTTCAGGACCAGGACGAGCTCAGCAGTCTGCTGCAAATACCGCTCGTGGTGCGTCGTTTCAGCTGGCGGTGATGCGTGGCGCTCTTACCGTGCTGCAGGCCGGCACCGTCAACCGCGGGTCCGATGTCATTGGAGCTGGGCTCGTGGTGAACGACTGGTGTGCATTCACCGGCCTCGAAACCACCGCGACAGAGATCAGCGTCATCGAGGCGACATTCAGTGCGTTTTCTGCGAGACGCTCTCTCCAGTTCTTACAGGAATTCCAGAGCTCCAAGGGCAGGATTCCACTAAAATCATCGGCGAGATGCGGGATGCTCTCATCGACAACTGGGCATAAAGTATCGGGGCCAGCTGTATGTTATCGTTGTGAATCCTCAATGCATTGTATCGCTATCCATCCCACTTTTGTTGTTGGAATAGATTTCTTGATCCTCGCCAATTTCTCAGTTGCAAGTCTTGAAGCTAACAGTCGAATAATTACATAGCGAATTATCTACATCATATCACGATCTAATCTAATCTTAGCTTATAATGTTATGTCAATGAGTCAGCTTGGTCCGCTGAGAAAAAATGCCTAAACCAAGCCTGAACCATCAAAATCATTGGTGATGCTGACAGTGATACTTGTCTTCCGTTCTGACTCTTTTCGCTTTCCTTGCCCCCCGGTGGCCCACCCTTTGACTTTGACTTGCATTTTAGTGCCCTCCCCGCTCAGCGCGTTCCGTTTTGCCCGCGACACGTTATCAGTCTCCTGGCCTCACAGCTCACCTGAGACCGCGGTCCTCATCACGTGGCGGGCGGCGTTTTACACGGAGACTCAGACTTGAGCAGACTACGGAGGTAAGAATCTCGTCCGTGTCTTGCCTTATCTTTCGCTTACTCTATTATCTATTCCGAGTCGCGCAGGCTCACAGATTCAGCTAGCAGCTAGGTTAGAACTTGCCTGCTCGCAAAACTCGCCACCAAGGATTCAAGCCCTAAATCGGCATACAATACGATTCTGAGAGGTTGGTTGTAACACTTGCAAGTAATTCATGGATCACACCACACTTCTACTTTTCGAACCGGGCCGGTGCTGCAACCGGCGTGGACTCAAAATCCCGAAATGACTCGGATAACGAAATCTCCCACTGTGATAAGGGGAAGAACTGCGCAACCTCTTGTCTTTTGACGACAATGTCGCTGCTACCTACTAAGGAGAATCCCTCCCTCTCTTTGTCCACAAATCATTCCACTTCGCGGGCCAAGGCGCGTCGCTTTGTGATTTTTGGCGCGCTCGCGGCGGCCGCAGCATTCCTGCTCCTACCCACCACCTCGCTGTTGCGCCCTTCCCTGAACAGCAGCTTCACTGATGGACACGATACGACGCCAGGCGTATGTGCGGATACCGCGCCGATACCCGCGACCGCGCCACGCGCCAACGTGTGGAAGAATATTGATGTGCAGGAGGCCGCTGCGATTCGCAAATGGCTAGCGGACTACCGCGACGCGGACGGTAATGAGTTCAATCTCACACCCGGGGTCCTAGCGACTGATCTGTAAGCCTAATCTCGTTGTTTATACGCGTTTTTGAGCAGACTTGCGGCAGCGACAACTCAATTGTGCTTATTGAGACGTTTCCCCCACCCAAGGCTGATGTGCTAGAATATCTTGACAATGAGGGTGCTGCCCCGAAGAGGTTCGCAAAGGTGAGAGGATTCCTTCTTGCCTTTCACCGTTTCCAACTTTCGTTTTCTTTTAGATTATCTTGATGCTTGGTGCTGCCTCTCCCCCAATGATACGCCAGTACCTCTTGGGCCCTCTTCCCGACACCATTTCTACGCTTTCGCTCGCCGCAGCTCCGCTGGAGCTCCAACCTCTCAAGTCCATTTCTTTTGACAACACAATGGTTCATGCTGATCAACAGGCAGGCACATTTATACGAACCCCGATGTGCCTTACAACGCGCGTCTCTGGCCTCAGAACAACACACATTTTGAGAAGTTTATGCTCAAGCTCATGGCGCCACTGCACAACGCGACACAGGATCTTCTGGGCGGTACTGTCGAGACGCCGGCCTCCTTGCACCTCGCTATGGACAACAATGCAGACTTCGTGTTCGCCGGAACCACGCCAGTCTCGTACGACGGAACGTTCCGCCGGATGTGGGTTCAATTGAAGAAGAATACGGCAGGGTCGTACCTCAAGGCGCTCGACATGTACTTCTATGTCGAGATCTCCTCGATGGACCCGAACGAATGGCACCTTATCCGGATGGTGTATAATCGGCAGATGTTCAGTACTGTCGACGATTTTTTGGATGCGTACACGAACGGCTCGTTGAAGCGCTCAACTCGTCCTGATGTCCCATCCGCCGACGAGGAAACCTGGACGGGGCGCCAACGGCAGGGACCGCCGCGGGATCTCGACGAACGCGCCGGGCCGCGCCAAGTTTCCTTTAACGGCCCGCGGTACCGCGTTGATGTGGACAACCAGTGGGTAAGCTGGATGGGTTGGTCGGTATACCTCAGCTTCGCACGCGACATGGGCATGAGCCTCTGGGACGTGCGGTTTCGCGGGGAGCGCATTCTCTACGAGGTCTCGCCGCAGGAGGCCCTTGCAGTGTACTGTACGATTCTTATCCTCCATCCCCATTCATCTCTCACAATACGTGCATTGTAGCGGGAAGCGACCCACACCAGGGGAGCACTGTATATTTAGATGGCGCGTTTGGCATGGGTTTGAACACGCGATCCTTGATTACGGGTTATGACTGCCCGTATGACGCGCTATACCTGCCTGCCGTCACGCACAGCGATGTGGGGACGATGCTGCGGGCTGACGCCATTTGTGTCTTCGAGCGCGACTCGGGCAAGCCGCTCAGCCGCCACACCGGCTACATGAAGAGCGAGATGGGTGTATGTCGTTTTGCCACTGTTATAGAACCCCTTACCGACACGGTCGTAATCTCTGCAGGCGGTGAAAGGCTACGAACTGATTATCCGCACAATCAGTACGGTCGGAAACTACGACTATATGTTTGATTACACGTTCCAGCTCGATGGGACGATGGAGGTGCGAATTTCTGCTAGTGGGTATCTGCAGGGAGCTTGGTGGGATGGCGAAGAGGACTCGTACGGAACTAGGATCCGTGATACGTACAGTGAGTCGATCGAATCACCCCGGGATATTCACTCGCTGATTATTTCTACAGTGGGAAGCATCCATGACCATGTTGTGTGAGTCCCCGCAGAGTTGCAACTATCTTGTCTAACCCATCTGTAATATTGCTAGCAATTACAAACTCGACTTCGACATCGGCGGGACGCGCAACTCACTGATGGCGGTGTCACTCGAGAACGAAGTAGTGCAGCAACCGTGGTTCGACGACGACTGGGGGCAGGACGTACATCAGCAAAAGATAGTTCGCACGATGGTGCGGAACGAAAGCGACGCGCTGCTGGACCACCCGGTCAATCTTCAGGGCGTGTACGTCATTGTCAACGAGGAGGAGCTGAATCGCTGGGGATACCGTAAGTTCGCACTCTCTGATCGATCCAATTAACGAGCCTTCAATCAAGCGCGGGGTTATGCGATCCACCCCGGCATGTCACCTATCCACTTAGTACGCCTCTGTGCAGACCTTCATTTCTTCAGGTACTAACTTCTCCAAAAGACAAACTTGGATAGCAAGCGCACGCAGGATAATGTGAACTTTGCTAAGCATCACCTAGCCGTTTCGCGGCGCAAGGACTCGGAGCCCAGCTCGTCGTCCATGTGGAACATCAACTTGCCCGGCGCTCCCAGTCAGTACACCCGAATGTTGAATATCAATTTCTCCTGACTCAGCCAGCGGTCAACTTCTATAACTTCTTTGACGGGTAAGTTCTTTCCTCCCGAGGTATTATCTGGAAGCCATCTCGATTTATCCAGGGAGTCCATCGAGCAGGAGGATCTGACTGCCTGGGTCAACTTGGGCATGCACCACATCCCCCGCGCCGAAGACTCTCGTGCGTTCAATATACTGGCTCGAACAGGATGCTGAAACGGCATACAGCGATGACCCTTACCAACCTCGCAACCTCGTCGTGCGTGCTGTTACATCGATGAACCTTCACGGTATCGATCTGACTCTCCCCAGCATCCTTTTGACACCATTCAACTACAACGATCGGGACCCCGCGATGGACAGTATGAACGCAATAGTACTGGATGTTCCCGAACCTGGCGACCCATGGACCGGCAACGAGAATGGTGTAGAAATTGCATACTGTCTCCCGCCACCTCTGCCCAAGTTCAACGTAAGCCATTTTTGCTCTGTTGACAAGCCAGGACTAACATGTGTGATATCCAGTATCCCGGGGTGAATATTTTCGAGGAAGACGGATCACCCGGGAAGCCTGCGAGGGTTCATCAGATGCGTCAGCAAGGTCCACAGAATTGTTTACGGAATGATCTACTACTGACTTTAACCTTAGCGGAGAGCTACCACGCAATCTTTGCGGCATCCGAGCTGTGAATAAGTTGGTACGTAGAACATACGAAAATATAAGGATTGGGTTATGCTCCCAAGAGTATCAATCAAACCAGCACCATAGTTCTCTAGACATTGGAAGTGAGAAACAAAGGAAGGTGAGGTCTGAATCAGAGTTGGATGTGGATCTCTTCGAATCTTTTCTCAGCCTCTTCTTGAATCCCACTAGCTTCAAAGCTCTGAGCTCCCTTCTGTAGTTCGCAGTCAGCCCTGTAGCTGGACCACTCCTCATTCATTGAAGACACAGCTACTGTTCATTACAGATGGTGGAAGCAAGGTAATCGCTCAGGGCTGTATTTATACCCTTGACAAACCTGAGTGGTACTTATCGAAGTGGGGGATTGAAAAGTTGGCTGCGACTCGAGAGATGTGCACAAGCCAGCCGCCAGCGGCCAGCGTGATTTGGAGGGGGTGATGAGGGCAAGAAGATGAGATCAACACCTGTTCAGTGTGAACCAGAGGTTCGAATGCAATGATTGACGTCGCAAAAATCGCTTTTGAGTTATAAGTCAAGATAGCCCCATTTTGAACCTTATAGGGAAGCAGGCATGCTTATACAGCGTTATAAGGGGTTATACCTACTTATCTTTGCTTATAAGCTAAAGAGACCCCCCTCAGGCTGCATTCCAGATCAAATACTGGTAGCGTACGGAGATTTTCCGTCGGGCGCTGTGTATAAGGTTCAAAAAGGTGCTATCTTAGCTTATAAGTCAAATTCGATTTTTGCGACATGATGTAAAGCCGCGGAAATCATAAAAATGAGAGAAATTCGAGAGAAATTGATGTGAGATTGGCTTGAAACGGGCAGAGACGATACCTTGGCAGCGCGCACCCGTCAGCTCCAGGAAAACTACTTGTGGGTGTTCATGTACAGTGGACCTGCACCCCCGAACGAAGCCGCGCATATGCGAAAGCCTGATTAAAGTCCAGATAGTATCAATCTTCAAGTTGCACTCTTGGTTCTGCTCGTAGATTTTTTCTATGACTTAGCCCAAATCTCAGATGTTTTGAGCTTTTGCGCGGCTTTCAGTGAGACCGCTGGCCAGCGCGCGGATCTTTTCAAAAATGGAATAAAGCCTCTTACATTAATACCTGCCAGACTCACCGCAGGTGGCAGTCTACTGAGCTTAAATATGTACTCCTAACTTCAGAGGCTCTGGGGCTCTGATATACCAATGGTGAACATGTCGCAAAAAAGGTAAATTACTTGCAACGCCTTGAACAGGCTTGTGGCCTTGGGATGGCACTGGAGTTCTTGCAAGCCAGCCAGCCGCGCCTCTCGAGGAGTCACAAGCCGACGCAAGGTCGGCATTCGAACTCAAGCAGTGTCAAGATGTCCCAAGGCAAGTGTTGGCTCAGCAGGTCTTGAGACCCACAGAGGGCAGAGCCCTGCCAAAGAGAGTCATGTTGAAGAAAGACCAATGTTATTTGATATAATCTATACGTAGATACATGTCCCTCGTCCGCACAGTCAATCATGTAGTGCATATCGTGTCGCGCACCAAAAATTGGGGATAGCAGGGCCCCATGTACAACATGCTCCAGCGCAATGAACATGTACGCATTCGCAGCAACTTGCTCCCGTATCGGACAATCAGACGAGCACGAAACATAAATTGTACTTGGCCCATAGCAAGGGTGTCGTTGTCGGTCTTGTATATGATCGAATCGAATACGGCGTTCAGCATGCGCGAAGGTCGTGGCAGCCGGGCGCGGACACGAGCAATGAGGGCGGTAGCGGGGCGCTATGAAAGGGAGGCGACGGGTTCGACAGCTGAGTTTGGGCGGGCTGTGGAACGGCGTGTGTGCACGGTCACCAGGAAACGCAGCGACGGGGCAGCGTAAACGGCGCGCAGAGGTCTCTGCGCACGCGGACTGCGCTGAGAGTGCGGAGGTGTGGAGCGTGGAGCGCGCGGTTCGGGCGTCGGGTGCGGACTTGAGTAGAAAGACAGCTGCGAAGTGTAAGAAAGCATTAAGGATGAGGTCAGCGTACATACCGCGCTGTATGTAGACGCTGTAGACGCGTGCGGGCACAGGGCGGGCGCGGGCATCCAGGGCAGGTTGGATATGGCCTTGAAGTCGTTGAACGGTCGGGGCGGGCGACGTGGACTTGAGCAGCCTGCAGTGCGGCTGCACAAGCGTAAATAAGCCTTACAACGAGCACGAGCTTGGCGCACATATCGCGATGAAGACCGCGGCAGGCGTAAACGACACCGACAGCGCCCGAGCCCAACCCGAGCCGCACGAGCACAGCGACCCGCGGATGCGCGGACGGTTTTGAGCGTGCGGCACGGTGTGTTGGCGGCGTTGTCGTGCGTCGAGGGCGGCAGGGGCAGGGGCGGAGGGCGGCGTTGTCGCTGGCAACAAAGAGGGAAGTGGAGCATGATGTCATTTGTTTGGCATCGCTCTGTATATCATGACGCATCCCTGTGACGTGTGACTCCACAGCTCCTTGTCTTCTACCACCACCACCGCCCACGCGCACGCCCGGTGCTCAGCGCTAGCGCCAGCGCTCGGCGCTGTCGCTGTGACGGCAGCTCCTCTCATCCATCCCTGCTCGCTGACCTGCAAGGCAGACAGTCGCATCGTCCCAACTTGTCAATCGGTACATCGCACACTCTATCCAAGCTCACTTGGTCTGCTAACACCCATCCTCGTAGCTGGTATCCCGCCAGTGCGTGGTATGTCCCACTTTCATTGCAAGTGCACCCCTGCCTCACTTATCTTCCCCTCCTCCTGATAGCACCTTGCGGCTCCCCAGTGTGCCACCGGCATGTCGTTTTCATTGTCTCCCGAGGGCTTCCTTTTCCTTCACAGTCGTAAATCTCAATGCTAGTTGCTAGTTACCCTTGTACCCCGTAGCTCTCATTGAATACATGTTTTGTTTGCTTCAAGTATTGTTGTGAATTTAGAGGCCCATTTTAGCAGTAATATAGCCGCTATATATGGTTTTACTGTCCACACACATAAGGGCTGGAGACGCCTCTCGACGTGCGGCAAGGTCATTTGGCACAGGGGGGCTTGGAGCTGCTTGCAATAAACCCACCTCACTTGCAAGATGTTCTGTGAACCTGACATGTGTGCTGCAAGCCGCTCAAAACCACATGACCACGTAACGGCTCAGAACATCTTAGGAGACGTTGCGTGCTGTTTAGGATTTTTGCGACACACCTCCAGGGCAACAGAAAAAGGGTGGGGGGTATGCTGTTCAAGTTGGCACTTTAATCAATAATTATTTTTTCTGTTTGGATTTGATTTACACACACACAACCGGTTGATTTCAACAGACACACACACAACTATTTTCGACACACTCTCGTCGAACTATTTTCGACACACACTCGTCGAATTAATTTCGACACACACACTCGTCGATTTAATTTCGACACACTCTCTCGAATTATTTTTAGAACACTCTTTTTTCGACTACATACACTACTCTACACTACTCCCCGGGGCTTTTGATGCCGGTCCCTACCGGCGACCGCCCCCCGGCGCCGTCGCGGGCGGGAGGCCTCGGCGCTGCTGTCGGGACTCGGGGCCCTGGTTGCTGTGTATCTTACAAGATGCAGCCCAACTTAAGTCCCATCCGACAAGTCCAGCACCAGCGCTCAGCGCTTCAGCACGCGAAGCGGGGCTCCGTCCCGCCCGACTCGACACCGCTGTCCGCGGGGCGGCACGAGTTCGGCGTCGACTCGCGTGCGCGCGGCCTACCGCTCCACATCTTGAGGCGCCGCCCGACTTGTCCCATCCGGCGAGTCCCACGCAGGCGCCGCGACGGCGCCCGCGACGTGCAGCGCATCCCAAAAGGGAAGAGCGAGCGGCACAGCGCGCGTCCCGCTGCCCGAGTTCGGCAGTATCCGAGGATCTCGCGCATGGACTAGGACACGCGACCTGGAATTGGCGCGATTCATCAACTCACTAGCGGAGGGGAGCGGCGCCGCTGCGCGACTTGGGACGGTTTGTGCAGGGGTAGCGGACGGGCCGGGCGACTTGGGCGCGAAAGGCCAGGGGCGTTGAGCGTCACAGGTAGGAGTGTCCCAGGTAGTGGTTTTTGCGCAAGGGTAGCGGGCGCGCAGTGCAAAGGCCAGCGTGTACACGACATCTGCGCCCGGGCGCGCTGCTCGAAGGCGGCGTGCACACAGCGCTGACGCCGCGCGAGATGTCGTTGTGGCGGGAGGCGCGTAGGCGGGCGCTTTCGGGGATTTGACCCAGCGCAAGGCGCAAGGGGGGGGTCGAACGGCGGCGGCGCAGCGTGCGTCGGCAGTCGAAGACGGGGCCATTCACGGTGACGTGGCAGCCGCGCCCGAGCCGCGCGTACACGTCGAGCCGCGGATTCGCGGGCGAGACTGTGCGCACGGCACGAGCGAGGGGTAGGGCGCTGCGAGCGTGGGCCTGTGCGCGGTGGGTGTGGACGGTAGGAGACAGACGATCTGGGGGCGGCGGAGAAGGCGGCGCCGTTGGCGTCCGCGGCGCCCTTGCGCTCGCGCAGCGTCGTGGGGTGGCCGTCGAAGCTGAGGGCGGTGTTGGCGCGCGGGGCGTCGGCTAGCGCCCGAGCAGGTGGAGGAACGCGATAGTCTCGCGGGCGCTCTATTGAAGCAGCGGCTTGTCCGCGTCGGAGGGCTGCAGCGTCTGGATGGTCGCGGTCGACGTCGTGCGGTGGTCCTGGCCATTGGCAGCGGGGTCGTCGGAAGGAGCTTTGGAGGTACAGCCCGGCCATGGCAGACCATCGACCGGGTTGAGAGGACGGGCATGCGGGAGGCAGAGGGCGCGCGCACCTCGACAAGGCCAGCGAGGACACAAATTGAGGTGGATAGATGGGCTGGGAGACGGCCGAAGGCTGTGCCAAGAGGGCGCAACAAGGCCAAGCACGTACCCATCGCGCCCGAAATCAGAAGATACTGCGATCACGGCCCCGACAGCAGCACCGAGCCCCCCGCCCGCGATGGCGCCGGGGGCGGTAGGGGCGGCTGCCAAAAGTGCGGGGAGGAAGACTTGTGTGTGTAGTCGAAAGAGCCTGAGTGTTCTAAAAATAATTCGAGAAGTGTGTGTGTGTCGAAATTGAATCGACGAGTGTGTGTGTCGAAATTAATTCGACGAGTGTGTGTCGAAAATAGTTCGCCGAGTGTGTCGAAAATAGTTGTGTGTGTGTCTGTTGAAATCAACCGGTTGTGTGTGTAGATCAAATCCAAGCAGAAAAAATAATTATTGATTAAAGTGCCAACTTGAACAGCATAGGGGGGAGGGTGGGTGGAGGAGGTAGGTAGGTAGGTAGGTAGAATTACACGGCACGGTCCCGCTCAGGAACGCCGGTTTCGGGAAGTATCCCGGTGTACTACAGGCATTATGTACACCATCGTCCCCGACCTTTCAGAATCACCCAAGCCGAGCTCACGCACCCAGTCTCCCGTCGCGTTGTAGAACCCAGGTAATAGATGAAAGGTAAAATAAACTCACAGAGTCTGAAACATGACCCCTCAAACAGCCGACCTAAACACGGGGGTAGTGTAAAACACCTCAAGAACCTCATAGGCAAATTTCGCCACCAGAGCAATGGTAGACCGTTCGTAAATCATGGTTTTGAAGAACTCCGAGGGTTCCAAAATTTCCATGAGCACACGCAAGGTTGGTACATCGATAAACAGTTTCCCAAAAAATGCTGTTCGCAGGGATACGACCTCTGGGGAGGCATCACAAGTTAACAGAGCATGTTCCGGAGTTTCAACTTCGATTTTACAGAACCGGCAGACTCGTTTCGAACGATCATTCTCTCGTGGTTGTGCATGATCTCCATAGCGCAGTATCTCGACGGCAAGCAGGTGCGTGGACAGCAGGAGGGAAGTTAATGCCTCCCGGTGCTTCTGAGTCTTCACCATGAACAAATAGTGCCGTAGACGGAGTGTTTGCGGAGCAGGAGCCATGTCTTTGCGTGGTTCTCGACGTCCCTTGATCAGGTACAACTTTTCGGACGAGTCAACCTCGCCCTGGATCCATCGCAGCATCAAACCATCAATCATTTTCGCATAGTCAAGCACAGAAAGGGCTGTGGCGTTTGCGAGATCGAGTTCAGGGCATGGGAATGGAAGCTTGGAAGCTGCAGTTAGCAGATCCTTGGCCCAAGATTTTTTCCCTGCCGCGGCCAGTTTGATTGAACTGTTCACCGCTGCACGTGCAAAATGGGTTGGTAGGAGAATCAATAGATACTGCAGGTACCCAAGGGCCAGAACGAATCGTCGCACTCGGAGAGGAACAATGCCAGTCTCTGTGTAAAGCGGAATAAGCATGGAGCGTCCATGGAGGTTGAGAATTTGTCGGATGAATGATATTTGAACATCGCAGAGTTGATGTACGTGAACATCTTCACAATCAGGCGAGATTTCACACCCGTGTGTCAGATGACAGTCCACGCGCGCCATGTATAGCGTCTTCAGCTCTTTGGGAGTTAGTCTTCCGGTCTTATCCTCAATTGCCATGATCCGGTGCGCGCAATATCTCGCGGTGCCCGCTTTAGCATTGTAATGGTCTTCGAAGATATTTTGAGTGTCAGTCCGCAGGTTAACCCCAACATATTTCTCGGCATTGACAATCTTCAGTGTCTCGTTACCAAGCTTGAAAACAGGTGACGGCTCAAGGAGCCGGCCAAATATCAGGATCACAGTTTTCAACATGTTGATCAGGATAAAGTTGACCGCACACCATTCCTGGAGACTTTGCAGCTTTGCGCGCAGGCCTCGGGCAGAGAGCGAGACAAGCAGGACATCATCAGCCTGTGCCATGATTGCGATTCGCACGTTCTCAAGTATCACATCATCGAGATCTGGCAACATTACGAGGTCAGCCATGAACAAGTTCCATAGCACTGGGGAGGCAGGATCTCCGGTCAGCAATCCGATCAACGCCTTGAACTCCTGAGAGGCAGCGTCGCCGTGCTTCACATAATATCCCATGGACATATACGTTTTGCGGAGCCAGTCCGACACCGGTCCGGCCATTCCCAGTTTCGCAAGTTTGAGCCATAACGTTGGGTGATCCGTAGACGGAAATGCATTGGTAGCATCAATTGCTGCCACGTAAACCGTCTTCCCATGAGCGCGCGCCCAATCACGGATGCACCGCAAGACGAAGGGATTATTGTTCGTGCGATACTTTTCTCTGAAGCCATTTTGCCAATCGGGGATGAAGCCGCGCGCAGCAGCCCACTGAGTGATCCGTCGGTGAATTAACAAGGTCAGCACTTTCAGAAAGCAACTTTCAAGTGCTATAATCCGATAGCTGTCCGGAATCTCACCCGGCTTCCCTCTTTTTAGAAGGCCGATGATTGCCGTTCTGAGCCAGATCGACGGACTGTCGCCTTTACGGATGCATTCGTTGCACAGGTGCGCTAGATCAGAGTTCGGGATTTCCATCACATCATTGTATGTCAGAGCATCTTCTCCCGCAGAGCTGTCCAGGGAGTGCTTAAGCAGATGGTCCTTGACCCAAGCCCCATCGTCTTCCCCCCATTCCGCTGAGAAGAACCGTTCTGGGGTTTCGTCTTCGGTGGTCTCAGGGATGAGGGCTGCAAGAGTCTTATTGATCTCATGCTGAATTTTATCGAAGGCTGATGGCAATCGAGCGGGTGGGTTCAACCGTTTCTCGAACACCTCTCGCAGGTCCTCTGCTGTTACAGCAATTGGAGCCGGTTTCGGGTCAGCGAGGCGCTTGACCTCTTTCCAGAACAAGCCGCTTGATGGTGCGTTGAGAAGTTTATCTCTGTTGGCGTCCCTGATTGCCCCCAGCCGGTCTCGACCCCGATGTTTTTCAGGGTAGTTTTTCCTTTCAGGCTTCACGGGCTCCGCCGCGCGGTCATCAGGGATGTTGGCCGACACCTTATCAACATCCAGGGAGGTTGTGCCATCCGATATCCTGCGCGGGTTGCTATACACGGGCGCAGTATTCACCCGTGGCATCTCAAGGGCGGCTTTTGCCAGTGCTTTAGCTCCCTTCAAGTGTCCACTCAGGTTCGCCCCTTTTTTGATGTGCAAGAAGTGCACCGGTGCTGAGCGCTCTTTGATGAGGGAACCCATCGTTTTCAATAGGTCGCCATTGGCGCATCTCCAACCCCGAGCATCATTATTGAATGCATAGTATTTCGCTGCTCGAATGGCATACGCCGAGCGAGTTGATATCTCAAGTGAGTCATCTGCCGAAGCATATTGCAAGGCAGATATCACGGCCGTCAGGTCCGCGCGCGCGTTATTTTGTGTTCCGTGGACACGTATAGACTTGTTGCGAGGTGCGTCGGGACCCCAGTATATTGCCGCACCCGCCGCTGCATTGATCTTGCCTGCGTTTTTACAGGAGCCATGAGCCGTGACTTTGATTCTGCTCGTCTCAATCAACACGGGCCCAAATAAGGCGAGAGCTTTCTTTTTCTCATCTTTTCCTGCAGCAAGTGTTGCAACCAACAGACGGTCCAACTCAGTATCCTGTGGGAGAACCACATCAATCTTACGGTGTTTCGCTCGATGAGTATTCAGACTATCATTTAGGTTGATTGTCATCTCAATCTCTGTGGATAGTGCCGCATGGTCGTATTTTTCTACGCGGTCGCACACGCTGAAAGAGCGGATCGAGTTGAACAACGGGCGTGAACAAAGCATGTAGTCTATGACTGATCGCCGTGTTCCTTGAAATGAGGTGAAGTTCCCGCTTTCGTCGCCGAAACAAACAGCTCCGCTCACGAAGACTATGTTGTAGTCCTTGCAGAGTCTCGCGAGCCAGCGTCCCCGAGTGGACTCTTTGGGATCCTTCGAGATACGATCGGGATCCTGTGGTCGTGGTTTAGCGGAGGCCGTGCGGGCATTGAAATCACCCAAGAGGGCAAGGAGGAAGCCGGCCATATAGGCCAGTGCTAGAGAGTTCTCGAGGGCTTTGCATGGGTCGGAGTCTAGGCTCCCAGCCCATGTTGTACTTTCCGGGAGAATGTACACATTATATATTAGAAGGTTTTCGATCTGGATGACCATGAAGTCCGGACCAGACAAGTCGTCTCGTATGCGGAAAGGGATTTCCGTAGAGATCACGATTGCGACACCGCCCCATGAGTCATCGAACGAGGGTTTCGGTCTGCGCGTGCGAGAGATTATGGTATAACCATGCGGGAGATCCACAGTATCGTGCAGTTGTGGCCGCAGGTGGGTCTCCTGGAACAAATTAACATCATACAGCTCAAGTTTGGACCTGAATTGCGGGCAGCTCATTTTTAAAGCAAAGGCGCCATCTATATTCCAGCTTTTGATAGATAGAGACTGCTGAGTATCAAGACGACGGGCAGAAAGAAGGGGGGAGGATAAAGGTACCAGACTAGGTACGTTTTGCGCGTCAGGTACGACGACGGAAGAAGTATAAGTAGATTGTCCATTTTTTTGTATGTATGTGAGTGAGCGAGGGGGGAGAGCTGCCCTCAGGCATTTGGGCGGGCGACGACCGCGGCCCACGTTCCGGCACGTTGGGCCATCCAGGTGTCGATGAAGTGCCCCACGGCGCCGGCCGAGTCAAAGCCACAGATGATGTGCTCTGAATCTGGCCCGCGGCGCGTGAAGAACGTCCGCATATTGGGGCGCGAGGCCATGCCCTCGGCGATGATTGTACGGGCCTCCGCATTGATGTTGCTCTTCCACCTGACCGGCCCGAATATGAATTCGCGCGACGGGTCGGCGCCACGGCGACCGGTGGCAGACGGTGCCTCGGGAACGGCAGCGGGAGCGGGGGCCAAAGCGGCCATGGGAGCGGGTGCGAGCGCGGCCACAGGAGCGGGCGCGGACGCGAAAGGGTCAACAGGGGCGGGTGCGAAGGGGACAGGAGCGGCCCCTGGCGCGAATTGCGCGAACATCGCGACTGGAGCGGGAGCGGGCGCTGCGGGTGCGAGGAAGGGGGAGGTAGCGGGCTCACGGCGGATGTTGCGGCCCACATCGTCTGCGTCGTCATCATCGCGACCTCGCTTCGTCCCGATGACGGCGGAGAGGGCCGCACTGAACATCGCCTGCATGTCTGCGAGACGGCTATCGACGCCGGGCACGGCAGGTTGCGCCGGCGTCGGCGTTGGCGCCATGCGGGCAGGTGGGAGGGCAGGGGGCAGGGCGAGCACGTGGGCTGGGGCGATGGGCGCTGCCGGAGGTCCGGAGGCGGCCGTGGTAGGCAACGAGTGGTCGCGGGCGAGGAGGACCTGGAGGCCTCGGTGGACCTCACCCAGGGTAGCGACGGTGATGCGCTGGTTCGCCTCGACCGCGTCGAGACGGCCGGATACGCTGGACACGATGTCCTGGAGCTGCGTGATAGTTGCCATCGACCCGTTGTGGTTTTGTACCAGGGACGCGAGCAGGCCGTCGTCGCTCTGGCTGTGGTGTGGGCCTTCCCTGAGGGCGACACCAATCTGGGCCTTTAGGTCTGCGGCAATGTCACTAGTGGCGGGGTACGAGCAACGGCAATGCTCACGCTCCAATTCCATCGCGGTATCCGCTGCATTATCGCTGACCCGCTGGCTAAGCTTTGCAGCAAACGCCCCGATCGAGTGAGCATCTTGCCGGATCGCGTTTCCCACGGCTGAGCTCCAGCGAGTGGCGGGAGGCGATGGTGCACTGAGCTCCAGGGACGCCAGCGCAATCTCAGCTAGGGTGAGGGGAGCGCGCGAGGGCCCTGCATCCGCGCTGGCCTTCCCCTTCGCGGCTTTTCTCGAGGCACTGAGTGGCGTCGTGACGAGCGCACTCGGTGTAGAGGGGGCAGTGACAGCCGCAGGAAGGGGGGATTTTGAGGGGGCGGAGTCGTTGAGGGAGTTGACAAGGTCCTCATGATCATTGTCCCAGTCGTTACCCGTGCTCGAGCGGGACAAGGGGGTATGGCTCTGGCTGAGCAGCAGGGGAGGAGGAGCGGCGACGACGACGACGGGAACCGTCGCTGGCGCGTCCGGGGCTTTCGCCGCTTGGGGGACCGCGGAGGTCAAGCCACTGAGGATAGCCACGTAAGACGCGGGACTGATCGGATCTCCAGTGAAGAGCCCTTGCCTGGGGACATCATTGCTTGTTTGGGAAGCGTCCATTGCAGTAATCTTCGACTCGTGCGCGTGAGGGACGACGTCGGTGGGAGGAGATTCGGGAAGGAAGGGGGAGGGTTATAGAAGAGGAGGACCAATTCCCAGTTCACAAATCTTTTATATTAGATGGGCGAGATAGTGCACGTGGAACTATGTAGCAGCAAAAAAAAGTTGTGTGGATTGCACCGCCTTAGCACTGCCTTTGTGGCAGAGGGAGGAGCTCAGAGCAGAAAGTGTCCAGCAAACCCGGAGCCCAATCTCTTGTATTCTCCAAACCCTTGCCTGAGAGTCTGTGTTGATTCACACGTATGAAAACAGCCGTCAAATCAAGGCAAGGCCACAGAAATAGTATAGTGTATGTATACCACGCGTTCCAATTTTAGGAAGAAGCGGGCAATTCCAGGCTAGAATGGCGGGAGCCTACTCCCTAACGGTGCCCGAGTACGTCCTTGCGACAGTACTCGGCGTGCAGCGGGGGAGAACGGCGGGGGGACGAATTTCTCGTTTCGATGATGATGGTCAGGAAATGATTGCATTAATCAATGATATGTATTGTAAGTTTCAACTCCCATCATTCTCTCCCGATTCCCGAAGTTTACTTATTCGATGTCCATCTTTCTCTCGCATCAACATCATATTTCTCTCTCTCTCTCTCTCTCCCAATGAATCCCAACGGACTAGATGCTCTCGTGTTAACGCACTCTAGGGAGCTCGGGAACTTGTCTGGTAACCGGCTTAGATCTTTCCTTCCTGGACCAAATTGCTCACTCAAAACTAGATGAATATCCTGCCAGGAAAGCGCACAACAAATGCAAGAGAATCAAGGGAAATCAAGGGGCATCTATGGCTGAAGCTAAAGCGAAGAGCAGCTTGAAGGTCGACACATGGAATGCGAGCAGAAGGGGTATTTAAGCCGCGTTGCAGGCGTGAGGCCAAACTAAGACTCCAAATACTCCACTTGCCTCTGCCCCTCATGGCCTCCCGCGTCCGCCGCAAGCCCGCCCCCGCCATCGACCTCGATGTCGACGCTGCTTTGCTCACCGCGAGCGACGCGGTGAGCAATGCAGAAGCCGGAGAAGCGAACTTGAAGAAAGAAACCATCTCAACGTTGCCGGCGCGTCACTCTTTTGCATTGTACGCGGCCCCGCCGCTCTCGCCAGTCCTTGGAACCTACTCGGCCGCACCGTCCCCTACAGCCAGCTCGTCAGCACACGACGCCGCCGACACGACGGGTGGCAACTCAGGTCGTTACCCGCACTACACCCGCCGTCGCGCACAGTCAACTGCATCACCAACCCCGATGCCCGCGACCCCGACACGCACCCGTCTCGCGCGCCTCCTTCTGCCGAACCCATCCTCGCCCACCCGCGAGCGCGTCCGCAAACACACCATCTCCACCCCCGCCCCTGCCGAATTCCCGCCGGCGCTCCTCCCCCCCGGCCTCGCAGCGCTCTCAGTCGCGCCGTCCCGCCCAATGGCGCTGAGCGACCTTCCGCTCGCAATCGAGACGTGTCCCTCCGCATCGAGCGCCTCCTCACGCGCGTCCGGCGAGACAGACGCGACCTCCCCGCCCGCCTCTCCTTGCGGGAAGCCCGCCGTGAAAAAGCCCCCGCCTCTCGCCGCGCTCGCCCCGCCCACTGCAGCCGATCTTGCCCGCGCCGCCTCCCTCCCGCTCGTCGCTCCCAGCGGTGTTCGCGTCCCGTTCGGTGCCCTCCTCGGCATGCGCGCTAAAGATGACTGCAGCGGCTATATGCGCGACAGTGACTCCATGCATTACACAACCCGCCGGCGCACGCTTGTCGTCTTCCTGCGCCACTTCTGGTGCCCGCTCTGCCAGGACTACATGGTCGCGCTCGCGAGCGCCGTCCGCGCGGCGTGTGGCGAGTCGTCCGACGCAAAGCCCACCTCTATTCCCATTTCTATCCCACCTTCTACCATACATCCTAGTTCTACCTCTACTCCCGCCTCCGAACCCGAACCCGAACACGAACACGAACAAGATCATCCTACTCCCGTGCCCGTACGGCTTCTCTCCGTTAGCACAAACATCCTGACAGTCCGTTCTAGGCTGGACACGGTGCACAAACCGAAGCAGCGGAGCCGCGGGCCCTGCGCGCATGTGGAGCGCTCGGGTGCTCCGCGCCTCCCGCTATCGTACGCATCCCCTCTATCCGGTGTATCGATCCGAATACTGATTTCAAGCAGGACGCCGCATCGTCCGTGGAAGTGGGGGCTGAGCAAGACGAAGACGGTGAAACAGACGCAGACGCAGACGCAGACACGCCGACGGAGACGCACCTCCTCCTTGTCGCGCCTGGGGCACACACGCTCGCCGCGCGGTACCTCGCGTCGTTCGGGTTCCCGGCTGCGCTGCTCGAGGGCGAGGGCATGCGTTTCGACTTGGGGGACCCGTGGGGGCCTGCGAGCGACCGGCAGACGGTCGGCGGGGAGCCGAGCGCCACAGGCTACGGTGGCGCGGGCGGAGGTGCGCGCATCGCGTCCGTGCGCATGGTCGTCGACCCGCGCCCTGCGGAGGGCGTGTACGCTGCGCTCGGCATGGGCTGGGCTCCGGGCATAGGAGGACCGGCGAGCCCGCCTACCTCCCCCGTCGCGTCTACGTTCTCCGCTACGCAGCGGGCGGGCGCGCCGGCCATCCCGCGCGTAGCGACGTCGCCCGTCCTCTCTGCCATTAGCAGCCACGCAGCGGGGTTCGCGTTTCCGTTGTCCCCGACGCTGGCGGGGCTGTCGCCTGTCGCGCCTCTTTCGCCGCTTTCGCACACCGCATCGACTCTAGGGCTGACACCCGTTGGCTCGACACAAGCGCCCGTGCCTGCCGACCCCCACGCCGCGCCCGAGAGCTACGTCGCACACCGTACGCTCGCTGGCGTGGGTGCCGTGCTCTTGCGCGCGCTGCGTGCGGGGATGCCGGTGTGGGAGCGCGGCGGCGACGTCCGATTGCTGGGGGGCGAGTTCGTGTTTGAAGTTGGGTGAGTGCATTTCTGACCCTGTTCTCATCCTCCCCTGTTCTTTTGAATTCCGTGTCTTTTTTCGCTACATTCCTTAATTCTCTACAAATTCTCGATTCCGCTTCGTCTCTGGTTCTATTCGGGATGAGGTGCGCGAGTTGAGGTCGCCTGTCCGTCAGAAAAGGATATGAGGAGGTGGCATACTCTCGAGTTCGGGTGAGAGTTGCAGTTCGCTCCAAGGTATCAAGTTCGCTTGCCTCGCCGTCGCCGCTCTTCGAATCCTGTCGTGGGGCGGAGGCGGCCAGTGGGCTCGAGTCGCAGATTCTGGTTCATGTCATTTTTCTCCTTCCTTTGTACATTATCGTCTTTCTCATTGTCTGCCTTCCTCCGTCCACGGAAGCACGCCAGCTGACATTCCCCCGCTCTCCCTCCGCAGCCCAGCATCGGACGACGCGCTGAGATGTACGTACGCGCACCGGATGCAAACGACGCGCGGGCACGCGAATGTTAGGCGTGTGTTTCAAGCAGCGGGGGTATGGGTGCCGCCTGCAATCGTCGAGAACGCGAAGCCGCTCCCACGCTCAGCGTCGAGCGTGCTCCCGCGCTCCCTGCTGCACTCGGCCTCGACCACCATCATGACGGCGCTCCCGCGCCCGGCGTCCACGACCGCAGCTGCGGCACCTGTTGTGCCGGCCTTCATTCCACGCTCGATGTCAACGCCGCGTGCGTTCCTGCGTTTTGCGGGGCCGCGCGGGGGGCGCCCGCCTGCCAACGCACGGGCGACGAGGGATGGTGCGGGCGTGCCTGCTGTAAATGCACCTGGGCCAAAGGAGCTGAATGAACCCGCACTCGTTGTCCCTTCAAGGGAACGCACAGGGATTCCTCGCTCGGCGTCGACCCCGCCAGGATGGACGGGCCTATGGGAGGGAAAGGCGGCTGCTATCTGGGAGGGACGCGCGGGCGCGATGTGGGAGGGGCGCCATGGGACTTGGGGCACAAGGAGCTATACTATCTGGGAGGGGAGGGAGCCCGAGCGCGTGCGGGAGCCGGCAATCCCTGTGACGCTTACGGCGTCTTCGTCGCGTCCGTGGGCGCTTGCTGCAGCGGGGTCGAGCGCGTCGCTGGCGTCGGACAACGGAGGCGAGTTTGCGCTGGCCTTGGAGTGCGAGGGGGGAGGCGGAGATGGGGAGGTCCGGCCTGTGCCCGTCCTGTCGCTCTCGTGCGCCTCGGAGTCGTCGGATTCGCTGTCGTTCTCATCCAAAGCGGGTGCGCAGCTGCGCCTGAGAGCCGGCAAGGTGTCTTCGGGGTCGTCAGGGTCGGAGGCATATACGGATGCCGACGGAGACGATGAGCGCAGCGACGGGGAAGCTGGACGTCCTTTCCCGCGGAGCACGGCGTCGAAGGACCATGCAGTCGGGCGCGGGCGCACGCACGGCAACTTGTACGGCAACGGACACGGCCGCACACAGTCGGAGAGCTCTGGCGCAACGCACGCCGAGTGTGGGTACGACTTTGGGTCGGGTTACAAGGGCGACGGGTACGGTGGGGACGAGGCGTGGATGCGGCTGCGCGCGCTGAGTCTCGCGCGGTTGCGGGCGCGCAAGGACGCACGTCGAGAAGGGGGACATTCTTGAGTTGGAGCCTGGGACGATTGAGTGATTGTTACTGTACTAGACTTGAGCTTGAGCACATACGTACCTATGACTACTTTACTGGCTGCACAGCACTATTATTTGGGTTGTAATAAAGGATAATCTTGTATCTTCTTGCTGTCTGCGTCTGACTTTGGGTTGGACAGTGCTGAACCCAGCACTAAATTGATGTGGTTGCAGCTTCGCTGTGGTCCCTGCGATGACCACACTCACGCTTCGACGGAGCGATTTCCGAACCGCGTCCCGGGCCTGGTCGCCGGTCCACCATGTGCATTATGTGCGGCCTCACCATCGGCCACCTGGAGCGGGTTTTTGTTCGCGGTGCCATTTACAAAGCTATATTTGCGCATCTCTATACATCTCCGGTATCAGAATTGGGGGCAGACATGACTGTTGAGACAGAGGGACGACTGGTAGGAGACTTGGCAGCGTCTAAGGTGTACAGGATGAATGGGGGAAGAACATGGGGTAAAATGCTTGCCTTGTGAGGATTCCTCAATGTTCGTCCTCTCGATCCCTAGGATCAAAAAATGTATTATTACCAGTCCACATCCCACTCCTCAAGAGTTAACGGGTTGGTGAGCGTCGGCGGGGCCGTTCGGTGCCGTCCTGTCGGTGGGCAGCAGGACGTGGAGAGCGGGAGCGTGAGTCTCGTCTCCGGCGCCGAACTTCCCTGCCTCCGTCGTCTACCTCGCGTGGCCTCTTCCTCCTCTCACTTCCCCGCTCATCGGCAGCATCGAGCACAAGCCCCTCCTTGGGAGAGCTCCGATCACCACCCGCGTCGGCCCCAGGCGCTAACCGTTCCTTCTCCTTCCGGCGCGTCCACATGAGTTTCCCCAGGCACTTCTCGCACAGCACGGCCTTGACAAGCGCAGACTTGGCCGCGCCGTGCTCTGAGTACGTGAACGGCAGCTCGAGCGTCGAAAGCGGGGTGCGCGCAGGACGGCTCGCCGGGTCGTGGTGCCTGCATCGCGTGTTGCCGCACGACGTCTCACCTGCACCCGCGAGCACCTCTGCCTCCGTTCTCCAGCGCAGGGCGAACTACAGCTCGGTTATTGGTATTCGCGAGAGGCAGCAGGCAAGCGCACGTTCCCAGACTTGTAGTGCTTGAGATCGCAGACAGCGTACTCGCGAAAGAGGCTGTCGTAATACTTGGTTGCGAGCTGCTCGTCCCACGAGCGCGGGGCACCGTCCCCTTCCTCACGCAGAAACCTGGAGCGCATTCAGCGACTGCAGTCTCAGGCTGCAAAACGGCTGTATGCAAAGAAAGAGGCTCGCTGACTTGTGAGACGCCTTGAGGATCTCGAACTCGGTTTTACCAGGGGTAGGAGCGGACTTGGAGGAGCTACTTGAGGGATAAAGTGCCATGATAAGTGGGCTCAAGCAACTTGGCAAGAGCTGAGCGCTGAGTTGAAAGCTCTCAGGCTGGGCGGAACTGTGATGCTCGGTCCCGAAGCCTGTCACGGTACTGCACTGCCACGGGCGCGCTTTGTCTCTCTGTCTCTGCCACCAAGCTCGACGCAGTCGACGCGTCCAGTCTCATGGCTTCCTCACCTCCGGCCAAGCGCCAACGTCGGGATACGGAAATCACGCACTCGGACATCTGGCACCGTGACGGGAGCGTGGTGCTCCAAGCCGGGAACAAACAGTTTCGCGTCCACTGGGGTTTGCTCTCTCGACACTCCGCGTTTTTCCGTGACTTGGAGGGGCTCCCTCAACCACCAGATCAGCCCAGTGTCGAAGGCTGCCCTGTTATTGAGCTCTCGGACACGGCAGAAGACGTGGAATGTGTTCTCGAGACACTCTATGACCCGTAAGTCCGCTAATACTGTAGCTGTATCAGCGAGCCTATGGATAATCGGCTTCCTAGACTTCTGCTCACTCAGACCGCTCTTCCTTTACCGACTATCGCCAGCCACATTCGATTTTGTCGGAAATTCGATCTCACTAACATACTCCACTCGGTTGTGCAACGAATCGTTCACGAGAACCCGAGGACCCTAAAAGCTTATGCTGGCCTCATGAAAGGAAGAAGTTACTCGCCGACACGCATCTCGCATTCTCCCGGTTTATCTATCGATACGGTGATAGTAGCCAGGGAAAACAACCTCCTCTCTGTTCTACCCTGTGCATACCTCAGAGTTATCCTATCTTGCTCGCGGGTAAGTTTGTACTTGCAATCTATTCTGTATTACCACCGTAACGATTGCCCAGGCCCAGATTTTCAATGGGGTCAGACGCAAAGACGGCACTCTCGCGATCCTACCTCCCTCTGATCAGCGCTTGTGTAGTTTGGGCCATGCTGACATTCTGCGTGACCAATGGAATGACGGAAACCCCCTCGGATGGGTGAATGAAGCCGTTGAAATGGGCTGTCTCCAAGCTTTGACCTGCGAGCGGGAGAAGGCACTGTTCTTTCGCAACCATGCAACAAACGGGACAATACTCTCCCTTGGTTCCAAGCCGCTCATCTGGAATAAACTTTGTGAGCCCTGCATGAATGCTGCCACAAGAAAGATGAGTGCAGGCCGACAAAAGATGTGGGATTCTCTTCCTCCTTGGGCCGAGTTGAAAGATGATCTGTAGCTCGCAAGTGTTTTTTTTTTTTTAAGTCCGAGCGGCAGTTATCTAATAAACTCTTACAGGGACTTGTATTTCTGAGAATATACATACTCACAAGCATATCCCTGAGCTCAGCAACAACGATCCTATCGCAACAAGCGAAAGTTTCCACGCCCTTGAACATGGGAACTTTCTCAGCATATCTATGCTATACCTTTTACCCTCCCTGGGCTAGATCCAGCACAGCCAGCGCTTCAAGGCTTCGTGACGCTATGGTGTTGATCTCACATTGATCCTAAGTGGTATGCAAGTAGATGTGGTTCACTCAGTTCGCCCACTGGTGCTGATTTCGCGCGTCAAGCCACCGGCGGAGAGAGCGTGTCAACCCCTGCGAGTGCGACCTGCGCAGTGGGCCGGCAAATCGCACATTGAGCCGCGGCAACCATCTTTCATTTTTCCTGTCGCCAGGTGGCATGTCTCCGCATCTCGGGCCGCTAATTTTCAGTCCCCTGATTCGTAGTAACTTTGTGCGACGAGTCGGACTGGCGCTGTTTCCAGGCTACGGGGACCCGCTGCCATCTATTCGTGCCGGCACTCGTTGCCAGTATGGCAAAATGAGCATGAACACCGTTGATGGCCGTCGCGCCTTTTCTCGAGGCTTGTAAGTACTAGCCTTGCAGGGGTTCGTCCTGAATTAGTGTCATATTAATAAACACCAGGGGTAGCCAGAACGTACTAGGGGAGAGTCGAGACTAGGGGGTAATCAGAAAGGAATGATGGCCCCCGGCAATTCCGAAACTCTGCTTTTTTGTTCTAGCGGGAGTTTGGGGAGTCCGTTCGGGAAATGGCGAAACCGGCAGATCGAGTGGCCGGCGGTCGACCGGCGGCTGCTGACAGAAGTGATCGACATCAGCGGAGTTGTATTTAGTGATGTAGCCCCTGTCCGGCACTCTGTGTCTGATGAGATATACACGTAGATAATGGGTCGAACATTGGGCTACAATTATTGTTGCTATTGCAAGGTGGGGGCATCACATCGTGGGTAGCGCTGGGAACACAAGGAGATGGAAAGATAACAGCAGAATGTATCGGACGGCGCCTACGTGTGGGGCCCTGGCAGCGGTGGATCAGCGCCCTCGAGACTAGTATGCCCGCCAAGGACTGTGTCCAAAATACTTACGGGATCGCACGGGGGCGGCGCGTGGCTCGTAGATGGGTAGATCGAGGACGAGAACATCTGGCGGGGCGGCAGTCGCGAATACATTGCTCTGCATGCACGCGTGCCCGAGCTGCGTTTGGCAAGGATCTGCGTGCCCCCAACCTTGTGCGAAGGCGCGCGCTCGCGACTTACGTGCGCAAACGAGCGTGCATGACTCACGCGAACTGGGAGGCCGACGCCCTGGCGGCTGAGGGGACGGGAGCAAGGCGGGGACTGGCCGCAGATGATGGTGCAGTTGCGCCCTAAAGCGCGTGCCTCACATGCGCAAAGCCCCGCGCAAGCGACCTGGTGACGGCGGGTGCCAGTACGGGATCCGCGCGAATCAAGCGCGTGCGGGCTTTTAGGATGGGAAACGTGCTCGATGCGCGGGACGGTCACGGGGCGACACACGGACGAGGGCGGGTGGGCCGAAGCGACTGGCACCAGGCGCGAGGACCGGAGGGCGGAGCGAGTGAGTAGGGAATGTCGGAAAAATCTTGTTCATCTTTGAACGTCCTGGGATGCATCTCGAGACGTGCCAAGGTCACATGGTTTTAAGTACCTTGCAGCACGGAGGTAAGAAATCCGTAAGATGTTACAAGACACACCATGACTCCCAGACGCTCTCAAGGCGCCCCGGTGACAGCTGACGTCCGAAGAACAATCAAGGCCTCACAAGCCATCTCAGTGATGTGTACAGCGCAGGCCGTTTCCAGCCTACTTCGTCCATATTGGGAGCTTGCCCGTTCGCATCGTGCCACAAAAGAATGATAAAACGAATATAATAATGCTCTACTACTGCTATAAACAGGCGGTAGTTGTAATGGGCTGAGCTATGTTCAAGGATGAGAATTCTACAACTGGAGGAGGGAACGATGCGTACCACAACTGCAAAGAGAAACTCGGAGTCCTGTGGATGAACATTCAATATGAATGTCAGTGAGAGAGCAGCAACACATACCTGCGCGAGGCGCCGAAATGAAGCCCAGCGGCAAGCGCACTCAAATTAGTAATTGCGGGACTGGCGAATATACGACGCACCTGCACCGGCGTTGCGCGACCCCTCGGAGCATCTGCATCAGCCTTGAATGAAGTCAACCAGGGGCCGAGTCTGAGACAACCGAGACCATACATGCAGAAGTCGGCTGAGGCTCGAGGATGGTGGTGGTGGAAGGGAAAGCGGGGTGGGGCGCAGTGTCGCAGATTTCCCGGTTTATATGTCGCTGGCAGCCAGTGACATCATGGCCCCACCCAACTCCACCTCGTTGACGAGAACCTTCTGCGACATCATGCATCAACATTGCTTCCTTCATATGCAGCGCTAGCTGCTGATGCCAATTCCCGAGTGTATGCGGGAAGGCATAGAGCAAGTACACAGCCTGTAGAGCAACTTCACAGACATGTAGCTGGAGCTGCAGAAGCGCGAAGGAGGAGTGTGTGCGAGAAGACATCCGGGATTCGGGAATTGATCACCGAGCACAGCCACGTCAACTTTCCCGCGCTCCCGATCTGCGGCTCCTCCGCGGCCAACGTCTTGTTGCTTCTCTTCCACCTTCATTGTCTTCAGTATGGCACGGGGTCGACAGCGCAAGAAACACTAGCACACGAGGATACTGTATGTATCTTCACATAAACAATATCGATTGACTCTTCTGTGGCTCTTCTGCTATGCTGCTGCCTGTGCAGCCTGTGCTGCTTGGGTGGGGACCCTTGAGACTGATTTGGAGGGCTCACAAGGGTGGCGGGCGTTGTGCGCACCTTGCCACGGTCTGAGAGGCCTTCCGAGTCACTCCGTCACGTCTTCGAAGCCCTCGGAAGTCGTCCCAAGGTCACAAGCACCCTCAGGCCGTTGCAAGCGAAACACCATTTTTCCGACAAAGCAACGCGCAGGCAAACAACCGAGGGCGATGTCAGCCTCGATGACGGCCATCGGAGTTCAAACTCCGTCTGGGATGCCGCCGGTTCTGCCGCCGGTCACTCTGCCGGTCTCGCGGATTCCCGAACTTCCTGAGTTTGGGGAGCATCGCAGGCAAGAATCCGCTGTCAGGCCACAACGGAGAAGAACGGAGACTCCGGGAGAGGGCCCCATATGCGGCAATTCCGAAACCTTGCTTTTTTGCCTCGCACTGAAGCTAGCGGAAGTTTGAGAAACCCGGTGAACATTGATTGACTGGCACAAGAGAGCTTCAAGGTCAAAACTCGAGTGCTCGTGTGCTTGCGGGATTGGGGAGAAGAAGGCTCATTTGTGACACAGGGATGGTCATGAGACTTGTGACAGCGTTCACCCCTTGGTGATTTCCCCGCATACTTATGGGGCAGCCAAGCCAAAAACCTTCTCTCTCCCAAATCGTCGACGTTATGGCGAACGCAGAAGTGCTGCAGCCGCCCCCACCCATTTTCGCCTCGCGCGGGGGAACTAGCATCAGGTCATTCAAGTTTCGCGAACGAACGAGCACTTCGAGCCCACCAAGTATCGGCGGAGACTCGACGAGGAGGAGGGCCTTCGGAATGTCCAGTTTGCTCGGTCGCCGCGCAAAAGCCGAAGCGCCACCGGCCCCGGATCTCTTGCGTGGCGTGAGCGAAAAGCTTTTGGTTGCGGATCCGGGGTGCGTTGTATACTAGCAGGGGACACCGTTTCTGATTTTTCCTCACAGTGGTACTGAAAATATATACCCCACAGCCATTGGGCGTCCGACTACGCTGCGGAGAGTAACCGAGTACGTGCGCTGACCGCTGAGACATACTCTTGTTTTGACCCTGTCGCTTTTGCTTCTGTCTAGGCCAGCAGCTTGTGCTGAGCCCGCGAATAAAAAATCCCGCACTCTGTTCAGAAAGATAACCACGAAATTCAAAGGCAGCCGGACGCGCTCGACGTCTCCGTCAGCCAATAACCGGCGGCCGGCGGTCTCACAGGGGACCGCTTCGGCGACGGCCCAAGAAGCGCGCAATGCGGCGTTGAGGGCGCGCGGGTTGTTGCCGCCGTTGCCAATGAGCGTGCAGGAGCAGCAGCAGGACATGCGCATCGCGGTCGTTCCCTCGCCCGAATCCGGCGAAACATCTGCGCTCCAACGACGGCCGACCGCCGCAAACCGCATCAAGGAGGAATGGGAAGCGAAAAACCGGGAGCGTCTCACTGAGTTCCGGTTCGGAGGGAACTCACCTCAGTCGTCCCCTTCCCAACAAAATTTTCCCGTTCATGGGCTAGACGCGGTCAAGGAGGTCGACACGCCTCTTCCGTCGCCACTTCCGTCGCCCGACGCACAGGCAGCGCCGCAACCGGATCCAGGAGAAGTCGGCATGGAGTTCGGACAGGAGGTGGAGTGCAAAGCCCCACGCGCCCCACCGCCGACACTGAGCCTCGCTCGTGGGCACCACCTCTCACCGCCCCTGATGCGGGCATGGAGCGACACGCCCCCCGAGCCGCACCTCTTCCCCCTTCCGCCCTCACCAGCGCCGACGAGCTCAGAGAACAACAACTTCGCCTCGCTCATGGCGGCATTCGCGCCCACACCGCCGTCGGAGAATACACCGCCGTTGGAGCATATACAGCTTGCGCCTGCATCTTCCACTTCCCTGCCTTCACCACCCTCGCCGTCTGCTTCAGATGTGGGCCTCTCCAGCGGACCCAGTGGAGTGGAAACCCCGCGCCCACCCCGCGGGGATGCAACTCCGCGTGTGCACGTATCACCTACCACCCTCGCCCCCACGCGCTCCGCCTCGCTCCCGCTCGACGCCTCAGAAACGGAATCAAATCTCGAAGCCACCTCGCTCCTCTTCGACTCGGCCGACACGCATTCGCACTCGACCATCGACACAGACGACGCCAGCACGGGGGCGCGCATGCGCGGGGGCGGCGCAGGGAAGGCCGTGCGCAACAGCACCTTCGAGCCGACCGCGCACCACGCGATCCCGGTCATCGTCGAGAGCCCCGCGGAGGAGCGCGAGATCGTGCTCTCTTCGACCTTCGACGACGACGACGACGAGCCCGAGGCGGAGGCGCCGCTGCCGAGCGGGAAGGCCCCGAAGCGGCGCGCGACGACGGACCAAGTGGCGCCGGCAGCGGAGCGGCGCAAGTCGCTCGGGCTCTCCGCGATGGCGAGCATCCGGCGCACGATGGGCTTCAACCGCAAGTCCACCGGCGGCGCACCCAGCGGCTTCGACGCGACGAAGCTCCCGCCGTCGCCGACGCTCAATGCGGGCTTCGCGGCTCAGCAGGGGCAGGGGCAGGTGCGCGCGCGGGGGAGACCACCGGCTGCGGGGCACGCGCAGCGCCTGAGCGTGAGCCCCACGATGCATGACCTCGGGTCCATCCTGCACGAGGTGGGCAAGATAGAGGATGAGGAGAGCAGGCGGATGACTGAGGTGGCGTTTATGTGACGCGGCTTTGTGTCGCCGCCGCCGAGTCCCCGCCCTTGCTCCCTTGCATGATGTCTATCACTAACGAGTAACGATCTTACCATTCCTTACGAAACTTGCATCCCCACTGTACTCTCAATGCAACTCTTAGCTCACTTTGCCTCTCTGGTCTCTTGTCGATCTCTTTTTACATTAAACCCTTGTTTACTGTGATACCTCCATAGTAGTCGCATACCCACAATCATTGCATTCAGCATCTCTAACTCAAGCGTGAAGCAGATCGTGAAGTAGATTATCTACATATGTAACAGCGCTCCATAAGAAAATTCGACCACCCCTCTCATTTGGTTGACGATACCCGGCAGTGGAGGGGGTCCAACATTGATTCAATACATATTTCAAAGACACAGAAGTCCTCAGCGAACGCGTAAGTCGGAGGAGATTCAGATGAGCGCTATATTCAACTTGAAGCACCTACGAGACAGAGAAGGCTATGGTACTGTAAGTATGAGTAGCAAAGCAAGACAGTGTACGCGCAACCTCAGGGAATGCGTAAGATTGCTGAGCGTGACGTCTATGAGACCAGAAAGGAAGGTGCAGAAGGCAGCGCCCAAGGCCGAAAAAAAGGAAAGGAACAAGCTTGAAGCCGTATTTTAACGAATTGAGGTCCTGGCGGCGGATGCACGATGATTACTTACGTTCAAGTTGATTTAATGGGCTTTACGTGTATATCTCAGAACGAGGTAGTAGTTACGACCGAGGGGGTGAGACTATGCGTATATAGGAATTGTACGATATATGCTACTAAACTGAATGAGTGGTGATGTGTGGTATGTGTGGTATGCACCAGGTTGCAGATCAACAAGGTCAGAGTTGGGGGGTAGAACAGACTTGGGCGTGGGAGAGCAGTAGCGGGCGCCGTTAGGTCGATACCCAGCAGATCAACAAGGACAAGTTGGGGTTGGACAAGAGTTGGGGTGGGAGAGCGGGCTCCGTTGGGTCGATGCCCAACGGGACGCGCAAGCGCGGTGCGACAGATTGTCGGCTGGCGAAAGGCGAGATCGCGGATCGCGGATGGTCACGGGTAAACGCGGGACGCTGTCGCTACGCCATAACTTGCATAGAGAGCCGGCGGTGGGTATGCGGGCAGTGGAAGGCGCGCATGAGGGCGTGGAGCGTGCGCCCCTTCTTCTGCGGGGCTGCGATGGCGGGGTGGACATAGACAGGGACGGAGACGTCGGCGGCGGCGGCGGGCGGCAGTGGGCTGAGATCTGCGGCGGGGTGCGGGGGGGACGCCGGGTGGGACGCGGGGGTGCGCGGGGACATGCTCTCCATGCTGGACATCGGGCTCGCCGGCTCGAGCGCCGGGACGCCGGACACGCGCGGCTTGCGGCTGCGCTGGGGCTGCTGCGCCTCAAGCTCAAGCTCAAGCCCAAGCCCAAGCCCGAGCACCGCGCTCAGCCCCGCGTGGTGCGCGAGCAGATCCGCCTCGGACACGCGCAGCTCCCAGTCGAGCACGTCGAAGAACTCGCGCTCGATGCGGCCGATGTCGCCCTTCCCGAAGACGCCGGTGCAGAGCGCCCAGTGGATGTTCTTGAGCGTGCTGTCCTGGGTGTACTTGCTCGCGGCGATGAGGGCGCCGAGGAAGACGCGCTCTAGGGCCCACTCCTCGAGGGCAATAGAGAGGTGCGGGCGCGCGCGGGCGACGTATACGAGCGCGGTGAGCAGGGTCGGCGGCGCGACCTCCGCGCGGACCAGGATGTTGGCGACGAAATTCACCACAGCCTGGGGGTCTTTTATAATAAACACGGTGATTAGAGGCGGACCATTATTTAAATAAACTGGGTGATTAGAGACACGTTTAATATAAAACACTAGAGGCTACCTCAAATGCTCAAGCAGGGGAGCACGCTGGGTTGGCACGGCGCCCAGCTGTCCTTGCTCACTGTCCACGATGATCAACCATTTTGTCATGTTTGGCGACCCAGGATGCCGGTCTTGTTTGTCCTCGGCACGCCGCGCCCTAATCTGGAATCATCCAAATTGGGAGTGGCAACGACCAAGCACCTCTCGTCGTCGCCCTCCACAGTGACCAGGACATGCCCTGGGGTTAGGGTAAGCCCTGATTGGTCAGCTCTCGACCACAGAGCCTGTCAGAGTGAACAAAATATCAATAAAATACTACAATTAGCGCGATTAATACAGATCTATTGCGAAGGTAAAAGCGAGCTCTCCACTAGTGAATCAGACACAGCAACCATATTGCGAGCCCGCAAAGGTACAGGCTCGTCTTCGGCCCCAGAATTGTCGCCCTCGACTTCACCCTCCGCTTCGTCGCCCTCGACTTCACCCTCCGCTTCGTCGCCCTCCACCCTAGCTGCGGCTACCCCCTCGCGGCCCAGCTCGATCCACAACGGAACACTAGCCCAATTCCTCTGGAATCGCGCCTTCATCTCATCTTGAATGTCAGCCTGGCGTTCTGCGTAGGCGTGCAGACCCTCTCGGAGACCGCCATCATCGGTCAATGCTCCGCGGCCGTCCTTTAAGGACCTCCACCATGCCGATTTCCACTCCAGGAATGCCGATACCCGCCTCATCTCCTCCTCCAGCAAGTCCACCTCCTCCGCCCATCGTTGGGCCTTCGCCCGCGTCTTTGCCCATTCGACACGAAGACCCTCGTGGGTCGCACGCCTAGCAGCATCCTCGCTAGAAGCCGCTTGAGCTGACAAACTGGCCAAGCCGGTGCGCCAGATCCACGACATCTCCCTGGGTGGCCTTAGCTCGCTCTCCGGCTGCCCATGCTTCCGCTTCCTCTTCTTCTTCCGCTCTGGGTCGTGAAACAGGGCGCGCGGCATGCCTCGCACGTCCTCGACCGTGAGCTCCTTCAGCACTAGCGCCCACCGGGTCTCCTTCAGTCGGGGGGCCAAGCTCGCAAGCGCGCGACGTGCAGCACGGTATTCGTCGGCCTCACGCCTGATTCGCTCGTTGAGGACGTCGATCGCCGTCCGAGCCCGTGTTCCGCCTGCGACGCCAGTGGGATTACGGTCGTGGAACTTGTACTGGTACGTTCGGACAAGGAGCAGTTTCCTGACCTCCTCCAGCGCCTCGTGCGCCTGCCCTTCCCGCATGTCGAACTCGTACCGCGCATGGTTCTCCTTCAGCGTCTGCGAGGATCCGGCCATACGAGCCTGCTTCGACGGAAGCCAGAGCTCAATGCCCTGCACTGCGACCCCAGCCGTTGGCTGCGATTTCGCAGCCGCTGCCCGAGCTTGATCCTCTGCGGCGCGCAACGTCAAGACGACAGGCTGGAACTCTGCCTGCGTCTTCATCCAGTTTGCGATCTTCCTTCGAAGCTTGTTCCCGCGCTCCACCATAGTCGTTTTCTGTCCTGACGTGGCATGCATCTTCAAGGCTCCCGCGTCGCAGGCGAGCTCGCGCTGCTGATGCTCCAGCTGCATGCCCATCGATATCATCTCCGATGCGTGCAGGTCACCCACGACATCGCCGGACCCATCGCCCTCGACCGTGTTCTTCACCTCCTCTGCGATTCGTCCTCGGATGGCTTGCAGGCTCTCGTGCTTCTCGGTGACATCGAACGGATTCGGGTTGCTTGGGTCGTCCTCCCACAGCTCCATCGCCTTCGTCCAAGGCTCCAGTGTCTCCACTGGTAACGACGCCTCCGCCTCCACCAGCTCTTGCTGCGTCTCCACCATCAGCCTGACCGCCTTCTTGATTCGGTCCAGCATCATCCCGCCCATCGCAATGATTTTCTTGTGATTCCAATCGTTGAAGTGGTCGTCCAGAGTGTCCCGCCGAGCGCCCGGCCCCATCTCCTTCGTGCTCGCTGCGAGGGGGTTTGCGTTAGCCCATCCGCGCTCCGGGGCTTCACCGTCCGTTCGTCCAACGTATGGGGTGAGATCGAAGGAGTATAGAATGTTGCATGATTCGATATGCGCTGGCAGGTGGAACTTCGGGATCAACCATACAAAGAAGCGCTTCCCCGGCTCCCCCGCTCCGGTTATGAGTTGTGGTGAGTATTTGACGAGTCGACACCATATATTAATGTGCCATTGGCATACGATGTCGTAGGAAACCATGATCTGGACAAGGTCGTCATATCCCAGCAGGCTCATCCACAGCATGTAGTCCATATTGATATATCTATTTATTGTTAGCGTAAAACTCCCATGTGACTGCGCCGGAAAGCCGTACCTTTCCCCCCTCTGCAGGTCCCCAATAGCATTCGGGCGCTTCATGTTATGCCGCGCGCAGTCAACTGTTCCTATACCTGAGGACGCGGTGCCTCTGGCTTCTCGGTCGGGCAGATCGACGGCGTCGTGCGAGACGCATGTACTTTTCTGGATCAAAGTCAGCGAACGCTCGCAGCAGACGAGAAGCGCGCACCTCTTGCTCCATCTCCCAATGCTTCCCGACGTGTGTCATGTACGCCTTGACCTCAGAAAAGAACGCTGCGCCATGGTTAAGTCCCGGATCCGCCTCCTCGGAGGACACCTGCTTCCTCTTCATCCTGAAGTTGGCGTCGATGGCGAGGAACAGCGCGTACAGGAAGCGCTTTGACTTGTTCGCATTTCTCCACTCGCCATCGATAGGGAGGTTTTTCCCTGGCTGTGGGCACGCCGGGCAAAGCAGGGCGCAAGCGCCAGCGGGAATGTTTCGTGCACCCCCATCTACGTGACCGCGGCCTGCGCGCTTCAGCATCAGCAGATGCCTCCACTCCCGAGTCATCCGGAGGAACGCGCTGTATCGATCCTGGAGACAAGATCAGCTGCCCAAACACACAGACAATGAATAATGCACTCACCCGAGGCTGAAAATTGCCAGTATTATTCGTCTCCCTCGCCAGCGCGTTGTAGAACTCGTAAGCTGAGCACTTTGATTCAAACGACAGCTTGTGGAACTTCCGGAGGACGCGGAACGTGGCAGCGGACCGTGGACGGGTTGTGGTCGCTGGGTACAAGCGTGCGCGCAGGAGCTGGTCCGCGCGACTGGTCTCAGCCCCGCAGGTGCAGAAGTCGACTGCGACCTCGTGGATGCAGTTGCTGTCCACAATGCAGAAGGTCTCCTCCTTCCGCTCCTCCCCGGCCTCCTGAGCATCTCGCCACTCCGTTTGGGCGGCAACCGTCCCTGGGCAGACCTCACCGCGCTTGTGTCCGAGCTGTACGCGAAGGCCCAGGCTTCGCAAGTCCGTTCGTTGCAGACACGAGCCGGTCCATCGCTGCCCGTGTATTCAGTCTCCAACATTCGTCTGGGACGGTTTAGCTTACCTGGATGATATGGAAAGGGTTGTCCCTATGTAAGCGGACCGTGCAGCTCACACAAAACAGGGCACAGGAAAGGCACTCCAGGCACTGGTATTGCTGAGTCCCAGTCGTCCGACATTCAGCACATCGCGTCTGGTTCTCGTATTCACCGCGGCCCTCATGGCGGATAATGGCGTCCAGGAAATCTTCAAGGTCGTCCCGCGCCCAGCCATTCAATGGTCGATCCTGATTCTATCAGCGCGTGCTATGACAGCGAGGAGCGAGGAACTTACGGAGTCTCGTAAGTCTCTTGGTCCGCTATCCACAGGGTGACCATCATCGAATGAGAAGCCCTCCGGCGGGACGAAGTCCGTCAAGTCATCGGCGGGGTCTTGGTCAGGGGCCACGTCCGGTAGCAGCCACTCCGGCTGGTCCTCTCGGACGCGCGGCTTTGTTGGCGACCCCACGACGTCAATGTATGACGTTGTTTGTCTTATTCGGCCTCTTGTTTGGACTGTTGTATCGTGCCGCATCGAACGCACGTGCACAGCAGGAACCTCTCCATCAGACTCGCTGCTGGTCTCGGAGAGTGTGGCTGTCGTCACCGAAAATTTGAGCCGCTTGGGAGGCATGAAGAACCCACGCTCGCGCAATAAACAAAACTAGGACATGAAACCAGGTGCGATCTATATTATCAGGCTCTAAGACTATTGTACTGATGTCGATCAGCGCCTGACCGGCAGCAGACCACAGTGACGGTGACACAGGGGCGTTCGCTTAGTCTCCAGTTGTTCTCGTGATAATTGTGCCATTGGGCTGATGCTCCGCGTGCAGCGCACAATTCTTCTGCCTTGCGGATTCTGGGGCAAGGTAAGTTTGGCCACTTCTAGCAGAGTAGAGTACCACTGCAGATGTACTTACAGCTTTGAGGTGCAGCATGTCTTCTTCCGTATACCGGACTATATTCACTCATCGATGGGAGTTATTTAAACTGATTAGGCGGATGGGTTTCGGATTGAACAGGTCGGCTCTGGAATCAAGGACCCAACGGGCCGGCTCTCGGAACACACACTGTTGTCGTAGCACCACGGGTAAACCTACCCGAAGTCCATATTGGAACGCCAAGTGGGCAAAAAAAAAAGATTTCACAGTGGTCTCCGGGTGCGTTTCATGGTATTTGGGTAGCGCCCCCTGTCTACCAGCAGTCTCCAGTCAGTAGTTCAAGACACTTCTAAGCAGAGAGTATTATCCGGAAGCTTCAACCTCTACACGCTTGCCACAAGATTTAGGTCCGTGATCATCAGATTGTTGTGATGAATGTACTTCAACTTCTAATTGATCATATCGCGTCGCTGCCCCGGCCCCATGTTCCTAGCGCTCGTTGCGACAGGGTTTGCCTGGGCCCAGGCCCACTCCACAGCTTCTCCGTCGGTCCGGCGCGGGTAGTCCTCATCGAATACAGTGCAGTACACTTTGGGGCGTTGCCAAACGACACTCTGGCAGGAGCGCCTTTTCATTTTGAAGCAGCCATCGATGGCGATAAAGCTATAGGTTTGTAGGTCGATGAGGCATCCAGACTGACATTTACACGTCACTTACATTGCAGGGCTCTGGCCGTCTGTTTCGCACATGGTGGTTACAAAGATTGACTCAAATTTGACTTACTTGTGATTCAATCAGATTGTGCCTGGGGCTGTACTCGAGCGAAGCGGTCGAGGGACTCGCCTAATAGTAATAGGCCAAAAATTGTCAAGTTTTACCCTGTTTCCATCATATATATCTTGCACATTCACCCAAATGATTATGTAGGTACCCAGCATCGAACATGTATTCTAAAAAGCCTCTTTATTTATTTATTTCAAACCATTATATATCATTTCACGGAATCATTATGTGCACGTACTCGACTACAATCAGGCTTTACCGGTTATCTCGAGGTACACGCTCGCTTCAAGATTCAGGTGCGTGATCGTCAGATTGTGATGTTTCATACTACAATCAGGCTCTAGCCAAGTTTCATACTACAATCAGGCTCTAGTACCACTACCAAAGGAGGCGATATGATCGGCGCCCAAGTCCTCCAATTTCGAAAAAAGCTCCATGCCCCACCGAGCTCGTTCTCCTGGAGCACCATCTAGCGCCGCCTTCAGCTTCCGGCCGTCCTTCTGCGAAAGGAGCTGCTTCGACGTCTTGAAGCCGTACTTGACATACCGGAAAAGTCCGCCGGCAGCATATTGCGTGATAGAGCAACGTGTTTCGCCGTGAGCGAGAGGAGTGTTCCCATGATCGATGATTGCTGATGGGATGAGAGTCGAGGCATTCGGAGGAAACTCGACTACGAGTTTGATGGGTTTCAGGTAAAGGTGAGCGCTTGTCTTGGGGTCGAAGTCGCCACCGCTGGTGATACCGCACCAACCAAAGGGGTTGTTATGATAGTCCAGATGATCGAAGCTGACCGAGTGCGGCCCCAGATTGAAAGTCACGGCCGGGTAGACAGAGTTCGTGAAGTTGGACTGTAAGCTGGGGATGTGCTTGTGAAGAGCGCCTAGATCGTCGACATAGGTTTTGAACATTTTGGGTGCGAAGGTCCGAAATCCGCCTGATTTAGATAGGTTAGACAGATCGTGTCAATCATTATGCCAATCAGTGGCTGTACAATGACGTACTAGACTGGAATCCGCAGATCCGTCGGATACATTCATTCTTGCATAGTTTCTGCAACAAGCGGCGCTGCTGCCGGGAAACGGCTAGGTTTCCGGGCCGCTTCATGGTAAAATAAATCATTTGCGGTAACCGCAGCAACTCAGCTCACGAACCTGTTGTCCCCCTCCATGCGACCAACCTCCGGTCAAAGTAAAAAACAAGCCACGACGGTGATACTTGTCGCTGGGGGACAGGGCACCGATGCGAAGCCCTTCCACTCGGGCTTGTTCCATTGCCTTGGTGGCCTCGGCCACAACGGCAGGCCATTCGGGATCTTCCGGAGTCCCGATGAATGCGCAGATGATCCGTCGATCACGATCGAGGATAAGTAGCGGGTTGCTGAATGATGAGATTTTTTTTAAAAAGGCAAGTTCGTACAGCGGCTTACCGTCCGTCCCAGCTGATATATTTATAACCCAAGGTCTCCGTGAGTTCGTGCAGGTCTCGAAGGCGCATTGGATTGCTGGTAACCGCCGTGCGACATTTTTTCGAGGGACAAGTTGCACCAGCCTTTGTACCAAGCCAGGCCCCTCCACTGGATGTTTTAAGATCAGCAGCGGCGACGTCAGAGGAGTGCGGAGGGAGCAGTCGGTGGTCCGGGAAGTTTTTTGGGTGTGGCTCCCGGGTAAACGGGGAATTTGCAAGCTTTTGTCGGGTTTTCCTACGACGATCGCTGTTGTAGAGCTTCTTGCGCGCTGCCCGTCGATCGGCCGCAGAGTCCGGCGCTGGCGGAAGGTCGGCAATGCTGGTGGCAGGCGTAGACGAGGGCAGATGTGATTCAGGGGAGGCTGATTGCAAAGGCATTTCATGGGACGGTGGACAAGATTTAGACAACTGGATATGCGATTCCGGGGACGGCGAGCGTGTAAGAGGGGAGAGAGGTGATGGGGGGCCTGAAAGTACATCCTCCCATTCGCTGAGATCATCGTCGTGATCCCCAGCTGCTGTCCGATTATCTGCTGCGGCCGCAGCGGCGTCAAGAAGGGTCTGGAGGTCAATGTCCGTCTGAAATACTTGATACTCGGGGATGTGTTGCTCTGATGGGGCACCCAGGGTCTCGAAGGGTGAGAACTGTGTTCCCTGTCGTGTTCGCCGCTGCATCCTAAGATCCCGCCTGTCAGGAACGTTAGGGATGAGAGGACGCGTAGGGGAGGGTGTCACAGGCAACGATGCCACCCTCACATCATGAGCATAGGGCCTATGGTCAGACCCAGCGCTCAGATGGGTCGGGTGGCACGCGGGTAGGCACGCGAGTGGCTCACGGAGACCACTCATAGTGCCTATGGTCAGGCGCAGCGGGTGGCTCCGTGAGCCGCTTGGGCCATCGGAGGAGCGAGAAATGGGGTTCACAAGAGCTCTGAGACACACCTGTGCAGATATGGGTCCTTGGTGGTCAAGAGGCAAAGGCAAGACGCGTCAGGTCACATATGTGACTGTGTTACTTACCCGTCTTGGGCCGATCCGGAACATCTAGAATTGCGTCGTCTAAGCACATGAACATGATATATATATATCTGAGGCGGGCAAATAGTCCTAAATTACACACCAAGTGCTCATGTAGAATGATACTGGGGCGGGTGAAGAGAAGATAGAAATTTATGTGAGGTGCAACAGGATAATGTTAAGTGCCAACCGTCTATCAGAACATTTGAGCTACTATGTACTACACTTTTTTCTGTTTTCGTTTTGAGGATTTGGAGAGCGACATTTGGCTCTGATCGACTCATCGAAGCAGAATGTCCTGAAGGTATTGACTGTGGAAGAAGTGGCCGCCCAAAAGCAGTCGGCCAATGTAGAATGTCCGGAACTAGAATGTCCGGAACGGACAATTCTACACTTTAGTGGACATGTGCTTCCACTATGTAGCTAAGCCTACCCTCATACTGGTAACACACACCCCGTTTATTGGGGAAAAGAAGGCGAGGCTGTACGCTACATCGTAAGAAAATGTGGTGAACTTTCTATGTTCGGTCCGGAACAGACAAAATTGCAGCGCCTTGAATTTTCTTTGAGCTAATCAGGAGAATGATACTATTAGGTTGTTCAGACAGATGCCCCGTTTGGTTGGACAAAGTTCTGTGCATGTACACCAACAGGCCTGGGCATAGTATGCGCACTAAATCGTCAGCTAGATGAGCACGTGACAGCATTGCTCTTCGTCCCGACTCTCATGTCCCTGTTGGGATGTTCGTCAAAAATCGCGCTTACAGACCCGAATCCTCTGAGGTAAAGTAAGCATCTGGTAGAGAGCATTCAACTACTAACTTGTGAGTCAGTGCCGAGGATCTACTGATCTTGGAGGAACGCAGTGCCCGGCGTAGAGCAGCACGCAAACGCCACTATGATAAAAAGTAGGGCTTTAAGCTGGCTCTGGGGCTCAAACTCTCATTGCCTTTCAGCGCTGTCATAATCCGGGAGAAAAAGCGGCAGCAGATGGCCGAAAAGCGGTAGGTGTTGCTTGTACTCCGATCGAGCGAAATCAGCAATCTAATCGGGACCAGGGCAGCGATCAAGGCAAAACGTCGTCGAACGGATGTCACCCACATGGCGGAAGCTGCAGCCAAACAGGAGCGGGCTCAGGCGGCTGAGGCAGCAGCCGAGCTAGAGCGTGCTGAGGCCGCTGCGTCCAGGACCTTGGCTTTGATGCTAGAACTGAAGGAGCTCAAAACACAGCGGCGTCTCAGGCTGGAATCGCTGCGGCAGATATCCCGGGTGCCGTCGCCTTTACCACCGTCTTCCGAGGAAGACGAATCGGACATGGATGAGTGAGTTCGTCCTTGCAGTCACTCTACAATGAAGGATCCTGAGCAGCGTGGTTCCTGCGGCCGAGGCAACGGACTTGGTTACTGGGTCCCTTCCAGTGTACGTAGCAACAATTTCTCTAGCTTTCCTTCACTGATCTAACAGCCCCAGCCACCGGCCGAAGAGGATGCGACTAGAGACGCCGCCATCGGGGAGTCCTCCTCCTGAGGAGTCTGACGGCAGTAACGAGAAGCTGCCCAGTTTCTATGACAAACTCTGGGCATCGATGAAACATCGCTAATCTGTATATATGTTACATTGATGTATTTTACTTGATCTTGGCAGATCCGATAGTGAGAATGCAGAGCAAACTGATCGTATTGCGACGCGTGTACACGAAACACTAAACTACTGTCCCCTGGGGCACCTCGACCCACTTCTGCACACCCATAGGCAAAGTGTTGGTGCCAGCGCCGACGGGCGCCCGATCGTGGTTGATGGAAGCGACATAATTGTCGCGGTAAAAGAGGGTCGCCTCCCGGCGGCTGGTCTTCTTCTGGCTGAATTGGTGGGGCACGGCCTTGGTTTGCGCGTTGGCCTCGTCCCTTAAATAGATAGATTTGTTAGCTACAAGTCAGATGTAGAAAGAAACGCAGGCATACGCAGTGCGGTACAGGCCAGGCTCACGGCCACGAATGACAACGTACCAGACCTCGCCCGAGCCTTCGGGAAAATCGGCCTCCACCTCGGTAGGGCTCTTGGGCGACCCCCGGATCCAGGAGACGCTGTTGGCAGAACGGAGCGCCAATGCCATGGGGAGCTTGCCTGGAACTCGTGGGTTAGCGCAGGCCCAAGATCAGGACGACGACGAACTTTGTAATTCTGCAGCAAGACGAGTGGCCTCGCTGGATGCAACGGAGAGCCGGGCGACAAGTTCGAGTAGCACCTCGAGCTCTGCGACCGCAGAGCTTGAGGTGGTAGTCGAGGTGGTCAGATGGGCCATAATGAGGGGGGGAGGGAAAGTGGGGGACGCAACGGCGCTTTATAAATCGGCGCTAGCCCATGGTCAGCTGCACATCTAAGATATGTAACATGTGGACGGACGGGAGAAACTAGACCCACGCCTATCTCAACATGGACTCGATCGCAGATGGGCCGGATTGGGCGATATTTCAGAGTTAAATAAATTATTGGATGATCTCGCTTGCCTGCACATTCCAGTACCTAAATGTGACCTGATTGAGGGTGGATTCGGATGTGTTGTTGGAGAAATATAGGGACTCTGACTAAATTCGAAAATTAGGGAATTGTTGGTGCTAAAATCCGGAACTTACGTTTTGTTCCCGACCGCCCGCTCTCCCTTTTTTTTCTTGGACAAGCGCTGGTCTTACAATGGCGTCTACCACAAAGCGGACTCGTGGAAGGAAGACGAAAATGTCGCCCGAGCAGACGAATTTTCTAGAGGGGAAGTACGACCAATTCGACCGCAAACGACGCAGCGGCAAACTTCAAGCATTTTGGACGAAGATGGAGAACGAATGGTTTAAGAGGTGGCCAGAGGAGGACGCGCTGGGGATCGTGCTGGTTCCTCCGGACGAGGATGACCCAGAGGAGCCACCGACCATGTCTGCCGAAGATACGCTTGAGCTGGGGGCAGCAACGAAAGCGCGAAAATCGGTAAGTCCAGCGCCACTTTTAAAAACGATGCTGATATACCTATTGATAGCAATTGCACCACTGGTTCAACAACAGGAACCAGAAGTTGCAGAAACAGTTTGGCGTGACAAAGGCGTCGGGCAATCTTGCGATCAAGCTGTTCAGGAATATACGGAGTCGAAGCCGAAGGCTGCAAGAGGTGGAGATCTACCAGAAGCGTCACAAGACTACCATCGACGAGAAGGTGAAGGCCGCACTTGCTACCCTCAGCGCCGCGCAGGGCGCCTCGGACTCGTCCAGCTCGTCCACCACCTCGGACTCGTCCAGCTCGTCCAGCAGCTCCGACAGTGACAGCAGCAGCACCTCCGACGTCGACGACAGTAACGCAGACGGTCCTGAAGGCAATAAAGGGGTGAGTATGGGTCGGTTTATGAAGCCGTGTAGTTCGCTGACGATTTGTTACCCAGCCTGTGAAACCGGCGGGTAGATTCAAGGTGAAGGAGGGAGGAACGGGTCGAAAAGGGAAGGCAGACAAGAAGAGGGCAGCTGCGCTCAAGAAAAAGCAATCCGAGGCCTTGACTATCCGGCGCCAAATAGCGCAAACGATGCTGGACAACGAAGAGAAGGCGGAGAGGGCGATAGTGGCCAAACTATACCGCGAGCAGAAGGGGGTAGATACTACGGACGTGTTGGATATGGCTTCAGCCGAAAGGTCACCCGAGGAGTTGCAAGCGTGAGTGCGCATTGTGTCGAAGCTGTTTGATTTCTGATACCGGGACTCTCAGTGCTCAGGACCAGCTGGAAGGGATTGTTGCGGAGTTCCACGCAGGGATCGAACGAATGACTGGGTTCCTCGGGGTGAGCTTGTTCGGGGGACCAGTGCCAAATGAAGGTGGGAGGGTCCAGACGAAAGCGTGCGTGGACGCGTTGTTGATGGATCACATGATTTGCGACTGACCTTGTCTTCTTCTGTATCTTTAGGTATTGCTCTGGTGAATCCCCCGCCGGCCTTTCGCTCGCCCAGTCCATCCGTGACTTCGACAAGGTTGTGGTTGCCGCTACTGGGGAATGGCTGGGACGGTGCTTCAGTGCGTGGTGTTTCCTACTCAAAGACTAACTGCTGATGACGATTGGCAGGTAAAGAAGTTCGGAGGGGCCGCGCATTGGCTAGACCCACTGAACAGTCGACAAACGAAGCTGCGGCGCCAGAGGCCCTGCCTGCAGCAAAGGCCAAGACAAAGCCAGCTCAGAAAGCGAAAACGACTAAGAAGAACAAGCCGAAGGCACCTCCCCTCCACCCTGTCGAGCCATTGCTAGACAATGGCACACTGTTGTCCTTCAACGACACGCACGATACTGAGGGCTGGTATGGGTGCATCGACCCCGCGCTGCAGGGTGGAGACTTGGCCAATGGCGTGCCTCCAGCCTTTAGGCCTGCTTCATCGGCGAACGAAGAGACTTCGCCCGAGACTACATTTCAAACGGCACTCCTGGACGGCTATCCACCCTTCATCTACAACCCGGATTCTAGGATACCATCCGACATGCAATCTTCTTCGACAACCCCGCCTGCCTCGACGCCACCGGGACCCCCTTTTTTGCCGTCGCGCACGTCGCCTGTACAGGCGCCACCTCCTTCCTTGCCGTCACCCGGACCCCCTTCCTCGCCGTTGCGCGCGCCGCCTGTACAAGGGCTGTCACCCGGACCCGCTTCCTCGCCGTCACCCAGATCCCCTTCCTCGCCGTCGCGCACGTCGCCTGTACAGGCGCCACCTCCTTCCTTGCCGTCACCCGGACCCCCTTCCTCGCCGTTGCGCGCGCCGCCTGTACAAGGGCTGTCACCGGGACCCGCTTCCTCGCCGTCACCCAGATCCCCTTCCTCGCCGTCGCGTGCGCCGCCTGTACAGGCGCCACCTCCTTCCTCGCCGTCACCCAGACCCCCTTCCTCGCCGTCGCGCACGCCGCCTGTACAGGCGCCACCTCCTGCCTCGGAGTCACCCAGGCCCCCTTCCTCGCCGTCGCGTGCGCCGCCTGTACAAGCGCCGTCTCCCGGACCCGCTTCCTCGCCGTCACCCGGACCCCCTTTTTCGCCGTCGCGCACGCCGCCTGTACAAGCACCGTCACCCGGACCCGCTTCCTTGCCGTCACAAGGACTCCCTTCCCCACCGTCGCGCACGCCGCCCGTACAAGCGCCACCTCCTTCCTCGCTGCCACAAGCGCCTTCGTCCCATACACCGCCTCGGGCGCGTCGACCACTGGAACGCCCGCCCACGCCTCCTCTCCAAGCATCACCCACCATGCCTTTGGTTTCCCCTGGTACACCCCGCCTGTCACGCCCAACTGTGCCCTCGCCTCTTTCGCGCCCACCGCTCACGGCACCATTCGCTGCACGGTCCCCACCACCGTCGGGGCCGATTGCAGGGTCGTCGCAGCTGTCATCGACGACGTTCCCACAGTCTCGTCCGATGTCCAAGCCTCCACTGCCCCCCAAGGCCTCAGGGCGAGGAAGGGGACGTGGTGGGGGACAACGGGCACGGGGACGGGGACGGGGACGGGGAGGGGCTTCGGCCCAAACGTGGCGACAAACCTATGCGGAGGATGGGACAGTGATCCCGCTGGATCCCAATGCGCCGCCTTTGACCTGGGAAAACACTGCGACGGCGGCAGAGAAGGAGGCGGTTCGAAGAGGGGACATGGCGAGAAAGAAGGCAGCGGCAGAGGAGAATGAGGCCGCACGAACGGCCGAAATTGCGAGGAAGGCACGGTATAATCCTGACGGCCCCCACGACCTTTTCATCACCAAAGGGCGGAAGCGATCAGCTGAGGACGCAGGGCTCCGGCTTCCAGAAGGGGAGAAACGGGTGAGGAAGCCTGCCGCGAGTCGCGAGATGCCTGTTCCTCTGTCGATGAGGGCGGGGCAGACTAATGCGGATCGAGCTTCAGCGGCAAACGACGACGCTCTCTTGAAGAAACTTAACGGCAAACGGAAGAATGATGACCAAGGACACAGCGAGGCAGGTCCGTCGAGGAAAAGGTGAGTACGGTCGCCTTATAATTGTCATTACTCTGACAAAAATCATGGGCTTAGGCGTTAGTAACGGTCCCTTGTAGACACTGGAATCTTATCTATGTATTTATTGTACGTGTGTGGACTTGGTAATATCGCAAGGGCGGTATTCAATTTTTACTACAGGAATATCACCAGGCTAGCAAAATGGCAGGCGAAATTCATTGCTAAAGTAGTATCATTGAGAGGTGATAGCTACTACAATTTTACGGTACAGACATACGGTGAGCAAGGTAGTACGTAGTAGGAATAAAATTGGATGGAGACGTGGATGCGATTACATAAGCATAGAGCGGGCGGCGTGCCAGCGACGAGCGGGAGGCGGGCACAGCGATGGGACAGAGGGGCCGACGGGGACGCTGCGCCGGTACGGGTGGCGGGAGCGGCAGGAGCGGCGCGTAGTGGCGGGCCGCGGGCGGCGTGCCAGCGACGAGCGGGAGGCGGGCACAGCGATGGGACAGGGGGCGACGGGGACGCTGCGCCGGTACGGGTGGCGGGAGCGGCAGGAGCGGCAGGAGCGGCGAGGGGCGGGCAGCGGGCGGGCAGCGGGCAGCGACGAGCGAAGGAGCGGGTGCCAGCGACGAGCGGGAGGGAGCTGATGAGGCGGAGCTGAGCAAGCCGAGTGCACGGTGGACGGTGGATGGTGCACGGCGCACGGCGCACGCGGAGGGCGGGGGGCGGGCGCAGGGGGCGGGCGCCCGGCGGACGGCGGGGCAGGGGGCTGGGTGATGCCAGCTGGCATCCAGATTGGGACATTTGCTAACATTGACAAAGATTCACAAACACAGGCGGTGCAGCGCGCCTGCCAAAACGACGACGAGCGCATCCTTTGCGCTGGACGCTGCCGTCCTGCTGACGGCCCAGGACGCAAGGTAGTACTAGTGTGATAGGATATCCACCTTGCCGTGCACTAACATCTACAATACAGTGAAGCGTAGGGCGCCAGAAATGGGGCAAATTTTGGCAGGGCGCCCCGAGGCGGATGGCACAGCCACCCGCCCCAGCGCACGGCGGGGCACGATGCCGCCGCCAGGGAGAGCCGCCCGATTGGGAAAATCTGGTCCGTCTCTAGTGTTTTATAATAAAGTGCCTCTAGACTACCCACATTATTTAAATAAGCCTCCTTCTCTAACCACCCAATGTTATTACATTAAATCCCCAGTATAGCCTGATTGCCAAACTGCGCCTGGGAGGGCGAGCGCGTGGGCGTACGGCCACGGCTGGGTAGATCGACGGGCGCGCGGCCCAGGGCGTAGTCGACGGTCTCAGCGACGCAGTCAACAACGTATTCTGTTGCGACTGTCAGCATAGGCGAAAAATAAGAAGACTAGCAGACCAACTGACCAACAAGGGGGCGCGAGAGTTTGATGCCGACGAGCTCCATGAGGGCGGGCGAGTGGTTCGCGGGGTCGAGGAGGAAGCAGGGGGACTGGGTAGTTATATTCCGCCATGATGTCGCAGCCGTTTACTTGGGCTTACGAGTCAACGCAAAGCCGTGGTTACAAATCTAGCCTTACAATCACACCGCCGTCTGATGCGCGCCCCCCGCCGCTGACACGCGCGCCCGGCACTATGATATGCGGCGCTCCCGCTGATGTACCGTCGATCTGGGTTGAAAAAGTGCGCCTTCTCCACAGCGTCCTTCCCCCTTGCGTTATCGCACCGGCATGGTCTCCCCGTCCCGAAGGTCAGGGGAGCCAGCCGGGGGTCAGCATCTTGCCCATGGGTCAGAGGAATGAAGGGACGACGTACGTTGGGTTGAATGCGGCCTCGGAGAAGTATAAATGAAACTTACCTCCCCACAAGCTAGTTCGACATCTAACACAAGGTCAGCATGAACCCCGTTGCTGGGGAACAACAACAACATACCGTGTAACTGCACTCGCAGAATGCAAAAACATCGAAAAGCGAAGGCCCGGGACATTCCGGGCAGCAAACGCGACGCGTTGGACGCGTCCGGCACGTGAAACTATAGGCAAAACTAGTCAGTGGGGGCCCAAGGATGCTTAATAAACCACCCACGGACTGGGGACCCAAAAACTTGAACAAGGAACTCTGGGCAGCCCGCGGCGCGTCGGACGCGTTCTGCGTGCGTAGATTGACGTGACAGACCCTCGCTGACGGGCGGGGACTGACAGCGGGGCGCGCTGCTCCCGGGGACAACACAAAGTCGAAAATTTATCGAAAATGGAACCCAGGGATATTCCGGGCAGCGTTCGACGCGTTTGACGCGTTCTGCGTGTCCAGCCTGACCACGGCACTACAGGTGATACGTCAGTAGTGACCGGCGACGAGTAAGAAGGTACGCACGGACGCTTGCTCGCGGGGACTCGAAAAATCGAAATATCGACTCGGGACTTGTCCAGGAAGCGCGCGACGCGTCGGACGCGTTCTGCGCGCGTGCGTCGACGCGAATATCGATTGATGACGAGCGCGCATCGACAGTGGCACGCGCCGCTCGCGGGGACTCCAAAAATCGAAAAATCGACTCTGGGCAACATGCAGGCAGCGCGCGACGTGTTTGACGCGTTTGACGCGTTCTGCGCGTGAATAATAGACGCGGAACTACACGGAATAGCTCAGTGGGGAGTAGGAACAAGTAACGAAGCGCTCACGGGTGCTTGCTCGCGGGGAGCCGAAAAATCGGAAAATGACTCCGGGGACTCGTTCGGGCAACATATGGCGTGTTTGACGCGTTCTGCGCGTCGATCTGGACACGGATCTATACGAGAGAGGTAAGCGGCGAGTAGGGACGCCAGGGAAGCACGCACAGAAGGTTGTTCGCGGGGACACGAGAAAATCGAAAAATCGACTTTCGGGATATTCTGGGCGACGCGCGGCGTGTTTGACGCGTTGCGCGCGTGTATAGCGACGCGACGCTGCTAGGGACAGGTCAGCGACGAGCGGGGACGGTGAATGAATCACGCACTGAAGCCTGCTCGCGGGGAGGCAAAAAATCGAAAAATCAACCTTGGGGATATTCTGGGTGACGCGCGGCGCGTTTGACGCGTTGCGCGCGTGTAAAAAAACGCGGCACTGCTGGGGAGTAGGTCAGCGACGAGCAGGGACGATGTATGAACCACGCACGGAAGCCCGCTCGCGGGGACTCGAAAAATCGAACAATCAACTTCAGGCGGCGTCCGGCGCGTTTGACGCGCTCTGTGAGCGTGCGTTGACGCGAGGATTGATCGGGGCGAGCGATAGAGGCGTGCCGCTCGCGGGGACGCGAGAAAAATGGGCTAGAGTGCGGCAGGGTGATCTGGGACGATGTTAGACTGAAGCCTTTGGGAATAGGTTGATGCGCACCTCGACGCACATCCCTGGTGTCCAGAATGCGAGATACGAGGCTGCGAAACGACTTGGAATGTCTGCGATGGAATTATGAGGACAGAGATTGGAATGTGGGATGTTGGTAGTAGGTACACACCTGAGATGTGTCCAGCGCGGTGGCCAGATTTGGGCCACATGCTCCGAAGCGCAGTTCCGCGGGCTCGGGATATGGGCAGCATTGTGACGAGATGCTGGATGGGAATCAACACTGCAAACAAGTTGGAAAAAAGATAGCACGCACTCTGAACGTGCTCCGCAATGTCCGCCGAAATGGGAAATGCGAGGTCAGAGTGCTCTAAGCTCTGCTTAGAACCATAATGAGCTAGAGTAAGATAGTCTCGAATGCAAACAACTCACCTCTTGACTACTAACCAGCACAGGCGGGTTCGGCACATCGGCAAATCCAACCAGCGATCACGTGTCGCGGCGCGCCCATGCGCTGGGTGATGCAGCGCCAAACACCGAGGTTGAAGTTGGTTGTTTGGTGTTGGACGGTTGAGCGGCGGGGCGCAGTGGCAGGATCGGTTACAAGAGGCGGCATCGGGGGTGCATGAGGGCGAGGTTGCCGCTGAAACGCGCGGCGGCGGGTAAAGGAGGTTGAAGAGATGTGCGGTAAGGAAGGGTGCGGTGGGGACGAAGGGGCCATATGACGGAGGGTCATAATGGGGGCAAAGGAAGGATGGTGGAAGCGGGAGGCAAGAGGTTATATAGTAACGCGTGAGGTTGCACTTGTTGTGCCGCTTCAACAAGTCACGACGTGTTGTTGAACTGGCACAACAAGTGCAACGGCACGCGTTATTATAAATATGGCTGCCCCGCTTGCTTGCACTCTCTCTTTCTGCCCCCATGCTGTCCCGCTGCTGCACCGCCGCTTTCCTGATTAGTTTGCCGTGGCTTCGATGTGTCAAGACTTGTTCAACTTTGGGTACCGCACTTGCAGGGGTTGAATGTGGAGGATTGCACACTTGCGGGGCGATTTCTTGTGGCTCAAGGTGCGTGGCGTATCCCTCCGCAGCTTATTTTGCCCTCATTTTATTCATAGATAGCATGCGCGCACACGTTCTGTTTGCCAACACACAAACTCGGTGCCCTCGATATACTTGAACCTCAATCTTCCACTGCGGTGAGCATCGCAGTTCTTATGAGGCCACCGCAGACCATAGCGCGAACCTCTCCGCTGAATGTTGCAGTCATTATCCCGGCCGTGTTGCACAGGACTATACCCCCGATACTCAAAATTCCCTGCCGTTCATGTCTTAGATCACTCTGGAGAGACTGCGCTCCCGTATGTACAACTCATATCACATCGTAATATACTATTCTCTCCCCCGCTCCATGTAACCAAGCCGCCGCACACATATATAACGAGTCACCAGATGTTTTTCAGGCTCAAAATTTCATTAGTAAGATATCGGCGGGCACAGGATGCAGCGAGAGTATTGAGTTTACCAAATAGACCCTCGACGATTGCTCTGATGCGCGCTCGCGCCCGCGCCTGCGATGGAAGGATGCCTGTGGAAAATGGTGAGCCTCCGAAATACCACAGAAGGGTGGAAAGTTTGGTGTGCTACCATGATTTCTCGTTGAATCCTGAAAGGAATCATAGAGCGAGCTCGGAGGAGGTATCGCGAGCACGTACTGCGCTGGGAGCCATAGTCTAGCTCGAATCCATGTTGAAATCCTTTGGAAATGCCTGCCAAAAAGAATAAGATTGAAGTTGGGCATAGAAAGGTATACTGCGATGTTTTGCGCCCGAAGTTCGACCGGAATCTATGTGCGATATTGAGTGATAGGTGGCCCAGATACACATGCTGCTTGGGATGTTGATTTTGAAGCTTGAGTTCGGTTCGTCGAAGCTTAAAGTTGAAAACTGCACATCTCGAAATTCCGCCTGGAATCATTCTAGAAAATTGCGAGAGTGCTCAGGACCAAGTCTGGAGGAAGGTGTGGTAAGTCTTGACTGAAAATCGATCCAATCGAGCCAGTCGACAGAGTAACAAAGTGTCGCTGGCAATGCCGAGAGCAAGATCAAAGTCATGCACAGAAAGACATACTGCAATGGTTGGGCTTGAACCTGTACCGATTTCAGCCAGTGATAACAAGTGTAAGGTGTCCCCGGCCCATAGTATGCTGCGCAGAAAAAAATTGAGGTGGATTTCGAGTCCAACTCGTCAAAGTTTTAGATCTGAAAACTCACATTTCGGAAATTCCACTCAAAATCCTTCCGCAATGTTAGGAGAGTGTTCAAGACTGAGCTTGAAGGAAGGTGTAGTAGTTCGTGAGCGAAAATCGAACGAATCGAGCCATTCGATGAAGCAGAGTGTCGCTGACAATGTCGAGTCAAGTCGAGTGGGGAAGCTGTGCTAATTAGTGCGGTTGTCCGATCGACTCATCCTTGCCAGCTCATTCTTCATCTTCCGCTATCTAACCATGCACTCGCTCTTCCTCGGGCTTCATATGCCTCGTACCATGCGGATCTCCCACAAATAGCCCCGACTTGGGCCCTCAACCAGCCGTTGCAGCTTATGGTCAAGACTTTGAATTTCCCGAGACAACTGAAAATTTCGTCCGCTGGTGTTCTCCCCCCTCCTTTTTCCCTGAGCGGAGAAGGTATCGAGCACCGTGAGGCGCTCACAAGGTACGCAAACTGTCTCATGCGGCCGTCACCGTCAATTCTGGGTCGTTTCTGATCCTACCAATCTTTGCAGTGTGCCAGCAATTCTGACTTCTCGCACTCAGCTCACTACATTCTAACCACAGTTCGGATGCTCGCAAGAGTTCGTACGTACTCCTAGTGTCTACTACAGGTGGACTAACGGTACACTGTTACAGCAATAGGCTCGTTACAAAGAATATAGTCAAATCTCGAAATCTTGTCATTGCGCTACTACTTCCCACCAACTACAAACTCAACCATCGCTCTGGAGGCCTCTACAATGAGCATGACAGCGTCGAGACGAGCTCAGCGAGCCCCGATCTGTGTTGAAGAAGGGTGGTTGGGCTAGTCGACGCCGACGGTGGCGACGGCGACAGCGACGGTGGCAAACTCAACCATGCACGTGATGCCGTGTTGACGGCCTGGTTGAACATCGGTGAGTGCTAGTTGAGCTCAGGGATAAGTGCTCACGTTGACCAGCATCGACCTCGACATCGGCGGCGACGACACCGAGAACGAAGACCAACCGGGGTACCGGCGACGAGGGCATGACATCGACGGGGAGGAGTTCAACATGTGGCGTGACCCGCAGGTTGAGTTTTGGTGGAAGGGGGAAGTGGGGGGAAAAGGAGCGCAAGCAAGCAAAGGTGTGTTCCTTATATACTTTTCCAACGTCAACAAACGCGTCGCGTCCAGTTGCAGCTGTTTGCGCCCAGACGCGGTTTGTTGAAATGGCACAACATGTGCAAGCCCAGAAAACATATAAGAAGAACGAACCACATCGCTAAATCCCCCAACCGCCCACTTCTCAACCACCACAACCTCGAGCTCCCTCCTCCTCCTCTCTAGACTTCGGACGACCTCTACCACCTCCCCCTCGTCGCCTCGAGCGCCTCCCGACTGCCCCCGCTCGTCGGGGATGGCGGCATCGACCCTAACGGTGGTCGGGACCACTTGAAGTCAGTTTTGATTGTCAGCTCTCCCTCAAAGCTCACCGTGCACTCCAGATGCCCGCCCACCGCCCGCCCCGACGCCGCTGCCCACCCGCTCATCACCGCCGCCCGCGCGCTCGCTGTGGCGGCCGACACCGCCACCCCGACGCAACGACCGACACCTGCGCCACAGCGCCGCCGCCCCCGCCTCAGGCGCATCAAGCGCCCCCGAATCCCGCACCCCACGCTCGCTGTGTCGCACAGCGCCGACGCTGATGCGCCCCGCCGCCGCTGTCGCCGCCATCCCGACGCAACGACCGACACCCCCGCCGTGACGCCGCCGCTCCCGCCTTAGGCGCATCAAGCGCCCCCGCTCCCGCACTGCCCGCTCGCTGTGGCGCACAGTGGCGCCGCCATCCCGCCATCCCGACGCAACGACCGACGCCCCCCGCCGTAGCGCCGCCGTCCCGCCTCTGGCGCATCAAGCGCTCCCGACGTCGACGCCCCGCCTCGAGCGCATCAAGCGGCCCCCGCCTCCCGCCTTCCGCACCCCCGCGCTCGCTGCGGCGCACAGCACCGACGCTGATGCGCCGCCGATGCCCGCCATCCCGAAGCAATGGCCGACGCCCCGCCGTAATGCCGCCGCTGCCGCCTCGGGCGCATCAAGCGCTCCCGACGTCGACGCCCCGCCTCGAGCGCATCAAGCGGCCCCCGCCTCCCGCCTTCCGCACCCCCGCGCTCGCTGCGGCGCACAGCACCGACGCTGATGCGCCGCCGATGCCCGCCATCCCGAAGCAATGGCCGACGCCCCGCCGTAATGCCGCCGCTGCCGCCTCGGGCGCATCACCCGCCCCCGCCCCCCGCGCTCGCCGTGCTGCACAGCGCCGACTTTGATGCGCCCTGCCGCCGCCCGCCGTCCCGACACAACGACCGACGCCCCCGCCGTGACGCCGCCACTCCCGCCCCTGGCGCATCAAGCGCCCCCCGACTCCCGTACCCCCGCGCTCGCTGATGCGCCCTGCCGTCCCCCGCCATCCCGACACAACGACCGACGCCCCGACGCCGACGCCGCTGGCCCCGCCTCTGGCGCATCAAGCGCCCCCGACTCCCGCACCCCCGCGCTCGCTGATGCGCCCTGCCGCCGCCCGCCGTCCTCCCGCTCGCTTTGACGGCCCTCCCGACGCAACACCGCCACCCCCAAATGCGCCGCCCCGATGCCCGAGTTGAGGGTTGACTTTGGGTTGAATTCAAAGTGCGCGCTCTCCATTCTTTTGTCTTCTTCAACTGACCTTTGATTCAGTTACCTTCGATCCAACTTTGTTACCCTTTGTTCAGTTTGCTAAGAACTACGCCTTCATTTGCGAGTTCAGCTTGACTACGTTCAATCAACCGCTTCAACTTGAACACACGGCATGACTTTTCGGTCAGGTTGATTTTGTTTACCTTTACAAACGGTATGTATGCACCGTTCGTCTCATTAGCCCCTGCTGACTCATAAACCCGCTGTAAGTCACTTCAACGGCCGGTTTCAAATTGGACTCACCCGACGCAGTTTGGAGTTGAACATGGTGCGTGAACATTTTCTTGATTTTGAGTTTTCACTTATCCAATTTTTGCGCGCAGACCAGACTTGACGACTACAAGCGCCGAGATTCTGGCCGCACTGGGTCAGTACTCTGCTACTTATCCGCCAACTCGGAGTCGTACTGACTTGTTCATGTTAGGCCTCGGTGTCACGGAAAGTATGCTAGGAGTCCGCGCTGAGCGCTGAGCCTTGAAAAGACCGTAACTAGGTACATTTGTTGAGTTTTCCATCGCTATTCCTGTTCAATTTCAAGTCGTTTAGATTAGATGGATCGTATAGTGCCTTCGAGTCGACTTTGAAGGTGGGATGGTCAGTCATTAATTTGTTCAAAGTTCAACTGAAACCAAGGTTGACTGTGTTCATTTCCAGCTGGTTACTGACCAGCTCTAATAGACGACGGAGTTCAAGTAGCTGTAGACAAGAATGGTAAGATTTAGCCCAGTTGAAGCATCTGTTTGGGTACTCAATCAGTTGGTAGCGCTCGACTTTGGTTGAATATCTCGGCATCTCGGCGCTTCGATCACGGCGTTGCCACTCTGCCTCTTACCACCACCACAGTGCGCCAGGTAAGTTCGGTTTCGTCCACAGACCCTTGCCCATGATAGCTAACTACTCCCAGGACACATTGAAAGAGTCACAAGGCCCAGTTTAAGGTCAGTTTGACCTCAATCTTCGCATTTTTCAAGTGATGACCAGTTGGGTTAAGCTTGTATATCACCAGGATTTCGACTCGATTGGCTGTAAGGATCGAGGGCATGGTTCTATAGAACAGATCGAAGGTATTTAGGCATTAACATGGTCCAATATAGCCTTCGAGTTAATGCTTCTTTCGCTTTTCAGAAACCTCACATTTCCCGAAGACTGAGGGTCCTGGCAGTACCTGTGCCTCGATATCTCGGTGCGTTCGTTCGAATTGACTTTGCATAGTCCCTATGAGTCCCTTAGACAGTTTCGGCGCCCTGGATCGCTTCATATATCAGCCAAAAGCCGAAGTCTTACATTTTCGAAAACTGAGAGTTCTGGCACTTCCTGTGTCTCGATCTGTAGGTAAGATCGTTCAAATTGACTATGCGTAGTCTCATATCCGTGCTTTCAGTAGTTTCGATGCCTTCGCTTGCTTCAAGACAGCCAAAGAGCGAAGTCTTCCAAAGTTATTCACCTTGAATGAATATCTGACATGGTAAGTTTCAGCTCATTCATCGCTCGAGAGGCTGTACTGACGGCCTATACTGGTATGCTAGATGCCTTCGATCGCCGTTCTGGCCTCGAACGGTGCCCATCCGAGCGCTTGAACCGCTTCTGAGCTGATGCCTTCTCTTTTCAGAAATCTCACATTCTTCGGAAATCGAGGGCTCTGGCAGCTCCTGTGCCTCGGTATCTCGGTTCGTTTGCTTTGGTTGACTTTGAATAGCTTACTATGAGTCCCTTAGACAGCTTCGGCGCTCTGGCTCGCTTCAAATCAGCCCAAGTCCGAAGTGTTGTATTTTTCGAAAACTGGGGTTCTCGGAGTTCCTCTGCCTCGATTCATTGGTAAGAACGTTCAAAGTGACCTGGCATAGTCTCATATACGTTTTCCCAATAGTTTTGGCGCCCTCGTTCGCTTCAAACCAGCCCAAGTCCCAAGTCTTACAAAATCATTGCCCCAGATGAGGACTTGGAATGGTGAGGTTCCAGCTCCGGAGGTCGTACCAGCTACTATACTGACATCTCAGTTTGACCCTTAGGAACGTTTCGATGGCTTCATAGCCTCAAGCAGTGCGCATTCGAGGAGTTTGACCGCTTTTTTCATTGATTGACTGATTTGCATGCAGTGCCCAGTTGCTGTCCAACACGAGGCCGGACTGCTCGATGAGTCGAATTCGGCATCGAACGCATCCTACCAAGGCATTCGTACGCTCGATTTGACGAGCTCTTCACGCCGGGCTGCGCTAACTTCCAATTTCCAGATCAATCCAAAGTTGCATTGTGGTACTTGGCGGCAGCACTGCTGCCTGGAAGCATGGTAAGTCGGCCTTTTTCTTCATCTTTCACATTTCTGATATCGTTCTGAAGCTGCGCAAGCTATCCCAGAGTCTCAGCCCAATCTGAACCCCGCCTTTTGTGCAACTCCAACCAAAGTGCGGATTTTGGAGGTAAGTGATCTCGGGCCAGATCTTCCTGCAAGTCTCGGCTAATCGCTCGTCCGAAGCGATACGAACGCGATTTGGAAGGTAATCGGCGTCCCACGCACGCTCTCTATTCAACCTTACAGGAGTTGAACCCAGGAATGCGAATTTTGGAAGTAAGTGACTCGGCCCCCATTTCTGCATATCTTTCTCATTAATTCGCTTCGTTTAGGTGTCCCCTAATGCACTGTGTCATACTCGCGCGAGAACACAGTGCGTCCCGCCCGTTTCTTTGTTTTTCCACAAAAGCCTGAAACCAGCCCTTGGAAAACCGGCCTCGGGTAAGCGCGTCCGGCGATCCGAGGCGCCAGAGGCGGGCGTTTCCCACTCCCCGAATGACCTTCAACGCATCCCGCGCCATCCGAACGCGCGCGTTCGACATGTGCGGCGTCCCGAGCCTGGCCGAACCGCGGCATCAATTTCGGGCATGTCAACAAAACACCGCGCTGGTGAGCCCGCGATCTTGTTTTTCACGCTATCGTTGTTGCTAACCTTGTTTCGCGCTCTTCAGGTACCTGCCCGCCCCCGCGCGCTGCGTCACCGGGCTGTACGTCGGCGCTGTGTCGCATCTTGCGAAAGTGCGCTGATTTTGTGATTTAGCGCATTCCGGCCTTGTCTCGCGGGAAACAACTCGTTTGAGCCCACGGACCTTTGTCCTTGATACTTACCTAGTCTCAGGACTTTACTCAAGGAGCCACAAGGCCTAGTTTCAGGTCAGTGTGGTCAGTTTGACTTCGATTTTCGCACTTTTTGAAGTGTTGACCAGCTGGGTTCAGGTTGGGATATCATCGGGATTTCGAGTCGGATGACTCTGCGGTTGCAGGGAAGGGATCCTTAGACTTAATCGAAGGTATTTAGACGTCGAACGGCTCCGATATAGCCTCTGAACTGATGCTGCTTTCTCTACAGTAATCTTATGTTTTTCGGAGATTCGCAGTTACTCTGCCTTCATATCTGGGTAGGATCGCTCACATTGACGCTGTATAGTCTCTTATGAGTGTACTCGACAGTCTCGAAGCCCTCGCTCGTCTTTAATCTGCCAGTGTTCGAAGTTTAGCAAAGTCATTCACCCAGGATGAATACTTGAAATAGTCAGGTTTCGGCCCCTCCCATCGTTCGAAATGTTGTACTGACGGTCCATCTGGGCTATTCGAAGCCTTCTGTCGCATCCCTGGCCTCAAATGGTCCGCACACGAACACTTGAATTGTTTTTATGAGCCACTGACTGATTTCGCATCCAGTGTCATTTGCACTGCAAGAAGAGGCCGGGCATCTTGGGGCGTCGATCGCAGCTTCCCCACCACCTAACTGAGGCTCCCGTGCGCTCCTCTCAACGAGATCTCCATTCAGGGTTCCACTAACTCTTCATCTGCAGATCCAGGAGAATCTCGATTTTTGCAGGACTGCTGCCTGGATACCAGGCAAGTCGGTCATTTCAGCCGTCAATTTCACTTCTTATATCATTCTGCAGCAGCGCCAAGTCTCTGCCCTTGACCCCGCACGGCCTTTGTGCAACTACAGCCAAAGTGCGAATTTTGGCAGGTGAGTGATCTTTGGCTGCATTTCGCTGCAAGTCAGCGCTGATTGCTCGTGTGAAGCGAGCGACGTTCGCTTCGACCTGTCGCTGGCACCCTGCGCCGCTTTACTTGCAAGCTGACTCCGATCTCCAGCCCAAACTCGGAGAATGCGGATTTTGCAATGAAGGTGGTGTAGGCCGTATTCTTGCAGGCATTTCTCATCGAAACGCTTCGTTTAGGTGCCTTTCTCACTTTACTTGACGCCGGGATGCTGCGCGCGCCCCGCCGAAACGCCCCGCGCGTCCATTCGGAGAATTTCGGCCAAATCAGGAAAGACTCTGCAGCTGAGCTGGCAAGTCAGCCCGGCGCATTTGGGGCTCGTTCACGTACTGACCTCTAGCGGCGCTCTAGAAGCGTACCCCGGACGTTCGTTTGCGCGGAACCGAGCAGCCCTCCGCCGACTGTGCGCCTTTGCGCAACTTCATCGAAATCGGCGGAAATGCGACTCGGGCGCGCGTGTCCCGCGATCCGAGGCCCCAGATGCGGGTGCGCTGGCCGCGCGCGATGCCTGCGAATGCATCCCGCGCTACGGGAGGGCGCGCGCTCGAGATTTGGGGCGTCCCGAGGGTGTTCGAGGCAGGGCATCGATTTTCGGGACTTTGGCAAAAAGGCGTGTCTCGGTCGATTTTCTTACTCTGTGTTGCTTGCTGACGCTGTTCTGTACGCTTCAGGTAGCCGCGCGCCAACGAGCGGTACACCCGCGGCCGTTGTGTCGCATTTCGCGCGAGCGGCGTTGATGTTGTGGATCCGGGGCACGAGTCGCGAGCACGGCGCTCATCTGGTGCAAGTGAGTCCGCTCGCGTCGATCCTTCTCATCCGCGTTCAGGCGGGATTCCGCGGCGCTGCGCCGGTCTGCGGGGCCAGTGACATGAGGCGGTAAGCTACTCCCGGCGCTTTGCGGGGCCATTCATATGCTGACCTTTCTCTCAGCTTCGCGGGGCACGAGACCCTTCGCCGCGGCGCATGCCGCGCGCGCAGAAAGGCCTGCGAATCCGCGGGCGCTTGTGCGTGTGCGGCTTGCGGACGCAGCGAGTTCAGCGAGGGCGGACGAACATGCGGCGCACGACGGGCTTCAAGCGCGAGACCGGCTTCGACGCGACTACGGGACCAGCGTGCAAGATCGGGGACCAGGAGAGCCGGCGGATGACGTCGATCTTCAATCTAATGTGTTGAGGTCCTGGCGGCGGATGCACGATGATTACTTATGTTCAAATTGATTTAATGGGCTTTATGTGTATATCTCAGAACGAGGTAGTTACGACCGAGGGGGTAAGACTATGCGTATATAGGAATTGTACGATATATGCTACTATGAGCTGATCTAAGTCGTAGGAACTGAATGAGTGGTGATGTGTGGTATGCACCAGGTTGCAGATCAACAAGGACAGAGTTGGGGTTGGAACAGACTTGGGCGTAGGAGAGCAGTAGCGGGCTCCGTTGGGTCGATGCCCAGCAGATCAGATCAACAAGGACAGAGTTGGGGTGGGAGAGCGCGCTCCGTTGGGTCGATGCCCAGCGGGACGCGCAAGCGCGGTGCGACAGATTGTCGGCTGGCGAAAGGCGAGATCGCGGATCGCGGATTGTCAAGGATAAACGCGGGACGATGTCGCTACGCCATAACTTGCATAGAGAGCCGGCGGTGGGTGTGCGGGCAGTGGAAGGCGCGCATGAGGGCGTGGAGCGTGCGCCCCTTCTTCTGCGGGGCTGCGATGGCGGGGTGGACATACACAGGGACGGAGACGTCGGCGGCGGCGGCGGCGGGCGGCAGTGGGCTGAGATCTGCGGCAGGGTGCGGGGGGGACGCCGGGTGGGACGCGGGGGTGCGCGGGGACATGCTCTCCATGCTGGACATCGGGCTCGCCGGCTCGAGCGCCGGGACGCCGGACACACGCGGCTTGCGGCTGCGCTGGGGCTGCTGCACCTCAAGCTCAAGCCCAAGCCCAAGCCCGAGCACCGCGCTCAGCCCCGCGTGGTGCGCGAGCAGATCCGCCTCCGACACGCGCAGCTCCCAGTCGAGCACGTCGAAGAACTCGCGCTCGATGCGGCCGATGTCGCCCTTCCCGAAGACGCCGGTGCAGAGCGCCCAGTGGATGTTCTTGAGCGTGCTGTCCTGGGTGTACTTGCTCGCGGCGATGAGGGCGCCGAGGAAGACGCGCTCTAGGGCCCACTCCTCGAGGGCAATAGAGAGGTGCGGGCGCGCGCGGGCGACGTATACGAGCGCGGTGAGCAGGGTCGGCGGCGCGACCTCCGCGCGGACCAGGATGTTGGCGACGAAATTGCCAAACTGCGCCTGGGAGGGCGAGCGCGTGGGCGTACGGCCACGGCTGGGTAGATCGACGGGCGCGCGGCCCAGGGCGTAGTCGACGGTCTCAGCGACGCAGTCAACAACGTATTCTGTTGCGACTGTCAGCGCGGGCGAAAAATAAGAAAACTAGCAGACCAACTGACCAACAAGGGGGCGCGAGAGTTTGATGCCGACGAGCTCCATGAGGGCGGGCGAGTGGTTCGCGGGGTCGAGGAGGAAGCAGGGGGGCTGGGTAGTTATATTCCGCCATGATGTCGCAGCCGGGGTGCTTACGAGTCAAAGCAAAGCCGTGGTTACAAATCTAGCCTTACAATCACACCGCCGTCTGATGCGCGCCCCCCGCCGCTGACACGCGCGCCCGGCACTGTGATACGCGGCGCTCCCGCTGATGTACCGTCGATCTGGGTTGAAAAAGTGCGCCTTCTCCACAGCGTCCTTCCCCCTTGCGTTATCGCACCGGCATGGTCTCCCCGTCCCGAAGGTCAGGGGAGCCAGCCGGGGGTCAGCATCTCGCCCATGGGTCAGAGGAATGAAGGGACGACGTACGTTGGGTTGAATGCGGCCTCGGAGAAGTATAAATGAAACTTACCTCCCCACAAGCTAGTTCGACATCTAACACAAGGTCAGCATGAACCCCGTTGCTAGAAAACAACAAGAACATACCGTGTAACTGCACTCGCACAATGCAAAAACATCGAAAAGCGAAGGCCCGGGACATTCCGGGCAACGAGCGCGACGTGTTTGACCCGTCCGGCGCGTGTAAGTGGACGCGATACGAGTCAGTGGGGCCCAAGGATGCTTAATAAACCATGCACTGACCAGGGACCCAAAAACTCGAACAACGAACCCCGGGCAGCGCGCGGCGCATCCGACGCGTTCTGCGCGCGTAGATTGACGCGACAGACCGTCGGTGGCGGCCAGGTAGTGATGGTGGGGCGCGCCGCTCGCGGGGACAACAAGAAAGTCGAAAATTCAACCCCGGGGGTATTCCGGGCAGCGCGCGGCGGGTTCGACGCGTTCTGCGTGTCCAGGGTGACCACGACGCTACAGGTGATACGTCAGTGACAACCAGGGACAAATCAGAAGGTACGCACAGACACTTGCTCGCAGGGACACAAGAAAATCGAAATATCGACTTGGGGCTCGTCCAGGAAGCGCGCGACGCGTGTAACGCGTTCTGCGCGTGCAGCGTGAGCGCGACACTACAGGAGATACGTCAGCGATGCCCAGGGACAAGTAACGATGCACGCACCGATGCCCGCTCGCGGGGACTCCAAAAAACGAGAAACCGACCCAAGGGATCGTCCAGGCGGCGCGCGGCGCGTCGGACGCGTTCTGCGCGCGTACGCCGACGCGACAGACCCTCCGCGGCGCGCGGGTACCGACGGCGGGGCGCGCCGCGCGCCGGGACACAAAAATCCGGAAATTCAACTCGGGGCTGTTCCCGGCGACGCGCGGCGCGTCCGCCGCGTTCGACACGCGTGTGTGGACGCAGGACTATAGGAGGGAGGTAAGCGATGAGCAGGGATGAGTAAGGGAACACGCACGGACGCTTGCTCGCGGGGAGCCGAAAAATCGAGAAATCATTCCGGGGACTCGTTCGGAGAACACCGGGCGCGTCCGACGCGTTCGAGACGTGTGTGTGGACGCAGGACTATAGGAGGGAGGTAAGCGATGAGCAGGGATGAGTAAGGGAACACGCACGGAAGCCTGCTCGCGGGGAGGCAAAAAATCGAAAAATCAACTCGGGGGTTGTTCTTGGCGACGCGCGGCACGTTTGACACGTTCGGGGCATGTGAATAGACGCGACGCTGCTGGGGACAGGTCAGCAATGAGCAGAGATGAGCAAGAAACAACGCACGGAAGCCCGCTCGCCGGAACACAGAAAATCGAAAACCGACTTTCGGGATATTCTGGGCGACGCGCGGCGTGTTTGACGCGTCGTGCACGTCTAGGGCGACGCGACGCTGCTGAGGAAAGGTCAGCGACGAGCGGGGACGGCGTATGAATCACGCACGGAAGCCTGCTTGCGGGGACTCGAAAAATTGAAAAATCGACTTGGGGGATATTCTGGGCGAAGCGCGGCGTGTTTGACGCGTTGCGCGCGTGTAGATCGACGCGAAACAACAAGGAGAATAACTCAGTGTTGAGCAGAGATGAGCAAGGAACAACGCACGGAAGCCCGGTCACCGGGACACGCAAATTCAAAAAATTGACTTTCGGGATAGTCCGGGCGATGCGCGGCGCGTTTGACGCGCTCGGGGCATGTGCGTGAACAATTCGGAATGCCGCCGATGTGTCCCAGAAGGTCTATGATAGAACAATGAGGACGAATATTGAAACATTGAATTCTTGATACACACCAAAATGTGGCCGGTCTGCTGGATGGAGAGTTTGCTCGAGTCCTCAGCTCTGTGGGCTAGAGACTTTGAGTCAGGAAAGAGTCATCTGGAATGTGAGAAACTCACCAGTTGACGCCGAACTGACCAGCGCTGGAGGGTTCGGCACATCGGCGAATCCAACTAGCGATCACGTGTCACGGCGCGCCCACGCGCTGGGTGATGCAGCGCCAAACATCGAGGTTGAAGTTGGTTGTTGGTTGTCGGACGGTTGAGCGGCGGGGCGCAGTGGGAGGATCGGGTAAAAGAGGCGGCATCGGGGGTCAGCAAAGGTGAGGTTGCCGTTGAAACGCGCGGCGGCAGGCAAAGGGGGTTGAAGAGATGTGCGGTGAGGAAAGAAGGGTGCGGTGGGGACGGAGGGCCCATATGACGGAGGGTCATAATGGGGGCAAAGGAAGGGATGATGGAAGCGGGAGGGAAGAGGTTATATAGTAACGCGTGAGGTTGCACTTGTTGTGCCGGTTCAACAAGTCACGACGTGTTGTTGAACCGGCACAACAAGTGCAACGGCACGCGTTATTATAAATACGGCTGCCCGGCTCGCTTGCACTCTCTCTTTCTGCCCCCAGGCTGCCCTGCTGCTGCACCACCGCTTTCCTCATTAGTTCGCTGTGGCTTCGAGTCGACGCGTCAAGACTGGTTCAATGGCACCCGCAAGGGTTGAATGTGGAGGATTGCACACTTTCGGGGCGATTTCTTGTGGCTCACGGTGCGTGGTTTATCCCTCCGCAGCTTATTTTGCCCTCATTTTCTTCATAGATAGCCTGCGCGCACACATTCTGTTTCCCAACACACAAACTCGGCGGCCTCAATATTCTTGAACCTCAATCTTCCACTGCGGTGAGCATCGCAGTTCTTCCGAGGCCACCACAGACCATAGCACGAACCTCTCCGCTCAATGTTGCAGTCATTATCCCGCCCGCTGTGCCCGGGACTACGCCCCCAATACTCAAAGTTACCTTCCGTTGACATGGTTAGACTGAATACATACTACGCTCCCATACTTAAGACTTGCATCACATCTCAATAGACTATTCTCCTCCCCCGCCCCGTGTAATTAAGCCGCCGCACACATATAACGAGTCGCCAGATGTTTCTCAGGCTCGAAAGTTCCTTGTTGAGATATCGGCGGGCACAGGATGCAGCGAGAGTATTGAATTTACCAAATAGACCCTCGACGATTGCTCTAATGCGCGCTCGCGCCCGCACCTACAATGGAAGGATGCCTGTGGAAAATGGTGAGCCTCCGAAATACCACAGAAGGGTAAAAAGTTTGGTGTGCTACCGTGATTTCTCTTTGAATCCTGAAAAGAATCATAGAGCGAGCTCGGAGGAGGTATCGCGAGCACGTACTGCGCTCGGAGCCATAGTTTGGCTCGAATCCATGTTGAAATCCTTCAAAAATTCCTGCCGCAAAGAATGAGATCGAAGTTGTGAATAGAAAGATGAACTGTGATATTTTGCGCTCGAACCTTGACCGATTTTTGCGTGTGATAGCAACCGAAAGGTTCCCCAGCCCATATGCTGCTCAGAGAAGTTGCAGTGGATCTCGAGTCCGACTTTAAGTCGAAGCTTCAAGTTGAAACTTGTCTATCTCGGAAATTCCACTTGAAACCCTTCCGAAATATTGCGGGAGGGTTCGAAACTGAGCTTAAAGGAAGACGTAGTGGTTCTTGAGCCTAAACCGAACGAATCGAGCCAATCGATGAGGCCGAGCAGAGTGTTGCTGACAATGTCGAGTCAAGTCCAGTGAGGAAGCTGTGCTAATTAGTGCGGTTGTCCGATCGACTCATCCTTGCCAGCTCATTTCTTCATCCTCCGCTATCTAGCAATCCACTCGCTCTTCCTCTCACTTCAAACGTCTCGCACCATGCGGATCTCCTACAAACAGCCTTGACTTGGGCCCTCAACCAGCCGTTACAACTTACGATCAAGATTTCGAGTCTTTCGGGGCATCCAGAAAATTTGTCTGCTGGTGTACTCCCAGCTCCCGATTTACTCAGCGAAGGAGATATGGAGCACTGGGAAGCGCTCGCGAGGTACGCAACCTGTCCCATGCGGCCGTCGCTGTCAATTTTGGGTCATTTCTGATCCCACCAATCTTTGCAGCGTGCCAGCAACACTGACTTTTCGCAACCAACTTACTGCATTGTAACCACAATTGGGACGCTCGCAAACGTTCGTACCTACTCCTAGTGGCTGCTACAGGTGGGACTAACGGTACACTGTTACGGCAATAGGCTCGTTACAAAGAATGTAGTCAAATCTCGAAATTCTGACATTGCACCACTTCCCACCAACTACAAACTCAACCATCGCTCTGGAGGCCTCTACGATGAGCATGACGGCGTCGAGACGAGCTCAGCGAGCCCCGATCTGTGTTGAAGAAGGGTGGTTGGGCTGGTCAACGCCGACGGCGGCGACGGCGACGGCGACGGCGGCAAACTCAACCACGCACGTGATGCGGTGTTGACGGCCTCGTTGAACATCGGTGAGTGGTTGTAGAGCTCAGGGATGAGTGCTCACCTATACCAGCATCGACCTCGACATCGGCGGCGACGGCGCCGACAACGAGGACGAACAAGTTAGCGGCGATGAGGGCACGACATCGGCGGGGAGGAGTTCAACATGCGGCATGACCCGCAGGTTGAGTTTCGGTGGAAGGGGGAAGTGGGGGGAAAAGGAGCGCAAGCATCCAAAGGTGCGTTCCTTATATACTATTCCAACGTCAACAAACGCGTCGCGTCCAGTTGCAGCTGTTTGCACCTAGACGCGGTTTGTTGAAATGGCACAACATGCGCAAGCCCAGGAAACATATAAGAAGAACGAACCACAGCGCTAAATCCCCCAACCGCCCACTTCTCAACCACCACCATCTCAAGGTCCTCCTCCTCCTCTCTAGACCTCGGACGGCTTCTACGACCTCCCCCTCATCGCCTCGAGCGCCCCCCGACTGCCCGCTCGTCGGGGACGGTGGCGTCGACCCCAACGGTGGTCGGGACCGCTTGAGGTAAAATTTGACTCTTAGCTCCCTCTTGCAGCTCACCCTCCCCTCCAGACGCCCGCCCGCCGCCCTCCCCGACGCTGCCGCCCACCCGCTCATCGCCGCCGCCCGCGCGCTCGCTGTGGCGGCCGACACCGCCACCCCGACGCAACGACCGACGCCTGCGCCACAGCGCCGCCGCCCCGCCTCAGGCGCATCAAGCGCCCCCGACTCCTGCACCCCACGCTCGCTGTATCGCACAGCGCCGGCGCTGATGCGCCCCGTCGCCGCTGTCGCCGCCATCCCGACGCAACGACCGACACCCCCTCCGTGACGCCGCCGCTCCCGCCTCAGGCGCATCAAGCGCTCCCGACGTCGACGCCCCGCCCCGAGCGCATCAAGCGGCCCCCGCCGTCCCGCCATCCCGACCCAACGACCGACGCACCCCGCCGTAGCGCCGCCGCCCCGCCTCTGGCGCATCAAGCGCTCCCGACGTCGACGCCCCGCCCCGAGCGCATCAAGCGGCCCCCGCCGTCCCGCCATCCCGACGCAACGACCGACGCACCCCGCCGTAGCGCCGCCGCCCCGCCTCTGGCGCATCAAGCGCTCCCGACGTCGACGCCCCGCCCCGAGCGCATCAAGCGGCCCCCGCCGTCCCGCCATCCCGACGCAACGACCGACGCACCCCGCCGTAGCGCCGCCGCCCCGCCTCTGGCGCATCAAGCGCTCCCGACGTCGACGCCCCGCCCCGAGCGCATCAAGCGGCCCCCGCCTCCCGCCTTCCGCACCCCCGCGCTCGCTGCGGCGCACAGCACCGACGCTGATGCGCCGCCGATGCCCGCCATCCCGAAGCAATGGCCGACGCCCCGCCGTAATGCCGCCGCTGCCGCCTCGGGCGCATCACCCGCCCCCGGCCCCCGCGCTCGCCGTGCCACACAGCGCCGGCGCTGATGCGCCCCGCCGCCGCTGTCGCCGCCATCCCGACGCAACGACCGACACCCCCTCCGTGACGCCGCCGCTCCCGCCTCAGGCGCATCAAGCGCCCCCCGACTCCCGCACCCCCGCGCGAGCTGATGTGCCATGCCGCCGCCCGCCGTCCCGACACAACGACCGATGCCCCGACGCCGACGCCGCCGGCCCCGCCTCTGGCGCATCAAGCGCCCCCGCGCTCGCCGATGCGCACAGCGCCGATGCTGATGCGCCCTGCCGCCGCCCGCCGTCCTCCCGCTCGCTTTGACGGCCCTCCCGACGCAACACCGCCACCCCCAAATGCGCCACCGAGATGCCCGAGTTGAGGGTTGACTTTGGGTTGAGTTCAAAGTGCGCGCTCTCCATTCTTTTTTCTTCTTCAACTGACCTTTGATTCAGTTACCTTCGATCCAACTTTGTTACCCTTTGTTCAATTTTCTAAGAACTACGCCTTCATTTGCGAGTTCAGCTTGACTACGTTCAATCAACCGCTTCAACTTGAACACACGGCATGACTTTTCGGTCAGGTTGATTTTGTTCACCTTTACAAACGGTATGTATGCACCGTTCGTCTCATTAGCCCCTGCTGACTTATAAACCCGCTATAAGACACTTCAACGGCCGGTTTCAAATTGAACTCACCCGACGCAGTTTGGAGTTGAACATGGTGCGTGAACATTTACTTGATTTTGAGTTTTCACTTATCCAATTTTTGCGCGCAGACCAGACTTGACGACTACAAGCACCAAAATTCTGGCCGGACAACCTGAGGTATACGGGTTGATTTTTGTTGTTTAGCGGAATAGTACTGACTTGCTTTGCTTCTTGACTCAGATTCAAAATGAAGTGCTTTCTTGACTCGCTCAAAGCCTCCATTTGAACCTTGAGAGCACTGGGTCAACACTCTGCTACTTCTCCGCCAACTCGTACTGACTTGTTCATGTTAGGCCTCGGTGTCACGGAAAGTATGCTAGGAGTCCGCGCTGAGCGCTGAGCCTTGGAGAGACCGTAACTAGGTACATTTGTTGAGTTTTCCATCGCTATTCCTGTTCATTTTCAAGTCGTTTAGGTTAGATGGATCGTATAGTGCCTTCGAGTCGACTTTGGAGTCGGTGGGATATCGATTGAAGGTCAGTCATTAATTCGTTCAAAGTTCAACTGAAACCAAGTTTAACTGTGTTCATTTCCAGCTGGTTACTTACCAACTCTGATAGAGGGCCGAGTTCAAGTAGCAGTAGACAAGGATGGTAAGATTTAGCCCAGTTGAAGCATCTGTTTGGGTACTCAATCAGTTGGTATTAGCGCTCGACTTTGGTTGAATATCTCGGCATCTCGGCGCTTCGATTACGGCGTTGCCACTCTGCGTCTTACCACCACCACAGTGCGCAAGGTAAGTTCATTTTCGTCCACAGACCCTTGCCCATGATAGCTAACTACTCCCAGGACGCATTGAAAGAGCCACAAGGCCTAGTTTAAGGTCAGTTTGACCTCAATTTTCGAATTTTTCAAGTGCTGACCAGTTGGTTTAAGCTTGTATATCACCACGATTTCGACTCGAGTGGCTGTAGGGCTCGAGGGCATGGTTCTATAGAACATATCGAAGGTATTCAAGCGTTAGGATGGTCCAATATAGCCTTCGAATTAATGCTACTTTCGCTTTTCAGAAACCTCACATTTCTCGAAAACTGAGGGTTCTGGCAGTACCTGTGCCTCGATATCTCGGTGCGTCCGTTCTAATTGACCTTGTATAGTGTCCTATGAGTTTCGTAGATGCTTCCGGCGCCCTGAATCCCTTCAAATCAGCCAAAGCCCGAAGTTTTGCATTTTCGAAAACTGAGGGTTCTCGGAGTTCCTGTGCCTCGATCGTTCGGTAAGATCGTTTAGATTGACTATGCATCGTCTCACATCCGTTTGATTAATAGTTTCGATGCCTTCGTTCGCTTCAAGTCAGCCAAAGATCGAAGTCTTGCAAAGTTATTCACCTTGAATGAATATCTGACATGGTAAGTTTCAGCTCATTCATCGCTCGAAAGGTTGTACTGACGGCCTATCCTGGTCTACTGAATGCCTTCGGCCGCCTTTCTGGCCTCGAACGATGCGCATCCGAGCGCTTGAACCGCTTCTGAGCTGATGCTACTTTCTCTTTTCAGAAATCTTCATTCTTGGAACTGAGGGTTCTGGCAGCTCCTGTGCCTCGGTATGTCGGTTCTTTCGCTTTTGTTGACTTTGCATAGCTTACTCTGAGTCCCTTAGACAGTTTCGGCGCTCTGCCTCGCTTCAAATCAGCCCAAGCCCGAAGTGTTGTATTTTTCGAAAACTGGGGTTCTCGGAGTTCCTCTGCCTCGATTCATGGGTAAGAACGTTTCATGTGACCTGGCATAGTCTCATATACGTTGATCCGATAGTTCCGGCGCCCTCGTTTGCTTCAAACCAGCCAAAGTCCGAAGTCTTACAAAATCATTGCCCCAGATGAGGACTTGGAATGGTGAGGTTCCAGCTCCGGAGGTCGTACCAGCTACTATACTGACATCTCAGTTTGACCCTTAGGAACGTTTCGATGGCTTCATAGCCTCAAGCAGTGCGCATTCGAGGAGTTTGACCGCTTTTTTCATTGATTGACTGATTTGCATGCAGTGCCCAGTTGCTGTCCAACACGAGGCCGGACTGCTCGATGAGTCGAATTCGGCATCGAACGCATCCTACCAAGGCATTCGTACGCTCGATTTGACGAGCTCTTCACGCCGGGCTGCGCTAACTTCCAATTTCCAGATCAATCCAAAGTTGCATTGTGGTACTTGGCGGCAGCACTGCTGCCTGGAAGCATGGTAAGTCGGCCTTTTTCTTCATCTTTCACATTTCTGATATCGCTTTGAAGCAGCGCAAGCCGTCCCAGAGTCTCAGCCCAATCCGAACCCCGCCCTTTGTGCAATTCCAGCCAAAGTGCGGATTTTGGAGGTAAGTGATCTCGGGCCAGATCTTCCTGCAAGTCTCGGCTAATCGCTCGTCCGAAGCGATACGAACGCGATTTGGAAGGTAATCGGCGTCCCACGCACGCTCTCTAACCTTACAGGAGTTGAACCCAGGAATGCGAATTTTGGAAGTAAGTGACTCGGCCCCCATTTCTGCATATCTTTCTCATTAATTCGCTTCGTTTAGGTGTCCCCTAATGCACTGCGTCATACTCGCGCGAGAACACAGTGCGTCCCGCCCGTTTCTTTGTTTTTCCACAAAAGCCTGAAACCAGCCCTTGGAAAACCGGCCTCGGGTAAGCGCGTCCGGCGATCCGAGGCGCCAGAGGCGGGCGTTTCCCACTCCCCGAATGACCTTCAACGCATCCCGCGCCATCCGAACGCGCGCGTTCGACATGTGCGGCGTCCCGAGCCTGGCCGAACCGCGGCATCAATTTCGGGCATGTCAGCAAAACACCGCGCTGGTGAGCCCGCGATCGGTTTCTTCACTCTATCGTTGTTGCTAACCTTGTTTCGCGCTCTTCAGGTACCTGCCCGCCCCCGCGCGCTGCGTCACCGGGCTGTACGTCGCCGCTGCGTCGCATTTTGCAAAAGTGCGCTGATTTTGCGATTTAGCGCATTCCGGCTTTGCCTCGCGGGAAACGACTCGGTACCTCTCTGCGGGGGACTTGCGCGACGTGTGCGCCACTCGCCCCGCCTTTTGGTAAGCTCTACGCTTGCTATCGCGATTTGCTGACTTATTGACAAAATCTGACATTAGGTAGATAAGGTTGGGGCCGCGCGTTCCCTCCGCTACTAACACATTCCGGAACATTCCCCCACCTCGCTCGGCGCTGTTCCCGAGCGCCTCGGTTGGCGCTGCGCGGTCATCGCCGGTCCCATTTCGGCCACTGGTCCTCAAGCCCTGCGCGATCGCCTCCATATCGCGCCGCCGCGTCTGGCTCGCCGGGATGCGCTCGAAGCCGACGTCCGCGCAGGCGCGAGACGGCGCGGTACAGGAGCGGGGGCAGCGACTCGGCACCGCGAGCCGCGCGCGGACAACGACTTGCGTATTCGCAAGTGGTTCTGCGCGCGCGGCACTGGGCGCGAGGCGGGGGCGGCAGCGGGCGAGGCGTATGCATGGGGCGGAGGGCGCGGCGCAGACGACTGGAAGCGGCGCCGGCGCCTCTTGCGCTCGGCCCTCCACCGACCGTCCGCCGGTCGCTCGCAGGCCCCCACGGGTCCCCCAGATCGAAACGCATACCCTCGCCCTCGAGCAGCGCAGCTGGGAACCCGAACGAGGCGAGGTACCGCGCGGCGAGCGTGTGTGCCCCAGGCGCGACAAGTAGGACATGCGTCTCCGTCGGCGTCTCCAAGTCTGCTTCGCCGTCTCGCTCGGCCCCCCCTGCGTCAGACGATGCGGCGTCCTGCTTGGAATCAGCATTCGGATCGATACGCCGAGGATGGAGGGGATGCGTACGATAGCGGGAGGCAGCGAGCACCCGAGCGCTCCACATGCGCGCAGGGCCCACGTCGCCTCTGCTTCGGTTTGTGCACTGCGCCCAGCCTAGAACGAAAAGTCAGGATGCTTGCGCCACGGAGAAAAGGGGTATCCGTACGGGCACGGGAGTAGGAGGATCTTGTCCTTGTTCGTGTTCGTGTTCGGGTTCAGAGGCGGGAGTAGACTACGGGAGGGCGCGCGCTCGAGATTTGGGGCGTCCCGAGGGTGTTCGAGGCAGGGCATCGATTTTCGGGACTTTGGCAAAAAGGCGTGTCTCGGTCGATTTCCTTACTCTGTGTTGCTTGCTGACGCGGTTCTGTACGCTTCAGGTAGCCGCGCGCCGACGAGCGGTACACCCGCGGCCGTTGTGTCGCATTTCGCGCGAGCGGCGTTGATGTTGTGGATCCGGGGCACGAGTCGCGAGCACGGCGCTCATCTGGTGCAGTTGCCCGTAAGTGATTCCGCTCGCGTCAATCTTTCTCATCGAATGATCCCGTCCAGGTGCCACACACGGATCCCGCGGCGCTGCACCGGTCTGCGGGGCCAGCAACTTGAGGTGGAAAGTCAGTCCCGGCGCTTTGCGTGCTTTGCGGGGCCATTCATATGCTGAGCTTCCTGTCAGCGGCGTGGGCACGAGCTGCGTCTCCGCTGCGGTGCATGCCGCGCGCGCAGAAAGGCCTGCGAATCCGCAGGCGCTTGTGCGTGTGCGGCTTGCGGACGCAGCGAGTTCAGCGAGGGCGGGCGAACATGCGGCGCACGATGGGCTTCAAGCGCGAGATCGGGTTTGACGCGATCGAGGACCAGGAGAGCCGGCGGATGACGTCGATCTTCAATCTAATGTGTTGATGCACGATGATTACTTACGTTCAAATTGATTTATTTAATGGGCTTTATGTGTATATCTCAGAACGAGGTAGTTACGACCGAGGGTGAGACTATGCGTAACGATATATGCTACTATATGCTGATCTAAGTCGTAGGAACTGAATGAGTGGTGATGTGTGTAGTATGCACCAGGTTGCAGATCAACAAGGACAGAGTTGGGGTGGGAGAGCGGGCTCCGTTGGGTCGATGCCCAGCGGGACGCGCAAGCGCGGTGCGACAGATTGTCGGCTGGCGAAAGGCGAGATCGCGGATCGCGGATGGTCTCGGGTAAACGCGGGACGATGTCGCTACGCCATAACTTGCATAGAGAGCCGGCGGTGGGTGTGCGGGCAGTGGAAGGCGCGCATGAGGGCGTGGAGCGTGCGCCCCTTCTTCTGCGGGGCTGCGATGGCGGGGTGGACATACACAGGGACGGAGACGTCGGCGGCGGCGGGCGGCAGTGGGCTGAGATCTGCGGCGGGGTGCGGGGGGGATGCCGGGTGGGACGCGGGGGTGCGCGGGGACATGCTCTCCATGCTGGACATCGGGCTCGCCGGCTCGAGCGCCGGGACGCCGGACACGCGCGGCTTGCGGCTGCGCTGGGGCTGTTGCGCCTCAAGCTCAAGCTCACGCCCAAGCCCGAGCACCGCGCTCAGCCCCGCGTGGTGCGCGAGCAGATCCGCCTCCGACACGCGCAGCTCCCAGTCGAGCACGTCGAAGAACTCGCGCTCGATGCGGCCGATGTCGCCCTTGCCGAAGACGCCGGTGCAGAGCGCCCAGTGGATGTTCTTGAGCGTGCTGTCCTGGGTGTACTTGCTCGCGGCGATGAGGGCGCCGAGGAAGACGCGCTCTAGGGCCCACTCCTCGAGGGCAATAGAGAGGTGCGGGCGCGCGCGCGCGACGTATACGAGCGCGGTGAGCAGGGTCGGCGGCGCGACCTCCGCGCGGACCAGGATGTTGGCGACGAAATTGCCAAACTGCGCCTGGGAGGGCGAGCGCGTGGGCGTACGGCCACGGCTGGGTAGATCGGCGGGCGCGCGGCCCAGGGCGTAGTCGACGGTCTCAGCGACGCAGTCAACAACGTATTCTGTTGCGACTGTCAGCGTGGGCGAAAAATAAGAAAACTAGCAGACCAACTGACCAACAAGGGGGCGCGAGAGTTTGATGCCGACGAGCTCCATGAGGGCGGGCGAGTGGTTCGCGGGGTCGACGAGCGACGCGTAGTGGACAGTTGAAGAGCTTGGGGGGCTGGCCAATGTAGATGTGCTGCTGGTAGGAGACTCGTCACACAAAGTGGAAGCAGGGGAGCTAAACATGGCTGAGGATGGGCTGGGTAGCGGCTGGGTAGTATTCCGCCATGATGTCGCAGCCGTTTATAAATCGTTTTGCGCTTGGGCGGGCGAGGCGCTTACGAGTCAAAGCAGAGACCGAACCTGACCGAGCCGGCTCTCAGCCGGCGGTGCTTGTCAGCCACGCTGACAAGCGGGCTTACTCTGCACTCCTTTTCCCTGATTGCCGTTTTTCCATTTCCCCAATTGCCGTTTTTCCATTTCCCCAATTGCCGTTTTGCCGCCGTGGGCTAAGGGCTTGCGTAGGCTAAGCCAGGCTGCTTGCGTAGTGCTTGCGTGCGCGGCGCACCCGGCGCCCGACGGGTGATACCTCGGAATGAGCTGACTCACTGCTTGTGGTGCGAGTATAACGGATGCATTAATTCTTTAGGCGGATAAGGGAGGGACAGGGGAGTTGGGCCGTGTACAGTGAATGATATGTGCGGGTAAACGACAAGTTAAGCCTATAGGAGGAGGAAGAGAAAACCGTTAGCATCCGTCAGAACAGGCGAAAAAATGTGAGACAAAGGGATAGCTCCAGAGCAAAGAATTGTAAAGAAGGATACAGACAGGCTCGTGCCGCGTACTGATTTGACGCACAGACAGAAACGGATTCTAACCAGACACTACCAACTTGAAGGAGCTCAAGGGCCACTGGAAGAAGCAGAGAATGAAGCAATGATAAGAGTCGGGAGTGAAAGGAATATCAATACTCAAGAACCTCTTCAAGCCTCAGCTTCAGTCTGTGCAAGGAGGCGAGGTGGGCGAAGGGAAAGCTTCCGCTAGTTGGTTTTTGACAAGGGATTTGACCGTGACACTGTGACTAACGGCGGTAACGCCGGCTAGCCAACGCGCAGACACGTGACGCGCGGACGGCCCGCTCACGTGCCCCAAACGTAACACCAACGACGAAGTTCTTTAACTTTCAAGTTCGAATCTCTATCGATAAACCTGAAACCTTTCTAGAATATTTCAAAAACTACATGCATGCATATGATTGGAGAACTTCTATCATTCTCATAACGTTTTCTGACGAGAAGCGTCACTTGCTTGCCTGATTAGTCGACACAGCCACACGGCCACTCTGTTTCAGACTCTTTTCAGTACTATATCTTCCACACACCGCTGATCATGATCAACCGCTCGATCGTTGCTCAAATCCCTCGGGATGTCGCACGAATCATCGCATCTCTGCCGAATTCATGGCGTCGACTTGCAGTGCGCGATGACTCGTGTGACTCGATCTAGGTCTCATCGCGGGGCTTGAACTTCTTACGCGTTGTAGCGGCGCGTTGCTTTGAAATTGTAAGTCTGATTCGATCCCGACGGTCATTGTCGATCCCTTCTATCATCGTAACGGCTGCGGAGCCGTTTCAGTTTTGTCACATAGGTGAGCAGAGGTGAGCTGAGCACAAGAATAACCGCTCAGTTCCTTGGGTCTCGAGAGGTCTCTTGCAGTTATGTGACGTCTACCACGATATGTATTGTACCCATCTTTACACTCACTCTAAGGCGGCCTTTCGGCGAGTATGATTTGAGTATGATCGACCCAAGTGGGTAGATTGTGCTTATCTTATCTTATCAGATACGGCATTTAGCTCTAGCTGAGTAAGCTCATTGACCGTTAAGTGGGCCGTTTCACCGCTACGCAGGCGGAAAGGTCTCCGTGCGGAGAGGGGGCGCGCGTCCCAGCCGCTGAGCCGTTGACTGACCTACATAAGGCGCCTATGGCTTCTTTCCAATCCAGCGGCATTTCCTCCCTATGTCTCCCCCCGCGGAAATCTCAGAGTTTCCGCCCCGCCCCTCCTCTGACGGCACAATACACTCGGTGGAAAGGAATGAAGAAAAATCAGTCCCTTCGCTGGACCCAAGTACGATTTTGACAGGCCGAAAGTTGGCCATCGTCTTTGTTGCCATGTAGGCACTTGTCTCAGTCCTGCGAAACTTAGACTCACAGGAATTACAGGCTGCTCTCCCTTCTCCTGATTGCTTTGGATCAGACAATTCTGGCCACCGCCCTGCCCCGCATAGCCTCTGTACGATTTTCCTTTTTTTCTGAACAAAAGACGTGATCCTTATAATAATAACAGGACTTTAGCGCATTTACTCTTCAAGGATGGGTCGCATCTTCGTTTGTTCTCGCGCAGACGGTCTTCATCCTATTCTACGGCCAACTCCTTCGCGTATTCCCTGCCAAGTGGATTCTCGTCTCCGCAATCACCATCTTCGAAGCTGGATCCCTTCTTTGCGGCCTAGCCCAGAATGTCAACGAGCTCATTGCCGGACGAGCTGTTTCAGGGCTAGGTGCTTCAGGAATCTGTACGTTCTTTGACAGTCACTGAGCTCCTTGCATGCTAATTTATCCACAGTTGTGGCTATAATCCAAGTCTTAGCTCAGGCTACCCGCCTCGAGGATCGTCCCCGGCTCTTTGGTCTATTCGGCGCGGTCTTTGGACTTTCATCCGTCATCGGTCCCCTCATCGGCGGCGCGTTCACCGACCACGTAAGGCTGCTCCCTATCACCGAGAGCAATCTTGACGCTCTACAACTCACAGGTTACCTGGCGCTGGTGTTTCTTCATCAATCTCCCTGTCGGGGGTCTCTCTCTGACGGTGGTTCTCCTTGTTCTCAAGGCTTCGCCTCCCCTCGGCTCAGATCCTACCAAGCGCTCACTGCGCGATATCTTCCAGCAAGTGCTGCGCCTCGACTTCCTCGGCGCTATTCTCGTTGCGGGTGCCGTGACGTCTTTGTCGCTGGCGCTGCAGTGGGGCGGGAACACCAAACCCTGGAACAACGGGGGCGTCATCGCTGTACGTTCATCCAATCGTGCGATGCTCTCCATGCTCACTTTACGCGCAGTGCTTCGTGGTCTCCGTCGTTCTCGCTGCGATCTTCATCGCCTGGGAAATCTACATCGGCGAGCGGGCAATGACGCCCACCACCATCTTCAAGTCGCGCTCAATGTGAGCTCGGTTTCTATCCGCATGCATATTTTGCTCAATCTGTGTCCGACAGATGGGCGCTCCTCGCGTACTCGTTCCTCATACGCTTCTCCCTGCTTCTCTTGTCGTTCTACATCCCCATATTCTACCAGGCCGCACGGCACCATACCGCCACCGCCTCTGGCGTCGACCTCTTGCCCTTCTTGCTCGGTGTTGTCTTCACCGTGATCGGCTCCGGGCAGCTCGTTGGCAAATCTGGCTACTAGTGCGTCTTCTCAAGACTTTCCGTTGCCTGCTCATTGACTCTCAACCCGCAGCTGGCATTTCCTCGTCGGCGCCCCGGTGTTCCTCGCTATCGGCTCCGGCCTGCTTTACACAATCAACGCGGGCATCTCTCCCGCGAAGATCATCGGTTTCCAGATCCTCGCCGGCGTAGGCGTGGGCATGGGCATGCAGAACGTGCTTCTCGCAATGCAAGTCGAGTTCCGCGACGCGCCGCGCCTCATCGGGCAGGCGACGTCCATGGGCACCTTCGCACAGTTCCTCGGCGGCACCATCGGCCTCGGCGTCGCGGAGCCTGTCTTCGCGTCGATGCTCACCAAGTACCTCGTGCGGTATGCACCGGAGGCGCCAACGGAGATCGTGAGGCAGAGCCCGACCGCTATCTACACGGCGCTCCCTGCGGCGATGATCCCCGGTGTCGTGCAGAGCTACGCGGCCGCGCTCAAGATCGTGTTTGTGCTCGGTGTCCCCGTCGCGGGCCTCGCCCTCATCTCGGCGTTGTTCATCGAGAACATTCGCATCGAGAAGACGGAGGTGCCGGCGCCCACGGCGCCCTCGGACGCAGAGAAGGGTGTCGCGGCGTCCTCCATCCCCGACAAGGCTGCGGCGGCATAAGACTATTAGGGAGCAACGACCACCAGCCTCAATTCAACAGGCGACTCAACAGGCCAGCTATCTCGCTGTCTTCCGACGGTGTCAGCTCCAGGCACCACTAGGATATTAATGTCGGTAATATCTCGACTGTACATATACGCATCATCCAGTATTAGGTACCAATGGTACCAATGGATCCATAAACACGTAACATCAAACATGTATCATTATCAACGCTCGTAACGCTGGAATCACCATGAAGTTTTGCTGAAGTTTATCGGGCGGACAACTCAGCTTGGCAACTGGAAAGCTTTTGTTCGCCTTGTCTCAGTGCTCCTCAACTTGGCTCAGTTCCACTGCTGGGGGACTCAGCAAGTCACTAGTCAGCGATGAAGCGTGTACGTCGGGAAATATGGCGCAAGGGACCGAGAGGTCTGAGAGAGCGGAAAAGCGGCAGCATCATCAAATTGGCGTACGATTCCGAATCGGAATAAACTGGTACTTAGCTAGCACGTGGCAAGCACGTGGGCACAACGAAATCTGGTTTCTATCTTTTTGCAATGTTGAATCTCGATGTCGCCACCATCTCTGTCTTGAGCCGCGGCGGAGCGAGGCTTTGCATGGATCCCACTCGGAGAATTTCGCTTCTTATCTGTAGCGACTCTGTGTCTGGAACTTGCCTGGAACTTGGAAGACTCGCAAATTCGTCGTGACGGGCCGCGGCTGTGGACTTATCGCCTCTGCCTTCCTGTCTCGGGCTTTGTATCTCTCACATGCCACAATCTCTCATTTTCCATCCAGAATTTAATCTCCGACTCGGTTCAGTGCGTCCAGAATGAGTCCGGTTCCTACATACAACGCTCCGCGGTTTTTTTGAATCTATGCGCCGCTATATCACTGGCACGCGCACATCTGAAGCTGGATCTCCTCTGTCTATTTCTGGCCGCTCAATGTCCGCCACCAACGCCCCTAAATCCGCCCCACCTCCCGGTCGCTTTGGGTTCATTCTCTCGTCAGTGATGATATCTCCCCCGGTTGCGGTCGCGAGGTCTGCCAATTTTTGCGGCCGGTAAAGTATGTCTTCCGTCTACCATGCAACTTGTTCTAGACGGCCTCTCGCTCTAGAACACTCTTGCCTGGACGGGACGCAGACTCGTCTGGTCCTGATTGTCTCTCAATGTCTCACTCACACACACGGTGCGTATCTTTGGCTTCCATTCCAGAAGGAAGTGTCATTACGGCGGAATTCTCCTTAGTCAATCATTGATTGAGCCCTCGGTCTGCCTCCGTTATATCTTGTCACTGATATGCGCCATGCTGACGCCATCTTGCCAGAAGCTCTGGAGCTGGTGCGGGCTCAAAGACTACATCCTTTTGCCTTGCGCCGCCTCGCGCTGCTTTTGCGAGCGGACGGCGTCTCGACTCGGCATAATCTTTGCTTTCGAGTGGACGCAATCTTCACTCCTATGTAGTGGTGCGACCTTTTCGCGACCGATTGCCTCGCACGGTGCACCCTGAGCCTCTTCCGTTAGAGTCCCGGTGCCTCGTGCTTCTCCCTTCTCCCGTCTCGGTCAATGAACAACGCGCGGCTTCTCAGATACAGGACGCTCGCACCGCTGATAGCAAGTGCACTCCCGCGAGCACGATGTTTGGTTCCATTCGGGAGGTTCCATTTTCCCTCGATTCATACTGCTTCCTCGGGCGTACCCAGCTGGCCGGGTACCTGGTACGTGCCCGTGCGATCAGCTGAGCCTGCCGTGGAAAATATCCAAGCCAGATTTGCGTAATGCACAATTGGTGGCGGTTGGGCGAAGGCGAAGTGCGATGGTGCGTGTCAGCTGGTCTGTCGATGCTGGATCTTGCCTGACCAGTGGGGGCGGTTATGTTGGAAGTGCCTTTGCGGGAGGAGTCAGGTATAACCTGTATTGTGCTAATGCAACGGCTCTCGATTCATAGCATCTGGAATAACCACCATTTTGAGAATAAATGAATCTCTGGAGGAGGTTATGCCACAAGCACGAGTCAGGCGACGACTGTGGTTCAATTATGGCCCTACAGGTCAATCATGTTGCCATAACCACTGGTAGTGGTGGTCAGTAGCCAGCGAGTCTATTGAGTTTTGAAAAAGTGTGTTAACCATTGTGAGTAGTGGCTGATCACTCATTTCTGCGCTCCAATTATCGAGATACGTGTTGGCATGAACAGGCACCAAGAATACCAAGAGGTGATTGTTATTGAGTCTAGTTGGTAATCAGAGCATATTGACAAATTTTGCATCAATGCAAAATGATACTTCCACAACTGTAAAAAAGGAGGCATTGCCCGCCATTTGATGACCTCTCTACCATTGAAACATAAGGGTCATTGATACAGAAAAACATGTGTTTCATCACTTGCCAATATGCTCCATTGAAAAATTGCTCTGTCAATGATGGGGGGTTTCTCTGAGAGACCAGGTTTCCCATGGGATACAGCCAAAGAGGGAAGGTGAATGACACAGGCTTTGGACGGGGTCACACGAGCCTGGAACCGTGGAACCGCGAATACATCGAGATTCAGCGCAAGTTGCCTATCAGTCTGCCATACCATTGACATTTTGAAATTGCGGGTCGGTTCCGGGCTTTGGCGGCGTCAAATGATATTGAATGCTGGGACGGAGCAAAAAGCCGCTTCGTCGGATACCGTTACTGGAAGAGAGTTGTGAGCATGAGAGCAGGCTATCAGACACGTGTTGCGGGGTAAATAGGGGCGATGCGGGGTAATTGGAAGGTCCCTTTTTTGCGGCGCCGAGGGCTGCCGAGAGACTCGTCCGCAGCATGGTAAGGCTCCGTTTATGGCTCTGCGACTCGATCGACATCCGAATGGACTTGCGGCGGCTGGCGGGTAGATTGGAAAGCTTCCCAAGGGAATTCCATGGAAACTTACGAGATCTAATCGAGTCCGAGTCTGGAGTCGGACGGGTCCCCTGCTGGCTCGAGCCTTGCGCCTGGCCGCACCGCGCTGGACATCGTTCGTGTCGCCATAGTTCTGGGGTAGTTTCGATAGCAGTGCCATGGAGTTTGGGGAGAAGATCTGCCTCCGCACGTGAGTGCCAGTGATCGGGGACTAAACCGCAAGGGTATATAAGGAACGCCTGGTCGACGTTACCCTCTCTTACTTCCCCCCATCATGTCTGCACGCAATACCTCTGAAAAGCCCGCGTCCTCCAAGCCCATCCCTATCTCTCCCTCCCCGTTCCCTCGTGGCCGAGCGCGCTCCGTGTCCGTGTCGTCGGGCGAGTCCGATTCCCCGCCCACTCCTGTGTCCAGTTCGGCCGCCTCTCCCAGGGTCAACATCCCCTCGCCGGGCACCTCACCCATCCTGGCGTACTTCCTCGCCCAGTCGCCCTCCAAGAGCCCCTCGACCTTCCCTTTCCGCAAGTTTGGTTCTGCGCCGGTCTTCGAGGGTGTGTAGTACATCAATCCAGCGCACACGCGTGTTCATGCGATCACAGAGGATGAATTCGACAACAAGGAAACCTCCGCCTTCTCCCACTCGCGCCGCGCAAGCACTGCCGTCGCAGGCCGCCTCTCTCAAGTCCCACCCCTCCCGGACACGCACAGCGAGCGTGGGCAGGGCCTCCTTCGCCGCCTCTCCCTGAGTATTGCTGTGCGTGCCCTCCTCTGAGCTCCTTTGCTATATCTGAGTGACCAAATCACAGCCTGACGGCAAGCGCTCGCCGCCTGGTGTTCCCCCCAACTCTGCTGTCAGCCCCACCTTCCCTGTGATGCCGTTTGGTCGCAACGACAAGCCGCGTCGGTCGGCGACTCTCAGCGTCGCAGAGGGCCGGCCTCGTCGCGCGCCGTCCCCCATGGGCGAGCGGATCTTGAAGGGCCACTTCGACGGCTTCAATTGATCTCCAAGCCAGCCCCACCATCCACCAGGGTGACTTGCGCTAGATCGACGCCACCCCTCTCCAGCTCCACCCGCATCCTTCGAATCCGCTGCATCCACCCTCAGCCCACCGTCCTTCAGCTTCAGCCTCAGCATCCCCCGTCCAGCGTTGTCCATCCGCACCGCAGACGCCGTCGCACCCTCGTTATCGCCCGTTCGCTCGCTCCCTGTTGTCCCCGGCAGAATACCCGCCACCGCCGCGCGACCTGAAAATCAATTGTATCACCACCACACCACCACCCCCCGTGTCCGCTGCCCGCTCAGCGTACTATCCTTGGTACTCTCCCGCCGGCAGCGCACGACCATGTAAAAATGTATAGCTACCTGTTACCCCTAGACTCTTGTTCGCTGTCCGTCTTGAGTATGTACGACCCGACCCATACCTTACCTATGCTATGATCCGATTCGACGAAATGAATATAGTCTATTGCATTTTTGTCGCCTAATCGGTTATCGAGTCAGGGGTGCTCGGATGTGGACTCGACAGGAGGAGGAGCAGGGAGGAGCTCGACAGGGACAAGCGGGTACTTCTGCTTCACACGATGTGAAAATGGATGCTTTGAGGAGTGTTCCGTGATGCTCCCAGGAGAATTACATAGAAAGCGGCTTGCAATTGAAATATTGAGGAGGAGTCTAAGGGTGGCTACTAGTTTAGGTCGCTGCCCTGATTGTCGTTTCCTTATCCTCCAGTGATACCTGACTTGACAGACAGAAAATTCCTGCACGGGCCCTCTCAGTTCTCAAGGTTCTATAAGACTATAACGTTCGAAGGCAGTCGAGATTGGGTCGAGACTCGAGAGGTCGTAAATACCGGCGATGAGTCTGACTCATCGCCGGTATTTACGCTGTTAACTCACAGGTGGATTTAAATTTGGCTTTGGACTGTTATTTCGGGCTGCGTCTCGGAAGTTTGAACCGGAGAAGGAGACGGATAGATCGGTGGAAGGTGTGCGAGGGCTCTCAATCGAGAGAAATGTGAAGATTTGGGAGACTGGTAGTACTAGGGTCGAATGGGGCTTTCTGAATTTGCCTTGTATATGCGTTTCGATCCTGTGGCTGGAAGGAACCGTATGAGTGGGAGTGAGAGGTTTTAAGGTGCCTCTTGTCTTTGTCTCCTGTGTGGATAAATGTAGAAGTAGTCTCGCACGGGGGTACTAGATCAGCCTGGAATTATCGCATATCTCGCCGTAGTCAACAAACGGCGTGCGTATTTCCTCTGGCAAAGTGCACAATCCGGAATTGCTGTACGGACTGTGAAGAGATTTATAAACATATTGGTATTCTTCAACATTGGCACACGAACCAAATCTTATACCGGCTTTCCGATCCACCCGTTCTTGGCCGCCTGCTGCACGAGAGGGAACCACGCGTTCGCCATCTTCACGTACCCCGCATCCGTCGGGTGTATCCCGTCGACGAGGTCCGAGGCCAGCACGGCCGACATGTTCGCTAGCAGGATGTGCTGCCCCGCGCTCGCGCGCGTGCTGACCATCTGCGCCACCGCCTGGTTGAACGTGTCCACGTCAGCCTGGCCGGTAGCGAGCGGCGTCAGCGAGGCGACGACGAGCGCGGCGTCGGGGCAGGTCGTGAAGATGCTGTCGATGAGGGCCGAGAGCTGCGCCGGCGCCTGGGTGCTGATGTTGTAAATGACATCGTTCGTCCCGGCCATCAGGAGAACGACCTGGAATAAACGTTGAAAAACTCAACCGGACATACGGGGCGGAACGCACGTTGGGCCGCGCGGGCAACGCCAGAGCGTTCGTGGCGGATTGCGCAATTTGCTGGATTATAGCACCGATGTGGCCCTCGTTGTCGTTGTCCGCCATCGTCCCAGACTTGATGGAGCCAATAAAGTCGAGCGTGTTTCCGGGCTGCAGGAGGTTGTGGAGCGCCGAGCGGTAGCCGTTTCCATCGCTGCTGGTAAAGCCATATGTAATGGAGTCTCCGAGAGGGAGAAGGCGGATATTGAGACCGGTGGTTGACGTGGAAGTCGACGTTGGAGCTGAGGTGGTTCCGGTGGATCGGGTGGCTGTTGTGGACACTGACGATGTGGTGGACGTTGATGAGATAGTTGTAGATGGAGGGACCGTGCCAGGGATACACTCATGACACTAGGGTTGAACCGAAGGGCGCAAGCGTGAATGGCATCACTCACCTGAGAATAAAACTCGTTCTGGAAGACGCATTGTGTGCCTGCCACGCAAGTCGTAGCTATCGCGCGAGGGTTAGGAATCCAGTTTCTTAGCAATGAAGAGACGCACGTCCAGTCCAGCCCGTGCCCCCACCTTCAGTTTGAACAGGTTAGTAAAGACCTGACGGTTGATTCAGTCGTTCAACGGCCTCAACGCACACTGTCCCCATTCCTGACTTTGCGCAGATGTCAATCCTGCGGAGAGGCACAAGGAGACGAGGATTAGGAGCAACATCTGTACCGGGCGTGTTCTGGATCGCGCCGCAAGGGCAGTTATACGTCGGTGCGCGCCTGAATCTCGGCGATTTGTTGCGGATCAGGAAAATTGCAACGCGAGTCGAGTCGCAAGGTCATGCATGCATGGTCAGTTGGCAGCCAGGAGGCGCCTCGGGCGGGCCGGTGCCAGTGGTTCCCAGTTTTTCCGTGGCCGTGAATCATAAGTCGATGATACTGTAGTATTTCATTCAATTCTCATCGCCTGTGACCTGTGACCGAAATTTCCGAAATTTAGATTTCGGAAATGGCCTGGGGTCCCTGTGACACTTTTCTTTTTCGTAAATGGCACAGAAAATTGCAGAGGAAGCGGCAGGACAGAAGTCTAGTGGTACCACATGCACTGTTTGAGCATCTTACGAGCTGAATGAGCCGTGAAACACCCAACAGAAACTGTCCTAATGGAGTAATTTTAACGATGTTGTAGTAGCGTACACAGTTTATGAGCCACGTATGAGCAATCAGTGCCGATTTACTTTCGCTCACGGCAGAAAATGACAGTTCTGCTTGCTACGCATGATCTGCACAAGCCTGTGCGCCGCTGGGGCAAAAATTTGAATTTTAAAGCCATTTTTGCCGATTTTGTGACATGTTTGGGACATTCGGAAATCCCTTCAAATCCCCGTGACACCTCGATTTTTTTCGTAAAAAAAGGGCCTTGTGACCTGTGACCTTCCGAATTGAATGAAATAGTACAGTACTTAATTGGAGAAGTGAAATCAAAGCAAGAACAAAGTAAAAAGATCAAAATTTGGCCTGATTTGGCCTTGCGGCCACGTGCTACTTTACGCAACGTGAGCTCAAGTTGAACTGGTTGAACTTTCCAAGATAGAAGTAATTTATCGACACAAGATATTCAGATCAGCTATCCGAGCATCATTCGTCAGTGGCAGGGCCCACGCATGAGTCCAGGGTGAATTTCCCCTGTGCAAGCATATCACGCAGGAAAGTTTCCTGCTCCCCAACACCCCCAAGGATATCCCACAGCCCGGAAGCGCTGAGTGATGATCGCTCCCAGATCTCCTTTGCCTTAGGCGCAGCCAACCTGATCCGCTTCATAACATCCAGCGTCTCCCGCAAGGGGAACGTACGGGCTTGGAACATGTTTCCAAGCGCAATGTTCAGGAACCCTAGCAAAACTTGAGCAAGAGGACGAATCAAGGAGGGAGGACCATACACGGATTGTGTTCATCGTCCTCCGGGAAGCAGTCAGCAGCCTTGATGTATGTAATCCCTGCCATGCGGTGAAACTCATTCCTGCGGCCGGGCTCGAGACCCGCTTTCTTGTTGAAGCAAAATCCCTTCATCCTGTATATTGATCAGACAACGAAGTGATTGTGAGAAAAGGCTCACGCATATGCCATGCCTCGAGGGTACAGATAGAAGGAGCTCATGAAGCCCGGATCCACTGGCCCTTGGGAATGGGGTTGGCGCAGTGCTGCATCCACTTCACGGATCAGGAGGTCGGACTCTGTGCTCAGTTCTTCTAGAAGTTCCGGAGATGGTTTCAAAGAGTAAGTCTAAGTCATAGTAAGCAGAAAACCAAAAAGAAACAAAAAGACGGCAGCTTGCAGCGCACCTGCATCATCGCCTCAATATACATGTTTTGCAGGCCGAAGAGGAAGGACTGTTCAAACACCACACCACGATTGGTCTTGGGGACCAATATCCAACTGTCACGGAGGCTCCGCAGGACATCGAGCCCGCGCTTCAGGAATTCTACAGCGGCGGCGTGCTGCTGTCGCAAGTGGGAGTCAATGACGGCCCGCATGATCCATGCACTAACTTGTGTTTAGCTCGGACGCGCGCAAAGGAAGGCTTAGTCAATTACCGGATGGTAAGCGAAATGGCTGGCCGAACGGAGTCCCAGCCCTCAGTGCGCTGCCGTTCGAGCGATTCCCGGATGACTAGTTCGGGCCCACCTTCTGTCCAAGGCTTGAAGAGCTGGATCTCGATGATGACTCGGAACACATCAGGTATATGTTTGGCACCAGGGAAGGAAACCGAGACATACCCTGCTTGTTGTACAGGGAAATGAAATTGTTATCCGTGAAATGCAGGACACGAATGTCCCGCATCAAGCCGTTCGTCAGGTCTGTAATGGCCTAGATAGACGATGTTGGAGGGCATAATGCGTGTGGAAGGTTCTTACGCCCGGCATGCCCATCATCTGATTTGTAGCGGTGTCGTGCTTGAGTTGTTTCATTTTGTTAATACCGCTCATAAAGTCCTAAAAAGAGTGAGGAGCACCCGAGATGCGAAGCGGATATCGAACCTCATACGCGGAGTGAACAACCCAAGCCTAGGAGTGTCAACAGGATTTACTCCCTAAGTTAGATGAGCTTACACTGCTGCGAAGACGGTCAGCGTTGGTGGAACGGGCGATCCTGAGATCAGGGATCATAGCGGCGGCGAGGTCCCAAGGCATGCGCCCTTCGCCCTGCACCAAAATCGCGTCCTCGCCAATAATGGGGGTGCTTTTCATTTTCGCCACGGCGGCAGTGGCGGCCTCCAGACCAGCCTGATACTGTTGCCTCTGGACCTGCTCCGCTGGTTTGAGATCGGCTTTTGGAAGCGCGTCGAGCGCGTGCTGCCAACTCTCCTCGCTGTGGGGATAATCGCTCATGGCCTGACACCTATTATGAGAAGAAACAAGGGTCAGGTATAAGACTCACAGCTTGGGCCGTCGCCAATCTCGCGAACGCCTTGGCATAAGTCGGGTCCAGCTCCGTCGCCTACAACTATGTAAGTACATGATCCATGATATGAGCCACTCACCTTTTTAGCATCGGCGCATGCGTCCAAATATCTATCGAGTAATGGTGATGTTTAGAGCGTCGCGAACTAAGACAATCCAGGATACAGCACCTTTTCAATGACAGGCGACACGCTGCGCGATTGGCGTAGATGACCGCTAGTCCTTTGGGGTCGGTGGCTTCATCACCAACCTGAATGGCCTCAGTGTACTTTTCTCCAGCCTCCTTGAACTTTTTGGCATTGAAAAGCGCGTTTCCCTGAGCCTTGGACTCCGCAGACGACATGGTACGAAGAGGGAAAACAAAGAGTCACGTCCGAGTCACAGTCCTGCACGGGACTCGCGACGCGTCCATTACATAAGCGTATTCACTTTCGCCAACTTGAAGCTTGAACGTTGAACTCAGGAACTGTGTTTTCGGCAACACAACTTTCAGAAACAGAGGACCAGAGAGTGCTTCGCTTGTTCGTGGTAAAGTGAGCTTCCGACTGTCCCAGAGACGGAAGGTTAACCGAGTTTCCTGCGACATCACTGTGTTGTGTTTCTCTGAGACTTGTAACGCAAAAGGTCAAGATACATAGCAGGATATGTGAAGTTCTCTGTGAAAAATAAAGTAGTGGGAGGTCAGGCAGCGGAAACCAACACAACGCTAGCGCCAAACATTACCTTGGCCAATTACGCCTCCGCCGCCGGTAGATGTGAGTTCAGCGTCACCTTGCCCTGCGAAAGCATTCCGCGCAGTTCCGCCTCCTTCCTACTCACTCCGTCAAGAATGCCCCAAAGTCCAGTCGTGCTGAGCTGCGAATGCTCCCAAATCTCCTTTGCCTTCGGCGTGGTCAGCCGAATGCGCTCCATGACGTCTAATATCTCGCTCAGCGGGGACGCGAGCGACTGAAACATGTTATCCAGCGCGAGATTCAGAAACCCTAGCAGCGGTCAGTGTACTCGCTTCTGAAGAGAGTAAAATTTAGGCATACAAGGATGCTGCTCATCATCCTCCGGGAAATCATCGGCGGCCCTCATGTACGCGACCGCTGCCTTGCGGTAAAGCTCTCGTGCGTCGTTAAGGCTAGACTTTGCCTTTGCGTTGCAGTAGAATCCCTTCATCCTGTGCGCTTTGATCAACTGCACAGCAACTTGATTATAGGATATAGGGCGCACTCACGAGTATGCCAGTCCCCTGGGATAGATGTAGTAAGAGCTAATAAGTCCGGGATCCTCTGATCTTGACGCCGGAGACTGCTGCAATGCTTCATCGACTTCGCGTAAGAGGAGTTCGGATTCCGTGTTGAGTTGTTCCAAGCGCTCCGGCGAGGGATTCAAGATGTAGGACTAAGCCACAGTTAGTGGCCGAAGAACAAAGCACATGGACCCGGCATACGTTCATCAGGGATTGAATATACAGACGCTGGAGGCCGAAGAGGAATGTCGGTTCAAATACGACGCCGCGATCGATCGTAGACGCGTGGCTCCAGGTCTCTCGGAGGCTTCGCAGAACTTCGAATGCGCATTTCATGATGTCGATAGCGACATCGTGGCGCTGCTGCAGGGCTCCCTCTATGACTGCCCGCATTATCCACACACTAAATTAGTCTGGTCACGAAAAGTCTGGGGTTTGATATTGGTGAGACGGTTACATACCGTATAGTGAGCGAGATCGCTAGACGCGCCGCCTCCCAGCCCTGATCAAGCTGGCGCGAAAGCGCCTCCTGAACAACTATCTCGGGCCCGGTATCAACCCAAGCCCCTAATTCACGGACCTCCATCTCGACTGGTGATTTTTGTTAAAGGCAAGTCCGAGTCAGTGAAACGAACCACGACGAACCCTGCTTATCGAACAATGAGACGAAGTCGCTAGCCTGAAGGTGCATAACGCGCGCGTCGAGCATGACTCCGTTGGTGAGGTCCGCAATGGCCTGGGCAGCGCTATTGGGGTGGGGTAAAGCGGAGGATAAACCGATGATCTTACGAAAGGGATGCCCCGCCAATGGCCTTCGGTGGGATCGCGCCGGAGCTGCTTCATTTTTCCAATGCCGTTGATAAGAAACTTCGAGGATTGAGTACCATACAGAGCCATCATTTCACGACGTACTTCATAAGCTGCATGAATGACTCGCACCTAGGCATGGTCTACTCAGTATCGCACATAACGTTGGGCTAGGCAGAGCTTACGCTGCCGAACAGGTGCTCAGATTTCACCGGTCGCTCGACGCGTAGGCGGGGAAGCATGTTGGCCGCACGTTCCCAAGGCGTACGCCCGCGTCCCTGTGCCACCCGTACTTTCGACTCAGGCAGGTTTACGAACCTGAGGGTACCCGAGCCGGTGGAAGCTAGGTCAGCTTGATACTTCAGCTTCTGGGCCTGCTCTGCTTGCGTGAGATTGGTCTCGGGCAGCGCATTGAGCGCACGACGCCAGTTCTCTTTGCTTTCCGGGTGGCCCAGCTCCTGATGCTCGGTGAGTTTCATATATTGCGCAGGAAGAAATCGGAGCAAACTTCTTGCGCCGCTGCCAGCCTAGCAAATGCTTTAGCGTACGTTGGATCCAGCTGCGTCGCCTAGTAATAGTATCAAACCAGCTTGATCAACATCCGGATCTCGAAAATCAATCGACGAGCCACCGACTTTCTTTGCGTCGTTTACGGCATGCAAGTACCTAAGAGCTCCTCAGAATAAGCTTCCTCATGGACCCCACCCCAGCGCAAACCATTTCATTGACAGCCAGCACGCCGCGCGATTGGAGTACAGCACCGCCAGCTCCTTGGAGGAGTCTTTTTCGAGAGAGGCTGCTTCAATAGCCGCGGTATACTTCTTTACGGCCTCCGAAAATTCTTCGGCTTTGAAGCGCGCGTTCCCCTGTGCTTTGAGCTCTGCGGACGACATGGTAAAGACTAAAGTGATCGAGAGCTGATGTGTGTCACGTGGCCGAGGCAGCCCAAGGTTACGTAAGGATCGCGTCGCGTCTGGCAGGCTCGAGTCCCGACTTGGATACATACACGTATGATGACCCTCTTGAAGGAAGGACCCCAGTATATTAGAAGAAGTATCACAACCGGTGCAACTGCTTCGGGGTTGATTTACAACTTGCTGCAATGTTAAATCTCGATTCTCTGATGGTACGGTGTCCGATGTCCGAGTCGCCAGCGTCACTCGAGATCCATTCAGTGGTGCGCAAAGAGAGAGACCGAAAGAGCCCACTAATTTTTCGTTCGACAAAGAGCTACCATCTTATATCTCCGCATCGGAGCTTCAGAGACACTTGGCAACTTTCGTTGAATGTTCAATCGGGACATGAGATGAAGCCCACATACTGATGCACAAAGAGAAATTCCGCAAAGGGTCAACGGAATTGAATCTATCATCTTCGTTTTAGACGACTCTCAGACCTGCGTCGTAACAAGTCACCCGCGGCGGCTCACCGCCCTGTTGAGCAGATAATACAGTATTGGTATCGAATATTACAATCCCGTACCGATAGTTATAACATCTTCCCTACGATCGGCATAGGCCGCTTTGAGAACACAATCTTGCGCTTGACAAGGGCGATTGCGTCCCATGCCACCTCCACCTTTGCTTGACCCCTTTCCTCCGTATCGCAGTCCATGGCATCGGGGTCATTGGTAGCTACACGTCGTAGCACCGCGAGCGGCTTCGGCAGCACCGCGACCTTGCCTTCCAAGAGATGGTGCCCAATCGTCAATGTAGGCTTTTTCTACGTGCCACAGGGTCAGCGCGATTCTCGACCACCAGAAGAGAGCGTACGGCAGCCTCATCAATGTACAGCCGGCCTATGAGCCGTCCGTCGCGCTCCCTGTCGCTCGTGCACTCGACCTCGAGTGCGCCTTGGAGCTCGATAAGGACGAGCTCGCTGTGCGATATCATCGTCAGCGCGGGCGGGAGTTTCTCGGCTGAGGTGGACGGAAGGGGGAAGTTGATTGGGATGACCATTGCGCTGGAAGTGGTTGGCGAGGGGAACTGTGTCGAAGATGGTGGGCGCGTAATGCAGGACGCGACGATTATGGGGTGTTTGGCATTTGATTACCCGGCGATCAATTCGGCATCTCGGGCTCACTTTAGGAACAAGACAAGAAGCTATTTAAGGTAGTAGTGTGCAGGAGAACGAGCACGATACAGCTACACTACCACGCCTGTGAGATCGTCCGGGATATCCAAGCTTGAAGAGAAAATCGAACGTTGTAGGATTTACTAATAATACTTGCAAGCAGTTGCGAGCACGTGATTGATGCCAACTATGTAAAGAACGCGTCCTCACCGACGCGTCCACCTCATACTCAGTCTGAGGGTTTCGCTTGGCCCTTGAGTTATTTAGGTCGCGAAGCACTACAACAAATAGCGATCCATGTTCGTTTGCTGTCCTACGTATGAACGTCACAAGTCCTTCACAGTACTAGTAAACTTTCGAAATCCTTTCGGACGACAGACGCTGCTAGAAAGCTGAGCTATCGCGGCTGCTAGGCATTACCCTTTAAGAGAGCCCAACATCGGCGGTAAACATTTTCCCAAGTGTCGTCGTCGTTTTTTCGATCAGGTTAACCCGATTTCCGAAAGGATCAAGGACCGTCACTGCGCGATAGTCTCCCTTCTTCCTCGGCTCCTTGTCCAAGATTCTGGTACCCATGGCCTTCAGTTTCTCGTATACTGCGTCCCAATCATCCGTCTCCACCTGCAGGAATGTCTGGTCGCCACCCTGATTTCCGACCGCCGCCTTATCCCTCTGGCCTTTGGCTTCGATGAAGCGCAGCGAGCATAGTGGTGCGAACTCGGTGAGGTTGGGGGGGCTGGCGATAACGAGTCGCTGGCCATCGACTTCTTCATCGAATCTGATGTTGAAGCACAGTGCCCCGACGTAGAAAGACATTGCCTCGGGAATGGTACGGCACATGACAGTGACCAGGGAGAGAGAATCGGAGCGGATATGAGGAGCGGACGCCATGGGGGTGAAAGGGTTGGATGAGGTTCCTCGTGAGTTACGCACCTCTTATATCCACACCTTTGCCAACATGACGCTGTGGAGTGGAGACTTGGAGTCCATTGAAGTTGGAGACTTGAAGCTACCTTGAAGTTAGAGCTGGGAACTGTGACATCATTTCTGAAATCACAATCCAACCGCCAGATACAGATATCGGATAGCTTACAAGGACGTTTCGTTGCTCTTGAAGCATGTTCGTATATGGGACGTAGCGCTGTAAAAAAAAACCTAGGTCTTCCGAGTCACGTCAATGCCATGGAATTTGAACGAACTGCTCTCAATCTGACCAGATCCCCGGGCCGTGACTGTAGCCCGCTGCTTACGCCGCGATTGCGTCGCCTCCCGTGAGCCCAGAGCTGCCAAGTGCGCCGGTTTGCCGGTTGTAGAATTTTGGCCGACAGGGCACATGCTTGGTGGCCGCCCCAAATCGAGTGGTGGGAGTGAGCACTACGCGGTGGGTGAGTTGCATGTTTGGAGAAGTTTTGGTGAGTATATTTAGACAGTTCAGAAAGTTCGAGCACCAGATGTCGATACAAAGGAATTTCTTGGCCATCTTTTTATGTACGCCTTCCATAAGTACTGGTGAGTTGCGACCAAATGCATTTTGTTATGAAGCGCTGTGAATGATCGGGAGAAGCTGGCACGCAGACTGGTGCTTCCGGACCCGAGACCCAGCGTCAGGTACATCTGCTGATATTTTACTGGTGAGCGCTGGCAAGTTCGGTCGGGAGCAGCCGGATCAGGAATTCAACGCCTTCGTCCCGAAACGGCAACACGATTTGTTTTAAAGCCGGAATTCCCTGCAAATGGCATTAAGGAGGTCCCGCGGGTCACTGGAATCATACGTTAGAGTGATTGAACCCCGGTTTACAAGATAGCAGAGGCCCCCTTCGGCCTAGGGCTTCCAACATGTTACTTGGAAGCAACGGCAGTCGTAATCAACAGTCTGAACGACTGAGCCGCAGGCCGCAGCAGTCGGCACGGACCAAAGAACCGTCAGTGTGAATGCTGCAGCATTCCCGGTGGTGCGCGTTGCGACGGTCGTGTTGCAAAGGGCAGGATGGACGACTTGCTGGCCTGTAGTTGAAGCCCCAGGGCTCCAGTGAGGAACGTATGAGAAACCGTACTCATCTTCACGTACAAAACCTTGGAGTCGGAGGAGAGTGCGACACGGAGCGGCGATCACTTGCTTATTTATCCTATGATTGATGGTCAATGACACAAAATGAGAATCCCGAATCTTCGTAATACAACAGGTAGATAAATCTAGTTCAAGAGGAGTTCAGCCCGACAAAGATAGAAGGGAAATGGACGAACAAGGCCATAAATAAGAGATCCCGAATCAGGATCACAAGTCGTCCTTCAGTTCGCTCCATGGAGGAAGCTCGAAAAATGTGGGGAGCAGTTCCCACATCTTTTTGCGTCCTTCGGTAAGCTTTGTTTCGCCATCCAGGCTGCAAACTCTACAGAGCTTCAAGTGCTCTATGTGGGAAGAGAACGCAAGAAACGAGCCCTTCACCACATGCCTATGAAAGAAGGACGCCTTCTTCCGCCTGCATGCTATGACGTCGATGCAGCCCGTCTCCTCGGCGGGGATGGTTTCCTGGATCCATCCAAAAGTGTTGCCCGTATCCCACTGCGCCCGCAGGATAGCTGCGCGGCCTGCGCTGCACCGGCGCTGGTCGATCGCGGAGAGTGTTGCGACAGTGCCATCGCCGCGATCCACCCCATCGAAGATTTGCGTCTGATTGAAGTCATCAGCGACGGACAATGCGCGAGAGCGGGACGCACTGGCGAAGAGCTTATGAGTACTCTATAGTAAGCACACGGTAGAACGGAGAGTATATTGTTTTCCCTCGCTAAAGTCACGGTGTCGACGTAGATACCGCGGGAGTTGAGGACGCGCGTGGCTGAGTATGAGCCGTTCCCCCTCTTCAACGCCTCGTATGCATCTAAGCTCGTGGGGTTCTCGTCCGTGAGGCGTTCCAGGACCGAATGCAGTATAGCGGTGAAGTCGTATTTTCGACCTAAACGGACGTGGCTCGCAATAATGGGGAGAGAAATGGCTTTTCGCGCGAAGAAAAGACTGGTTCGAACTATTTAGCAACTTACTGATGAAGTGGGAACAAAGACCGACGGATTATAGAGTGCCCTGAGCACATGTGTCACATCTTCTGCCACATCCGTCAACTCGACGACCGGGCAGCCTTCGACACTAGGTTGATCGGGGGGCTGCGGAAGTCCTTGCATATCGCGGAAGAACGACGAGTGTAGCGCGAGAACGCTCCAATGTACACGAAACTGTGTATTCCCAGCTTGCAGTACGACGCTCCCATCAGGGTGCCATATTGCCGAGCGTATGATTTCCACGTCCGGACGCTGGCGCTTGGCAGGTGGGGAGGTGGACATGCGTTGAGCTTGAGGATTCCGGTGAAGACTGATTGAGGAAGGAACCTGGGATTCCGCCAGAGACTCAAGAGTCCAAAACGGGCCGCCGGGGTCCGGCCCGATACAATGATACTGTAGTATTTCATTCAATTCTCATCGCCTGTGACCTGTGACCGAAATTTCCGAAATTTAGATTTCGGAAATGGCCTGGGGTCCCTGTGACACTTTTCTTTTTCGTAAATGGCACAGAAAATTGCAGAGGAAGCGGCAGGACAGAAGTCTAGTGGTACCACATGCACTGTTTGAGCATCTTACGAGCTGAATGAGCCGTGAAACACCCAACAGAAACTGTCCTAATGGAGTAATTTTAACGATGTTGTAGTAGCGTACACAGTTTATGAGCCACGTATGAGCAATCAGTGCCGATTTACTTTCGCTCACGGCAGAAAATGACAGTTCTGCTTGCTACGCATGATCTGCACAAGCCTGTGCGCCGCTGGGGCAAAAATTTGAATTTTAAAGCCATTTTTGCCGATTTTGTGACATGTTTGGGACATTCGGAAATCCCTTCAAATCCCCGTGACACCTCGATTTTTTTCGTAAAAAAAGGGCCTTGTGACCTGTGACCTTCCGAATTGAATGAAATAGTACAGTATCTTCTCTTACCTCGACCCAGTTATGGGAAAGCGAGCGTCGGCGGTCTAGCTGGTGTCTCGAGAACGAGGAGTACGTCTTTCTGTGATCCATGTCCTCATCTTCTAAAGCGCATTGGCATAATCTATCATAATACACTCGCTCGTATCCAGATCACAACGATAGACCAAGAAATTGCACAGCTGCGAGCGAACCGACGCGCCCTTCCCGCATCCTTGGCTTTTCCAGTCTTGTCCTTACCGGTCGAAATTGTCTCCGAGGTATTCATACACTGCCTCCCCGACAATCCGTTCGATCGCACAATCCCTGTCGCTGCTATCGTGCTAGGTCATGTCTGCCGCCAGTGGAGAGCCATAGCTCTTGCCGTGCCTCAGTTGTGGTGTTCCTGGGCTGTCGCCATCGACGGCAATGTCCCTCTAACCATGATCATCCACGGTCTCGAACTCTGGCTTTCACGCTCGCAGCATCGACTGCTATCTCTCCGCCTTTACCAAAAGAACGACTGGAGTCAGAATAACAACTCCGCAGACGAAAAGTGGTGGAACAGAGCCGCTAGTTTTGGATCTGATGTACTCCCATTCATCATTGCCCACTCACAGCGATGGGAACGCGTCGAATTGAACATACCTATCTCAATGACGCACACGCTCTCTGACCCGAACGAAGGACTCGCGAATCTAACACACCTCGTCCTTGGTTCCACTCAAGAGGACTGGGGCCCCGGTGATGACGACCCTATTACGCTCTTCAGTCAGGCACCTCGACTGCGAAACTTGCACCTGATACTCGAGACGGAGAACAACTTGAACCTTGGCCGACTAGATCGCGTCGCCCTTCCATTCCACCAGTTGACCAGCCTCACGGGGACATTGTTCGGTGCCTTGGAATGTCTCGTCGTTCTCTCTAAAACCCCTGCTCTGGTGGAGTGCGATTTTCACGTAGGCCCTACGATCCCGGAAGGAAACTTCTCGCCCGGGACCACTCTCCCCTGCCTCAAGTCGCTCAAACTTTGGTCGACAGCGCGAAACGTGCATCATAGTGCAGTGCTCCACCACCTCACACTACCTATTCTCGAAACACTGGTTGTCGGCCGCGGAGAGACACGCCTAGTTCCAGCGCTGAGATCGCTTGTGGATCGATCCCATTGCAACATACGCCACTTTTCCTGTGGGTCCACGGTCGACCGAGAGGAGCTGCTGGAGTGCCTGTATACCCTCCCGATGCTCTTGACACTAGAGCTGCTGGATTTGAGCCAAACCGACGCTGTTGAACTCATCCGGCGCCTAGATTTCGAGCTGGATCAAACCGCGGGGCTCGTCCCTCACCTGGAGAGCATTGCATTGCAGTGCCGAAGGAGCCATCAGGACGGAGACTTTTCGTTCGCCGCGCTTCATCGGCTGCTGGACACGATGGCGGCGCGTCCGCTACCCCTTCGGAACTTTCGTCTAACATGGACCACGTCGCTGCTGCCCCGCGAGCCGGATACGCAGGAGGTCACGGCATTCAAAGCCATCGCGGGAAACGGGATGACTATATACATCGGAACCGAAGAAATGTCGTGGGTGTGAGTGCCCGTCCCCTTGCAAGAGCGCGGATGCGGACGCCTAATCTTGACTTCCGATCTCCTGTTCAGCATATGATAGTTTTCCCCGAATGCTTCATCTAGTCAGAGTACTTAGTATATGTATATACATCATGAGCCTCAGCTCGATATGATACAGTCCCCGTTCAGAGCTGACTCGTAGTAGTCATAAAAAGTTCATTATAGGCGATACCTCTCGCGCACTAACCGTCTTTCTCCCGTGCAGTAATTTTCCTCTCTATACCTGGATCACCGCACGCTCTTTACCGTCCGGATCGCTATACATACACTTCAAAAATCTCCGAACTCCCAACTGTAGCACTCCTGTGTGTGGGAATATATGAGCAACCAAGAAGAAAAAGGACAAGGCTACACATACGACACAGTCCGCCTCCTCCTGCGCAAGAGGCACCTCGCGACCCACCTCGACAGCAGGCGGCCACGTCGTGTTGAGTATCTTCTCGATGACGTTCACGATCCCGTGCGTGCGCACATCCACGGACCATCCGAGGGACGACACGGTGTCGTACACGATGCTCTTCCCGAGATGGCACCTACACGCACCTCAGGCGCGCACGGAATGGGAAACCGAAAACGGGCTGACCTCGTCTCCATGGCGTAGCCGCCGAGGGCGCACGACGAGAGCACGCCGTTGCAGGTGCCCATCGCGATGGGGTCGGCGGTGTGGTAGACGTGGGTGATATGCAGCGTCGAAGGCTGGCAGCAGCGCGTCAGGTGGGCCTGCATCTTGCGCTCGCCGATGCACTCACCGGAGAAGGCAGGTGCAGGCGGCCTGCGGCCATCTTCTCCCCCGGTGCCTCAAACGCGACGACGGGCGACCCGAATGTCGCGCCCAGCAGCGAGGCGAGGGCGCCCCCGAGACTGTGGCCGATGACCCATATGGTCGACTCCGGGTACATGTACGTCAGGTTGTTGTATAGATTCTGTGGCGGCTTCAGTTGCAATGGAGGGAGAGGGAGTAGCTGGCCGCACGGTGCCGATAGGGTAGAACAGGCTGTCGTCGACGAGGGAGTCCTCGAGACAGTCGGCGTTGCACTTCCAGCCGCTGCGATAGCATCCGCAGACGGTCGTCCACGTCCAGTCGACGCGAGCGCAGCAGCAGCTGAACAGCAGGTTGTCGTTCAGCTTGTCCTTCTTGACGGTCGGGCCTCCGCCGCCGAGGAATCCGGACGAGGTGCCTTTGAGGGCAAGCACCACGGTTTTGTTGTCCGGCGTCGCGAAGACGTGTCCGCGGAAGCCATCGGCGTCGGGCTCCCATCCAAACGGATAAGACTAGGATCTGCATGTGAGCGAGTTGACGAGGTCAAAGAGCTGGAGCACATACGACGTTCCAGTCCGACCCGAGCCCGTACCACGCCACATCGTCGGGTTCCACGTACGCGTTATTCGACATCTTGGCGAGCCTGTTCTTAAATTAGAGGACATTAGGGCAGAGCATCCGAAGCACTTGCTCGAGGAGCGTAGCCCGGTCCTCGATATCCGGTGCAGGAACTTCCTCCTCTTCCCATGGAAAATCCTGCAGCAGGCTTTGACCGAAGCGCATAGACTGCGCACGCGCCCGCGCATGCAGCACGAACGAGGGCGGCTTGAACGACCTTATCCTGCGCGTATGCAGTAGGTGCGGGTTGTCCGATAGGATCTCAGCACGCTGCGGAACGTCGGAAAAGACGACATGGGCGGATGGCGATACCGCATGCAGATGGCGCAGCTCGAAACTCAGCGGCGGTGACGGCGGAGGGCTTGCAGTATCGTGGTCATGAGAGTCAGTGAGCAGAGATAGCAGATAGACAAGCAGAGTCGTCAAAGCCGTCGGTAGCATCGCCTGGCATAACACGGATGGAAGAAAGCAATCTTGAGATAGGCTAGATCGATGATCCCTAGCAAATCGCTTTCTGCGACACTAACGCAAGATAGCAATTCTAATGGCGAGCTTGTGACGAGTGTAGTGGTGTACATGCGATGAAGTATATGTACAGGCAGTATCGTGCAGTCTAAGAAGATTAAATATACCAATTATTTGTGTCTTTAGAAGTAGGGTATGATTATGGATGTTCGGAGAATCAAAGGCTGAGAGCCTCCATGGCCAGGCCGAGAGGGTCGGTGGAGGGAAGGTTACCGGTGAGGAGCGCAGTCTGCCCACTGCCAGCCGCGGTGCCGAAGAAGACCTCCGGTGAAGTGCACGTCGAAACGGCGCGGCGCATGTGAGTGGTGAGGAAAGAGAGCCCAACCTGGTACGCCGCTTCGAAGGAGGATCAGCGAGACGAATAGAAGCAGGCAATGAGACCAACCGTTCATCCACCCGAAGCCTTCGCGGGGAACCATCTTGAAGTCGATGCCCTGGTTGCCGTACTCTGCGTCAACGAGGTGCGAAAGCCGCACCGCATCGAACTAGAGGTGCATTAGGATCCAGGACTCGACGATGATAGAGCGAGTAGAATGACCTTCTCTGGCACGACCCCATTGAAGTCGACGAACGCCGTGGTCATCCTGTGGCGAGAGTTAGATACGGGAGAATCGAGGAAAGAAGGACGTACATGTAGAGGAACCTGTACGCTAGGCGTTGGGCCTCTTCCAGATAGCCATACCGTTCAAGGCCGACCCAGATCATGATCTGATGGGGTGGCCTATGAGTCGATCAGTATTCACAACCCAAAATATGTATAGAATAAAGAACAGACCATGCATATCTATAAAAAAATGAGCGCGACTCATAAAAGGAATGGAGAACCGTACGGATAGTCCCACTGCCGATTCGGCCTGTCGAGCGATATCTTCCCGCGCGACTCTTCCGTCCCAGAAACCACACCTCCAAGCACCTCAAACTTCTTCAGTGACTTGGTTCTGCAAAAGGGACGTCAGGAATGATGTGAAGGGGCTGAGGCGGACGCACACAAGTTGCCACGCCTGCTCCTCGCTGGCACATCCTGCCCATAGCGCCCAGAACGCCGTGACACTCTCATATAGGATCTGCGACTCCTTCTCTGTATCATAATCGAAGTACAGGCTCTTGCTTTCGTTCCACAGATACCGGTCAATGATCCCCTTCCGCCACTCCGCGCGCGCGAACCAGTCCTGGCTCGTCTGCGCCTTAGTCTTGCTCCGCTCGCGCGTGCTCATCGGGCGCGCATAGGACTCCACGGATGGCGGGAACGGCGCAAGCGGGAAGTCCTCCTCCAGCTCGAGCTCGTCATCGAACACCTCCCGGATCGCCGTCCCGATATCCATCTCGTACTTGTACAGGAGAGCCTGGAGGTCGATCGTGCCGAGGTTCGCGCACCGTTTCTCGAACCGGTACGTAGTGTCGTGCCCGCTCTCCCTCACGGCGCGGTCGTGCAGGAAGTACTCGTCCAGCGCCGGCTCCTTGAGCAGCCCGTTGTTGTACTTCTCGCTGAACTCGAGGACGGAGAGCCCGTGCTTGAGCGCGTACGGTTCAAGGATGTGGGTGAAGTGCGTCGCTTCCGTCTCGGGTGGGATACCCTGTCCGTCGGGGCGGTAGCGTGATAGGCCCGTCTTTGGATCCATGCGCGGCTCTGCGACCCAGATGGTGTGGTATTCCTTGATGGCGGCCTGGATAGCGCGCTTGAGCCACGCGCGGTTCGCGTCGAGATCCGAGCGATCGAGCTGGTTGTAAATCTGTAGCGCCATGTCGGTGAGGAACGGCGGCTGCGTGCGGCAGAGGTAGTATGAGCGCGACCCGTTGAGAATCTTGCCGTAGTGTTTGATCTCAAAAATAAAGTGGTCCACCATTCCCTGGGCCATCGACACCTGGCCGTCCACCAACAGACCCAAGGTGATAAAGTACGAGTCCCAGTTGTAGAGCTACAGAGCGTCAGTGATATGATATCGCGAAGGGGATCCTACACACCTCGTTGAATCGCGCGCCCGGGACAATGAACGGGATACCCTTGAGCGTACCATCGACCTCTTTCATCGCCAGGGCTAGGATACCCGGCTTCGAGTTCAAGCTCTTGACAAAGGCCGGGTCATCCGCCTTCTCAGGTAAAACCTGCACGTCGAGATTCATGTGCGGCTTTTCCTTGGCTACCTGCCTGTAGTATTCCGCCATAGCCGGTTCCCCGTGGGGGACATAGATGCGTGGATTGACCCGACCTGTGCGGTTCTTCGGGTCGGCAGTAATGATCTCCAGCCCGTCGCCATCTATTCTCCGGGTGAGCGAGTGCCAGAACGAATTCTTGATCATTCGTGAGAGGCGGTCGACAGGGTTCTCCGTGAGCCGAGCCTCGTCGAGCACGATGCGCTTACGGTTGTGGTCTCGGGCGAGAGCAAGCTCTTGTAGTAGGTTTGAAAGCATGTACGTGCCGCGGATGTCGAAGGTCTTGAACCCGTTGCTTGTTGCGGTCCCCAACGCCATCATCTTGGGCCCCGCATCGGTGACACTGATCTGGAAGTCGCCGTCGGTATCCTCTTGCTCCAAGACGACACGAATAGTCTCCTCAACGTCGATGAGGAAACGGCGGGGCACCATACTTTTCTCGTCGTGCGACATGCGACGTTTGCGAAGATGCCAGTCCTCTTGGAACGCGGGGGCCTTTTTAGGGTTGTATCCATGGAGGTGTGACTGCAAAACAGAATAAGTAGGTTATGACCGTAAAGAGGCGAAGAGGACGAACATGACTGTAGGTGCGGGATCGCGTGTATGACTCCCCTCCGCCATAATAGGTGGCAGCGTCGACGTGCACAGTGCCTAGGGCCTCATCATCGATGAAGGTGACCGCCGAGGGATGATTGACCGCCGGCGCCATAAGATTGGATGGGCGGACGTTGTGGTGGTAAGTCAAAGGATTATTTGGGGTGGTTGGGGCAAAATTAAGTCAACGCTCGGACCTTTGTGCCGACAGCCGTAATGCTGCCGTGCTTGCTGTGCCTCTGTCCGTCAACAGTGGCGTCCAAAATGAACCTCCATGCTCCTCCGTGGCCCTGGATCAAGAGCCTCCATTTCATACCAGCCCATGGGTTGATCAAAAGATCCGCTTCATTCTGTGCTACAGTACCCCGACGGTATTCGGCACAATCAGGTCTACTTAATCTCCACCTCGTCTTCCGAGGCAGCCCGCAGCCGGGCCTGCGGGGCCGATGGCTATCCTTTCAATTGTGAGGGCTGAACCCGTCAGGCCCACCCCAACAAATGCATAGGCTTCAGGACGTTGAAGGGGATGACTCTACCTCCTGGCTCCTCTCACTGTCAGGGTCGAACGGCGCTTCCATGTCGTTCAACTCGCTACTCGCTTGGTCTTTTGATGAAGCTTGCCGCTGGCCCGCTTCTGAATCACGAATCTGTGGGCATCTGGGAAGGCCAATATCTAGTGGGGGCATCGATAGCGGTGACGACTTGATTGTGAGCTAGCTAACGAAGCAACTCAAATAACAGGCCAGCAGGAGAACCTGGAAGGTCCTGATTCAGAGAGCTGAATAAAGCTGGTAAGGCCGACGAGCGGCACAGCCCGCTACTAGTTTGTCTTGCTCCGAGTTGGCTGCCTGAGTCTGAAATGCATGGGGTGGCTCAAGGTTTCAATGCACCGCAGATGACCAGCTCACATTGAGCCTCTCTGTATGTCACCCCGATCAGCATCTATATTCTGTTTTGTTCTTGAAATCTGCAGAGTGCGTGCTCCGGCTGTAAATTGAGTTGTGAGCTCTTCAGTTTAAATTTGCGAATTTGACTCAAACCTGTTTTGGGGGGAAAGGCCGGGGAAAGCTGCTTACCCTAAAGGCAGAACACCTAGAAAATGTAGGAGCTCCGGCTTCTCTGCGCCTGTAAGAATCACGGCTTCATCAGAGCTTCTTGGGAAGTTGCATAAATTTCTTCATAGAGTACCAGACGGACCTGATGGTGGAGCTTGAGAAATGGCAGAGGGTTCGGCTTTGGCGATCTAATTGGTCCACCAAAAAATCATTGGTAGAAATCTTCCTACCGCTTGCCAGTAAGCTATATCTACCACGTACTCAGATTCTCGTTTAAACCGTTAAACGAAGGCTATGGGCCCAGATGACATGCCAAAAATGACAAAGACATTACCAAAAAAACAAGAGAAAATGTGATGAGGCACTTTGATGGGGGTTTGAGAACCTGTAGCTAAAGGTAGCGGGAACAGCATGTCCCCAATGGTGAAGTTCAGTGGGCCGAGGCCTCATTAATCATTATCCGCCGAATGGCCTTTCGAGTAAATTAATGTGGGTGTTAACCAAATTTGTTGCCAAGTTTGGCGGTCACATTGCACTTTTATCATTTAGCACAAAAAAGGGATATATGAGCAATAAATTTGGTTGTTTGAACCGAGAGCAATGTTTTTTGGGCAGCTCTTTTACCGAATAGCAACTCTCAACTCGCGCACTGTTAGTTGAACTAAAGTGTGAGCGCACAGATATTCTTGAACCCCCCTCCCCCGAATAAAGGACTGTTGGAAGGGATAAGAAAAACGTCAAAAACCAAGAGCACTTTTATTTTGAGCTGTCTCAAATTCGGTAACCGAGACGTTCCGGTGATCCGTGCCACGCGAGTAATTCAGGTAAAAAAAGATGTGCACAGATCACACTGGAACATCTGGGGCACTTGGTATAGTTACTCTATGTAGGTATAGTTGCTGCATCAGAAGGGCATTTGTTCGCCGGTTGGAATGGCTGAATGAACTTGCGCAGACTTTTTTTTCAAAAGGAGGTATTTTAGGCTGAGTCTAGAGCGTGGCGGTGCTACGCGAGCGCTTTGGCGGATACACATTATTTTGAAACTATGTGCATAGGAGGACCTGAAACCGGTTCCCGCACTTGATCACCTTGATTTCAATGTCCCTCATGAGGCTTCAAGACCCCAGAGACCACGCGATTTTCCTACAGTAAGTCGTGAAACAGGGTGATCCCAGGTTGACACAAAAGGGGCAAGGACGGCGATTTCTATTTGTGGACTGTTGGCGATCCATACTTTTATTGGGCGTAACCCTAACCCATCGCATACAAGACGTTAGTGACGTCACGTGGGAAAGCCTGACTTTCAAGTTCCCAAGTCCTCTCAATCCTGGATCCGTCTCGTACGCTCACCTTGCCGTCGGCAGATGAAGAATGAGTCTGTACTGCCTGTTCATCGGCCGAAGAGGCAGCTCGCCTTCAACTCCAAAGTCGAGCGCGCCCCGACCGGCGCAAACTGCTTGCCCATAAGTGTGTCTCTGATTTTATCAAAAATTCCCCCTCTAAATACGGGCAGCTGGGCGGCTGAAGGATAGCAGGCCTATAGAATTCATTCAAAAGATATGGCGGGTGCGCAACTTTCCCCTCTCCAGAGGCGCATCTAACTCCTGCCTGGTTCAATGAACAGGTCTGCACCACCACTCTCGATGGCTCGCTCTCCGAGACTTTCAAACTCGTCAGCAGCGACGACAGCGATGCCCGGACGTCAGCCAGTGGCTTAAGCAAGGCTGCGGCCAAGATAGCTTCAGATGGTGACTCGTTCCTCGACGCTGTCGTGGTCGACAACGATGAGCACTCGGTAGAGCCTCCCCCGCTGCACCAATCGGATAGCTCGCAGCGCTCTGGCCATGGGGGTAGCAACAGCACGGGAGTGGGCGTGCACAGGCTCGACTTTGGCGGCCCAAGCGACGAGCGGCATTACCACCAGGGTGGCGTTGTGTCGTGGATACGCTACCGTGGATGGCCCGCAGTCGTCGATTTTTTCGAGCCCAGGTTGGATCAAGAAGAGGAGTACCAGATGCAGAACTGGCATTCAGTCAAGATTCTTGCCTTGTCAGTTCTGTCCGTCGCATGCGAGTTTTATTTTGACATCTTGCCTGCAGCTCTGCCACTCTCTGTATGTTCCATATGCAAATCATTCACACAACCTTGACTCCCATCGTAGTCCTCATATTGAATTGGGTACTCTACCTCGCACTCAACAACGAAAGCACGAAACGCTCCCTCTATGGCCAGGTGGGCATCGCGCCACGTTCATCGGAATACAACTGACCTTACCTCAGATTGTCTTTGTTAGTTCTCATTCCATCTTGTATACCACGCTGAAGCCTAAGTTCCAGTGGGGCGGCTTCTCGTTATTCACGTTCCCTACCCCGTTCATGGTCGCGTTCGACATGCCCAGGAGAATGCCCATCCTCTTCCAGACATGGTTCTGCATCGCCGTATGGTACTGTGCGTTCGCAGAAGTCATTCAAATGAGGCAATGCCAGTTCTTCACCGACAGACACTGCTTTGGCAAGGTGCGTCTTTCCGTTGTTTCTTGTTCGTCCCGCTAATGTCCTCTAGGATTTTTTGGCGATGAGTACGTGACACTGAGGACACTATTCCGGTCGTCCCTCTTTCTAACATCGTCTCAAGGCTACTACTCCACGGGCTATCCCGCGCTCATGATGTTTATCGTGTCAAAACGGCTATACAACTGCGTCGCGCAAGTCGTGTACTTCATACTTCTCGTGGCCCTTATTCTCCCGGTCCAAGGCATCTACGCACGGAATGTCGTCAACTTTGTGTGTCCTGCCACTGCATATCATTGACCTCGACTGATGTGTATATGAGGCTGTCTTCTCGATATTCATCCAAGGCTTGCATTATTCAATGGAAAAGGTGAGCCATCCAGCGCTTCAAGAGGATCCACGCTGACGGGCGCAGTCCAAGCGCAAGATGTTCCTCCTTGCTGTACAGCTTAGGCGAGCGTACAAGGCCAAACACAAGGCAAGACTAGCGGAATCGAAAGCGAGCTTCACCAAGCGGAGATTCGCCAACTACATCTTCCATGAAGTCAGGGTGCCGTTGAACAACGCGGGCAAGCCAGCTACAATATTCATCCTATATCCGGGCTGACGGCTTTGCTTAGTGCTCGCCTTCCAGCTCCTTCAATCTGGCAATGCATTCCGAGAAGACTACGCCAAGAGCACTGAAATCTACGCGCTGGAGCAGGGCCTGAAAATGATGAAGACGGTGAGCTGAATTATTTATATATCTATTCCATTGACTAAAAATGAGTAGGTCTTGAATGATGTCCTGGACTTTGAAAGTGCGTCGTGGGGTATAGCACCCTTACTCAAGCTGATGACTTGCCCCAGAAATGGACTCGGGGCACTTCGAGACCATTGGCAGAGTATATAATTTGACCCATTTATTGTTCGAGTCTGAACGACCCAATCTAGCCATTCCCTCTGCACCACTCAATTCGCGCTATCTTGGATCAGGTTGAGGTGCATACGGGTGCACGGCATCTCATTCTAGAGCGCGCGTTAGACGAGCGGATCGACACACTTCCGCGCTCGCCGGAAGCGGGCAACGTGGACGAGCCTGAGGGTCTTTGGGTCCTCGGGAGCGAGCTGCGCCTGCACCAGGTCCTCACGAATCTCGCGGCGAACGCGGTCAAGTATACGCCCGAAGGCGGCGGGACGGTCCGCATTGCGACGGAGTTCTTGGGGATCTCAACGCGCGACGAGCTGCCGGGAAACCCGCCGGACATCGAGGACCAGGGGTCTGGGCACCCCGAAAAGTCGGCGTTTACGAACACTGGATTGACCGTGGAGGAGGGCACTGACATGCCGGAGCTGAAACGGAATGCGAGCGCTGGTGTGCAGACGCAGTGCCTCAACTTCCGCCTGGAGGTGACGGACAGCGGCCCTGGGGTGCGTGCCAGTTGTGCATAAGTTGCTTGTAACTGATGCTGTTTTGACAGATCAAGCCTTCCGATCTTGTAGAGGACAGGCTTTTCCAGCCCTTTGTTCAGGTATGCTGCGTACGTGCCTCAACGACTTCCGGCAATGACACCGCATTCACAGACCACCGTCGGGCGTTCGAGCGGCTCAGGTATCCAGGTTATGTAAAAGTGCTCTCTGACTATACTTACAATGATGTTTAGGAACTGGGCTTGGTTTGGCTATCGTTAAACAGATCGTCCGGCTAAGCGGTGGAAGGCTGGTATGTTTCTGTGCCTACGTCGCGCCGCGCTCGTACTCATGGAACATAGGGCGTCACCTCACGGCGGGGAGAAGGGTCCAAATTCTGGATAGAGCTCTCGTGCGTGCTCTTCTGCCTCCTGGAGACGCGCACGAGCTGACCTATCTTTTTCCCAAGTTACCCCATCGCCTCCGCGGCCGAGATTCAGGCAGCACGGGACGCCAATGTCCTTACGCGGCCGGTTGTAGACCTCAGTAAGCCGACCAACAGCTCGGGCTTTGCCCCCGGTCCGCTTGTTGTATCCACGCCGCGCATCTCGGACAAGTTTCCCAGCGATGGTACCCCGGAGTTTGCAGCGGCGGTCGCGCAGTCCGAGCCGCCGCAGCGGTCGCCTATGCCGCCGCGGTATGAGAGCAATCCGAAGGCGCACCCATCGGCAACACCCCTAACGCCACTCAACTCAGACGTGCCGTCGTCCGATCCCCTACTCGCACTCGTCGTAGACGATGACGCAGTCACGCGTGTCTTGTCCTCCAAGTACGTTTTTCGTCATGGACGCGGCAGTAGTCGCCCATTCCTGATGCTGCTACTAGGCTGCTCACAAAGCTAGGGTGCGTGGTGCAAACTGCCAAGGACGGCCGGGAGTGTGTCGACATGGTGCTTGCCGGCGAGCCGCACACGTTTGACCTGATTTGTCTCGACAATTTTATGCCGGTCATGACGGGCGAGGAAGCGGTGAGGGAGCTCCGCGCAAACAACCGCACTGACTTTATAGTTGGTTGCACGGGTATGTGGCCGTTGTCCCCGTTTGCCCGAGTGTTGATGAATGAATGTGCAGGCAACGCGCTGACGGAGGACCAGGACAGCTATCGGGAGGCTGGCGCGGACGAGGTCATGGTCAAGCCTGTGATGATCCAGTACGTCTTGTTTTGCTCTCGCCGGAAGCCTGGTATCAATTGTGTCAACTTTAGTGACTTCAAGAGACTGATACAACTTGCACAACAACGTCGATCAAAGCGGCGCAAAAGAGCAACCTGACGCGGAAATCCCATTTCCGGGGGATGTCCTTCACTCAGAAATACACCATGACTGGTCTTCCTATGTAAATGCTCACTATCGAAAGCTTTACCCGCTCGATGACTCTGACATCTACGTCCCTGACATCGGACACATTACTCGCTACACCGTACCGCACATCATTATGGGACTTTTTCCAGGGGAGATCCTTTGTATCAGCAGTCATTAATTTATATTAGGTCAATATAGCATACACGTACGAGCCTCAATCTGCTTTCGCTCTAATCTCATGTCCTGTTCTCAATCGATTGAAGTTTGCCCACCTCAACCCACTTCTTTGCAACCATGGGTATCACCCGGCCGCTACTCAGGCCAATTGCGAAAGTCCCGCACACTGCGAGTCATGCTGTTTATCTTGGCGTGAAGCGACTGTTCTGACTTGCACCAAGTGCTATCCGTATCCACTCGTGTTTACCCCAGCTCACCTGGAAGCAGGGGTCCTCGTCTAAATTCGGAAACTGTTAGCTTCGATTTTCAGCTGAAAGAGTTTATTTAACTAGATGTCCATCTCCGCTTGGTACTTCTTCCATCAACGTTCATCACTCATCGTTATAGCGTCATACTGTAACAGGGTTACAGAAAACTTCCACCCCAGCGGTTGTCAAAAAGTTGTCAGTCAACAGGTAGATACGTGTTAAATACTAATAATCATCACGCCTCCATCTTAACTTCTGCGTCACCGGTGTACGCACTCCCCAAATGTGCGCCGGGCTGGAATGCCTTGCGCTCCTGCTCCGCACGCACGAAGGCCTCGCACTCAACACGACTCTTGTCCACGTCGACCAGCCAGAGGAAGATCGTGCTCACCATGCCGCTGTTTCATTGTATTCTGAATGCGAACGTGCATGGGAAGAAAACGACGCACAGTCCGAAGAGGAACGCGAACGGCATGTTGTCGTTGTTGTCAGCCGCGGTGATGATCGCCGACGAGACGACTATACTGAATGAGTTGGGCGCAAGCCACGCGAGGACTAGGGACGTACAGGGACCAATGAACGCGGATGTTTTTCCGACCTATGTATGTGATTCAAAAGGGGAGATGTAAATGAGACACAGCGGCATACCACGGAGAACAGGGCAAAAAATAGGAACCTGGGGCAAAGTAATTGTCAGGTCGAAGATAATTATGCAAAGGGCATATTACATTTGAGGCAAGGGCGAGACCTCGCTGATCATGGTCTGGCTGTACGCGTACCAAGGGCACACCATCAGTCCATAGAACGCCTGGTAAAGCCTGCGAAAATAAGCTCTAGGTCATTCTCTCTATCACGCACACATACCAGATTTCCCAGACGTGCTTGAACCCGAACTTGTCCGTGTGGACACCGATAAGGCCCCATATGGTCAGGATCTGCACGAAATGATTGTCAGCAGGCGAATATGAGGAGAAAGCCAACGTGCAATTATCCAAAAGACGTTGAATGAGAGCATCTGGTGTGGATGAGAAGGAGAAAAGAGACACTGCATGAGGACGTGCCGCTTTTGTGCGAATTTTGAACCGCTTCTGGACGAGCCAGAAGGCGCTGCGTAATTTTTGTGACTCGTGGCTATCTAATGGAACAACGGGAACTTACTAGATCCCCACACCCTGGGCGACAATACCGACAATCAAGAGCAGTGTCAGCTGGAACGTCGAGTAGGCCACAACGCTGTACTCAGGGTCAGTTGAGACATTGTGGACTTGTATGTACCAACCTATTTTGTAGGGTCCCAATCACCGTCCTGCACGGTATCATGAGGACCGAATTCGATAGATAAGATAAAACTAACACGGTGGTGTTCAAAACGTCACCCCTGTTGGTATAAATGGAACTTGTCTTTCGAACGTAGAAAATACAAACATCAGGAAGTAGAAGATGAGGTACAAGAAGGTCTGTTTCAGTCGGAGACACTCCTGGAGTGCGGCATAGGTTTGCTTGAACCCGATCGTCAAAAGGGTCGTGCCCGGCGGTAGCCGGAGGCCTGGGCGGCGTTTTTCCAAGAAGAACCATGGGAGGGCACACACGAGCCACACAGCCCCGGCAAAGGCTATGAGGATGCTGAAGGCCTTGGTGTTGTTTTCCGTGCTCTCGTCCGATTTGACGGCCTTGAGAATCCCGACCATGATCGCAAGGACAACAATCTCGCCGGCAGAGCAGATGGCAAAGGACATGTTGGAGATGCGGTTCCGCGAGAGGGACGTCAGGGTGGTATGATCCTCGATGCTAAGGGCAGGGTCCGTGCGCGTTCCAGGTCAAGGAGCAAGGACTGACATTTTGTGCCCCGCTTTGACTTGAATCAGGGACTCCTTCACCTCGGGAAGGTCGCGCGCAAGGCCGGGGAATGCTGCGGTCCAGAAGGTCAAAGAACACTGATAGGTGATCACTGCAAAGATGTCCTCAGAATGAATTTTTGTCCATGACAAAAAAGTATGCTTACATCCGAGGATGTACAGCGCGACGCCGGCCCGCCATTGTGACGCGTCTTCAACGCCCAGCCAGGCAAACGAAACCGCCACAGCAAGGACAGTGAAGAAAATGGTGATGTTGGGTCGCGACGTCCCGTAGTCCGCCCACGCACCGATGACTAGCAGGAGAGTGGCCTGGATGGCGAATGAAATCCCATTTGCTGAAGCAGATGTCAGCAGAAGGACAATGATACTTTAAAAACTAACTCATGAGCACGATTGAATTTACTGTGCATCTCATGAATGGGTAGTAGGCGAAAGAAGGGAGAATAGGCGCACTGTCGCGGACCCGGCCAAGATAAGGAAGGACACATCCGTTCTTCCCACAAGGCGCGGTGAACGGGGGCAGAGTAGGATCATAGCCAGCCAAGAATAAAAGATTCTGGAACTGCGAGGGTCCGAAATTGAACCTAGATAGTTGTTGGACCTGCATCTTGGAGCTGGAGAGCAACCGTACCCGGACAAGCCGCTGTTCCCCACATAATACAGATAATACGACCACAGCTCGAATCGGGTGGTGGTCCATCGAACGTCGGAGTCACCAACGGGCGGAGACTCGACCGCGACCTCGGACTTGTTGCTCTCGTTTTCTGCTGACATTGGTGAGCAGAAAAGCAGAGGAGAGTCTTGGAGTGTAGCAGAAGAGTTGACAATGGAGCTTGGAAGAGAGCGCAAGTCGGCGCACGTGATACCGACTTTCCTCCCTCACCGTCAACAACGTCGAGCTCCAATCGAGGGCTGCGGCCGACGCATACACAGGATGTATCGCACGCTGCCCGCCTCCAGGCGTCTGACATTGACCGCGTCGCGGGGCATTGTTCGCGTGTCAAGAAGAGTGCGTGTTGACCCGGAATTCGGATTTTCTGAACGAATATTTTTCCAAGCGTTTGACAACAGAGGCGCCGTCGACATCGGTGCTGCCGAAAAAGAAGAGGCATATTGTACGGACAATCGTTCTGTCGACCATCAGTTTGGTCGGCACCTTCTACATTGCCAGCCCTTTCGTGGCATTCAAGAACGAGCAATACTATGACTTCTTCTCCGAACACGTCCCACTCGGGTACTCCGTGCTGTCGTACGCAGAGGACCAGCAATGGGACAACCTTACCTTCGGGTCGGCCCTGGAATCATCCAAGAAGTCGCTCGAGTCCGCGCAGCGCTACGTCACCGACAAGATCAGCGCCCCGCAAGGGACGGCTCAAGACGCTTTATCATCCGCCAAGCAGACAAAGGATGCAGCTGTGAAAGTTATGCAGGACTCGAAAGACCGCGCCAATGCTGCGGCGACTCGGATAAAGACGGGAATAAAAAAAGAGACCACGGGAGCGACTGCGATCGTCAAACACCAGTCGGAGCAGTTCTCACGAGGGGTTCAAGAGCTCGTTCGTGAGGCTGAGGCTGCCCTGGCCAAAGGGCTCGACGTGTCCGGACTTGCTACTACTCCAGAGGTCGCTGCGCCGTCGGTCAAAGCGTCAGCACCTCCAGACCAACACCAACCATCACCCACAGACGCGGCTGGGTCCAATGTCTACGACGTTCCTTTACCTCTTGGATTCGAGCTTCCATACGGATATTCCCGTCCTGCTCCTCCGAAAAAGACCGAACCCACCCCAGCCGAAACTTCGCTACTGCCTCGTCTGTCCCCTGCGTTGGCCTCGATCAGCTCTTCCGAACCCATCATTGCCCATCTTGCAGGAACGATAGACAATCTTACCACCTACCTCGAATCAAATCCCGCAGCGAACGCTCAAGCCGCACCGGTCCTTGAGACCGCGAAGTCGGACTTGACCGCCTTGGCCGCGCGCATAGAAAAGGTTCGCGAGGACGAAAGGTTGGACCTTGAGACGAAGCTTGATGAACAGACACGGGAATATACCGTGAAGCTGATGGAGTTGGAGATGGAAGCGCAGGACAAGCTCGACGGACAAGAACAGGAATTTAGGCGATATTTTGACGAGCAGAGGAAGAGCCTGACACAGGCTTACCGCGAGAAGCTCGAGAATGAGCTGCGGACTCAAACGGACCTCATTAACGAGAGGTCTGTTGTATCATCTCTCCTACCTACCGCAAGACTGACGTACATCATTGTTCAGGCTCAAGGAAGAGGTTATTGCTCAAGGGATCGAGCTCCAGCGCCGCTGGATCCGGGAGATCAAAGTCCGAGTCGAGGAAGAGCGCGGCGGGCGACTCGCCAAGATCGACGAGATCTCGGCGAACCTCAAACGCCTGGAGCGTGTAACGCTCGACAATTCTACCTATCTCGATGAGAATATTCGCGTCCACGCCCTCTGGTCCGCCCTGCGCGCGCTGTCCTCCTCCGCCCTCACATCGCCCGTGCGCAAGCCGTTCCGCGAGGAGCTGCGTGTCCTGCGGCACATCTCTGCCGCCCGCGAGGACCCCGTCGCCGTCACCGCCCTCGAGTCGCTTGAGGGTTCCGACGTGCCCGATGTTGGCGTCGAGCCCTTCGCGGACCTCGCGACGTGGTTCGCGCGCGAGGTGGCCCCGAAGGTGTCCCACGTTGCGCTCGTACCAGACCAGAACGCTGGGCTGCTGTCGCATCTCGCAAGCCGCGTCTTCGCCGGGCTGCGCTTTAAGCGACACGGACTAGTAAACGGCGACGACGTCTTGAGCGTGCTGGCGCGGGCGGAGTACTACTTGAACGAGAAGGACCTGGACAGCGCCGCGCGCGAGCTCAATCAGCTCAAGGGTAGCGCAAAGCTGCTGCTGCACGATTGGCTGGAGGCTGCGCGAAGACGGCTTGAAGTGCAGCAGGCTCTAGAGGTACGAGGTCTATTGACCTTTCCCACGACGATGCTCATGCAAATGATAGGTCGTGCAAGCGCAGGCCACGCTGGCGTCATTACTGGTAGTCTAGAGGTGACAAACAATATATATAGAATCCTACCACTAAATCAGCCAGACGGATTCATCGCACATTCACAGATGACTTGTGCGCGCCGGACCACCGTCTGAGAGGCCAGTCAGTGCAGCCTCTATAAATGCCGGAAGCACCCACATGCACGCTATCCAGCCCGACCTTGACAAGCCCTGGAAACATCGTACAGCCCACCCGGTCGGCCTCGCCGCGCTCGTTTTTGAGACACCGCTTGACCAGCTCGATCTGCCGCGGGGACATGACGCTGCCGAGTTCGGGCACGAACGCGCGATAAAACGCGTCGCCCGAGCCGGACGTGCCGTGGAGCATGCGCGAGAAGTCGTACGCTGATTCGAGCACCCTGAACGGGAGAACGGTGTGGAGGAGATGCGTGAGGTGCGGGATCTGCTCCGTCAGAATGCTTTGCGCCATCTCAGGCGTGCATCTTTCCACGGCAGCTGAGAAGGTTTGCCGCCGCCAGACGGCGGCAACTGTCGGGTCTCCTAAGAAGGAGAACATGAATTTGCTGCTCCGGAGGAAGAAAATGCCTAGCACTTGCGGGCAAAGATATGCTCGTGGATGCGCGTGAGCTGGATATTGGCCTCTTTCGAGCTGGTGATGATGAGACAGTTGATGAAGCCTTCCGAGATGGTTTCTGCGAGAGCGTGTCGCAGTAGACACTGCACCTGCATCGATGTCCCACTCAAAGTGGACTCAGGGCCATTGACGATATCGTTCAAAGTGGCTTCATGGATCAGGGGCAGCGGCGCAGGAGGCTCGCGCATGATGTCGGACGCCCAACGGTTGATGAGCTTGTCGAGCTGCGATGCACCATTCTTGTTTTATGGGTGAGGAGGGTCGAAGGAAGGGACTGTTGAAGCACTTACCCTGATAGAAAAGTCGTCGACGGAGCTGCCGCCAGGTATTTCAAGGCCGGATCCTCCCTCCAAACGCTCAATCCGGGCCCTTAGCTGGGCCACCTGCTGCTCCTGCTCCTCTAGCTGCCTACGTTGCTCCTCCACTTTCTCATGAGCGATGCGCTACGTATAGTGGTCAATGTCTGCCATTCGCCCGTTCGCACACTCACAAAGTTCGTCAACACGTATTGATACTGCTCGCTGTCCTCGACAGCCACGCTGGAGCGGCGATACATAGCTTTACAGGCGCCGGCGTTCGCAACATCGGAACTGGATCTTGGGAAGAGATGGCCGGCCTAAGGGGAAGAAGCCCGGCGGTCAAAACGGGTGCCGCCGGTGAACCATCACACAGCCCGCTGGCGGAATGATGGGGTACCGCGGGCGGAATCCCTGCTAATCCGCACTACATAGTATGGTCACGTACTCTAGTAGCTAGTCATTTTATCGATGTTCAAATTGTCTGTGAATATACTTACCAACCCTAATTGAACTTTCACATCAGCATCTTTGGATAAGACTCAGGATAATATTAACCCAGTGTGGTCCCGTTTCGGAACGTGCCAGGGGTGTAGCTACAATACATCGGCCGTATACAGTGTATTGCTCTACGCCACAGCACATTGGTGAATGGATCCAATCACCCAACCTCTCCCAAGGCTCTTTGGGCCTCGGTCAACAGATCTAACAACCCAGAGCTTGTCAGGCTCTGGTCAGTGGATTTAAAAACCCATGCCTCTTTTGGTCCCTGGTCCAGAGGTCTAACAACCCAGGCGCTTTTGGGCTCCGGTCAACAGATCCCACAACCCAGGTGCTTTTTGGGCTCCGGTCAACAAATCCAGCAACCCAGGTGCTTTTGTGCTTGGGTCAACAGATTCAACAACCCAGGTGCTTTTTGGGCTCCAGTCAACAGATCCAGCAACCCAAGTGCTTTTTGTGCTTGGGTCAACAGATTCAACAACCCAGGCGCTTTTTGGGCTCCGGTCAACAAATCCAGCAACCCAAGTGCTTTTGTGCTTGGGTCAACAGATTCAACAACCCAGGCGCTTTTTTGGGCTCCGGTCAACAGATCCAGCAACCCAGGTGCTTTTGCGCTCAGGTCAACTTGAACAGATTCAGCAACCCAGGCGCTTTTTGGGCTCCGGTCAACAAATTCAACAACCCAGGCACTTTTTGGGCTCAGGTCAACAGATTCAACAACCCAGGTGCTTTTGGGCTCCGGTCAACAGATTCAGCAACACAGGAATACTAGCAGAAGATAATTGGAGGAAAATTTGCTGACCAAAGTTGTAAATCACTCATTTCTGAAGGTCGTAAAATTTGTGACAGGTTACTTCAGGTCGCAAAATGTGTGACAGACCAGTGACAAAGGTCGCAAAATTACGATGATGTGGTCGGAAAAGTCGTAAAATTATCGAGATACAGTTGCAAAATAATGTTGAAAAACTGTAACGGTGGTTACAACATGACTAGGATATTATAAGATAGCCCATACACTACCATCAAAGGAAATAGAGGCTCAATGAAATGATAAGGTACTTTCAGATAGTGGACCCAGTTGAATAGTAAACTCAACCATGTCCGGAACATACATATGGTATTCCAGAACATTGAGTTGCAAGATTTTGAGAAGATATATTGTTTCTATCGACTCTGGGATGCTAGCAAAGTCTTATACTCTTCAAGCGATTTTTCTTCTTCTGCATTCAGTTGTCTCTGAGTATCAGCAAACCCCTGTTCTGGTCTCCGCTCTGGCCCCCAAATAGTGCACCTGGTATGGGGAATCTAGTAGTAGATGATAAGCTTAGCATCCATGCCCTGTCTGCACTCCCTTCCCACCTAACATGTCCCAGATTTATGTCTTGGGTGTGCCTTCAACTATGCAAGTCATGTTTGACATCTTCCAGGATCAAGTGTGTCCTTCGATCTTGCTGGGCTAGGCTCACACTGAGCAGCACACCCTTCAAGTTTTAGTGACAACCTTGATGAGTGCCAGATTGTTATGATGTGCTGCCCACTTATGTCCTGTTCGAAGCGGACAACATGCCCATTCTAAGGCTGCCCATGTCACAAACATTGACAACACACAGACCCGCGCGTCGACCAACGACTACTGCAGCAATACAGGTGAGCGGTACAGGTTTGACATCCTCTACCCCACCGCTGATGCCTTTGATACCCATAGATTGTATGCTGCTGCGTCAGCTACCCCACCACAGATGCTTTTGACAGACGCACTGCTACCGGGGATCATGGAGGATCTGCTTCGCCCGGCACCCACTGGAAAGTTTGCGTGCATGAAGCATGTACTCCGCAGTGTCACTTCTTCCTCAAGTAGAACAGGGTGTATTGAATTCTCTGATTGGCCTGAGCTTACAGCGAAAGCTCGGCTGCGAGTCGGCTTGTTGTGCCGATTGCGCAAACGTGCCGACCCACAACGAGCTTGTGTTTTTAGCCGAAAAGCAACTCCCAAGAGAGGGAGCCCAATGGATTCACATTGAGGGTATAAACAGTACACAAGGGGGGGAGCCTCCGAGCGGTGGATTCGATGGGTGCAGAGTGGGGGAAATGGAGCGGGAGGGAAAGGAGCAAGATGAGGGAGAGATAAAGCCGGATAACACAGGAAATAAGTAAGAGTAGGGTAAGAGGTAAATGAAATGAAAATGGCGGGTAGAACATGAAACTAGTGACATGTTCCACTCAGTTTCTGCTGTATATGTACGTGAAAGAGTTTCCATACCTAGTGACACGTTAAGACTCGCAAATGAGCGGTGGCTCGGACGTCTAGCGGACACTAGGTAATGCAACAGCTAACTAGACACGGATGGTCTCAGTCAGGGCAACACGACGTAAGTTCCTGGATGAACGTACTGGAGAAGTTCAGTAGGTAAGCAGTGCACCGACTGAAAGTTTGTGGAAGCTGAATCTGGTGTGATCTGGTTCAGACAAATCTCGAATCAGATCCCGGATGCCAGCTGCCAGTCTCCGATGAGACTCACCTAGGACGTGATGCAATGAGAGGGACTCCGATGATGCATCCTTTCTTGTACTGCAAGTCCTAAGTAGTAGACCTGGCAGGCCCAAGCGTCCAAGGAGGTGCTGATTAACACAATAGAGCTTGGCTCTTCATTGTGTGCTTGGGCCTCCAGAGGCGGCGCGCCAAACCCCGACAGGACCAAGTGTGTCTCACGCCGCTTGAAATGTTCGGCCCAATGGCATTCTGCGGGGGCTCAGATTTCCCTAGCCCTTGGTGCACAGAATGTCGGGCCACTGGCAGAGCAGAGTCTCGGTGTGCACACCCGATTAGACTAGTGTAAATATACTCTTTAAACCCCATGAATCCTTGCTATTTCCTTTACTGCTGTTGACTACACTATCACCACATGTTCAAGAACTATGTGAACAACCCCAAATATAATACACCAACGATCCCTCTAGAAAACGAGTACGAAAAAAAAAAATTCACTGCTGTACCAAACAATCTATACTCTCCAACTTGGCCAAGACTAAGTTGCTTTTTCAATCAAGCAAGGTCCTAGTCCCCAGGGGCAGCCCCTAGTAGTGTGTGGGCTATCTTATAATATCCTAGTCATGTTGTAACCACCGTTACAGTTTTTCAACATTATTTTGCAACTGTATCTCGATAATTTTACGACTTTTCTGACCACATCATCGTAATTTTGCGACTTTTGTCACTGGTCTGTCACACATTTTGCGACCTGAAGTAACCTGTCACAAATTTTACGACCTTCAGAAATGAGTGATTTACAACTTTGGTCAGCAAATTTTCCTCCAATTATCTTCTGCTAGTATTCCTGTGTTGCTGAATCTGTTGACCGGAGCCCAAAAGCACCTGGGTTGTTGAATCTGTTGACCTGAGCCCAAAAAGTGCCTGGGTTGCTGAATTTGTTGACCGGAGCCCAAAAAGCACCTGGGTTGTGGGATCTGTTGACTGGAGCCCAAAAAGCACCTGGGTTGTTGAATCTGTTGACCCAAGCACAAAAGCACCTGGGTTGCTGAATTTGTTGACCGGAGCCCAAAAAGCACCTGGGTTGTGGGATCTGTTGACCGGAGCCCAAAAGCGCCTGGGTTGTTAGACCTCTGGACCAGGGACCAAAAGAGGCATGGGTTTTTAAATCCACTGACCAGAGCCTGACAAGCTCTGGGTTGTTAGATCTGTTGACCGAGGCCCAAAGAGCCTTGGGAGAGGTTGGGTGATTGGATCCATTCACCAAAGATGCTGATGTGAAAGTTCAATTAGGGTTGGTATATTCACAGACAGAACATCGATAAAATGACTAGCTACTAGAGTACGTGACCATACTATGTAGTGCGGATTAGCAGGGATTCCGCCCGCGGTACCCCATCATTCCGCCAGCGGGCTGTGTGATGGCTCACCGGCGGCACCCGTTTTGACCGCGGGACACTTGCCACTTATCTGAGATGGCCGTGGAAGTTCGGTCCGCGAGGTCCGAACCAAATTACGGTTGTGGCTGTGTAGTCTTGTTACTATTGTTACTATGTAAAACACCGTCTACGTCAGATAACTGACTGAGGTACAACGCGAGTTGTCCACGACGGGCCTTGTAAGATAGCTGTAGGTCTCAGGCATTCAAAACTCCTCAAGATCTTCTGCGGGTCGTTCACTGTCGTTCATCGCTCGATGCCACGAGCAGGCTGGCTCACGAAGGCGTACGCTTGCGTCTCTTTTATTCTGGGCCTCGTGTTCTACGCTTGGAGATACACACTTCCGCCAGTGCACCAGTCAATCCAGTCAATGGAATGGGGAGAACATGGCGCTGTTATCGGCATTGGTTCGTCTCGACCATCATTTATGGCTTTCTTGCTGACCTGGAAACAGAAGTGGGATCAGTGTAGGCTCAAATTTGAGGTGCTTGACACGTCTCACGCTTCATTCGAATCGCTACAGCTACTCTAGAGTAAGGTACGGCACGTTACTGTATAGCCTCCTCCAAGTGGACGTCAGTGAATGATGTCAGCCTCTTAGTTGCGCCAGGCCGAGCAGAGGTTCTAGAACTTGATTCTCTGGGACGGCGCAATGCCCCATCCCTTGTCTGCTTCTCGGCCACGGATATAATGTGAGGTTACTCCCGCATGAGTGCCTCTGTTTGCGAGGTTTCTCTAACAGTATTGGCCCCACCGAAGGCAACCCTGCATGTAATGGTTCAAACGTTCACAACGTTAGGCAGCTTCTCGACGCTACAGCACATATGCTGGGGCCGGCTGGATACCAGGAACAGTGAGGATCTTTTCGATACTCTGGGTTGTCCTCAAACATCACCTCAGATTGGCTCCTCAGCCGAAGGAAGTGCATAAGGTCACAGCTCATGTCAACGGGACATTGCAGACTTTTGTGAGCCTCTACCATGCCCACATGAAAGCTGCTCATCCTTCAGTAGAATGCTACAGATCGTGTCGATGGTACTACGAGAGCTATCCGACCGGGCTATAGCCTCCCTCGGAATCGAAGGCTCGGATGGCTCTTTCGCGGTGGTGATCCCGAGACACTCCATGCTCCGAAATAGCAAGTCGCGGTCGTGCGTGATCATCCCTTCGGGAAACTTTACCTGACCCTATGATTGAGATTCAATCTAACAAACAATGAGATTTGGATACTTGCCGGCCAGGAGGAGTACACCAATGCCACGCACCTCCTCGGCACCCCTTGCACCTCCCAAATCTTTCGGCGGGGAAATAGAGGTTCACTTCGACCTGGACCAAGCTGGCTCATTGTCCGTGGTCGCGACGAGCCCAGGCGGAAGGTTCGGTCTATCTATATCATTGTGAAGAAAATCACATCCGTATCCCGCAGGTCTGCGTCCACCACCAGCCACCCTTCTGAGAAGTCGCGTACAGCCACCGCCCTGGTACTACTTAGCAGAAGTAGAAGAGTTTGCTCTTCGTCATACGGCACGAGCGCAGATACAGTATAGCAGCCGCATCGCGTTTGCCGCCTATCGTGCTGAGCTCGCCAGCTACGTAGCGAATCTCCTTCCTGATCAGCGCTCGGTCGCGATTATGGTGGCCAGTGTTATAGACGAAGCAGATGCGCGGGTAGAGAATCTGCACACACTGGATACAATGGCACTACATACAAGACACGAGGCTGGGTACGTTTTCGCTTGGTCGCTGTCTTCCAAGCTGATACAATATACATAGCCTTCGAGAAGACAACCCGGCTCGGGATGCTTGAGCTTCAGTCGGGGATACCTGCGGACAGCTTGAGAACGGAGCTCTGACTGCTTTCAACTCGAGGCCGGTAGTCACATCCGTCACGGCGGCGACGGCCAACGGCCCCGGGTCGCATACAACTTCATGCGACTTTAGGACGGACAAGGTCGGCTCCTACCCGCAATGACAAGCTCGACGACCCGTGTGACCTGGTGGATTATACCGGGCCAGAACCGAGAGTTGCTCTGAGATGTCTGGTGGACTCAAAGCTTAAGCTTTACCGGTATTGCGTGTCTACTGGCCAATCTGAATTCATAACTCAGAGCATACACCGACGCGCACTGTCCCACCAAGTGCATACGTGATTACATAGTAAATACATTCTACTCAATGAAACCAAAAAATATGACATTCCAAGAGCACTGTTCACGTGAGTTTGACGGTGATACGACGGGGAGGTGATGTCGATGAAGACTCAGCTGGTGCCGGTGAACTTCAAGGGAGCTCATAATATAGCCTTGCATTGCCTTCATCGCCTGCCTGCCAACGAATCCGACCAGCTAAAGCCTAAATACTGATAGATTTAAGAATGTCAGCTTTATCATTATTCACAAGCAGAAACTTTAAGGTAGCGGCCATCCATTTACGGTAAACGTCCCAAATATAGGCAAATTCTTGAATTAAATGCACTAGATAATTAGCGGAGTTCCTTGTCCTTAACCCTTCCATGAATCTATTGTGATTGGTGTTAAGGGTGTCTCAACCAAACCCGAAGTCAAAAGGGTGAGAACTGAGTGCGGAGTTGTGGCTGCAACATTGCCATCAATTTTGAGGCCATTTGGCTGATGGCAACTTGACGCAACAACTACGTTCCTCAGACTTGACCAAATCCTTAGTGGGGTGGACATAATGGTAGCTGATATGAATGCCTTGAGATTCATGGAAGGGATAAGACTCAGACTGTATACTGATTATCTGGTACATTTAACTCAAGAATTTGCCCATATTTGGGACGTTTACCGTAAATGGATGGCCGCTACCTTAGTTTCTGATTGTGCTTAGAGTACCTAAAATGTCGCCAAGATGGACATGTGACTTTGCTTGCACATCTTTGTCCAAAGCAGTGTCGTCGTCATCGTCTATGACTAATTGCTTCAAGAAACACTTCGAGTTGCAGTACTGTCTTCAGTATTCATATATTCACGCTGAGTCGACCAGCTGTACAGGACATATACTGTCTTGTGTATCAAAAAAACTGTTCTGCTTGTGACCCGCCGCTCGCCGGCCATTCCCTATCATGTGACTGTGGCAGTGTCGGAAAATGAAGGCACGTGACTATGGAACCTCTCCGCAACCTCTGACTCTGAGTCTCCGCGGCGCCGCCTCGAGTTTCGGTCTACCCGAAGCCTTCATCTCTCGCAGGCCTGCTTTACTTAGGACTTTATCCTGGTGAACCTATATGTACAGCCATCTGAAACGGGATTTCGCGGATCTCGCCGCTCGGTCACATACAGTGATCTGGCTCGGAGGCCTCCGCCGCAGCGGCCGTGCGCTTAGCGATGGCGATGAAGACATCTATTCTTATCCTGTTGGCGGCGTTTTCTCACCGCATACGACTTTCAAGGCTTCCGTCACGCGCGAATGCGCCCGATACACCTCTGCTATGCGCTCCAGTGCCTTCCGGTGGCCTGGTCCTCGGTCACCATCTACAACCAGCGGCCCTTGGGTGGTGTAACCACTGCGGCGGCTCCGTCTGCGGCTGTATCAGGAGCTGCCGCGACATATACCGGAGCAGCGGCGTACGACCCAACCGTGCTAGTCGCTCCTCCAGTTCCCAACCCCGCCCCTCCTGCCCAATTCTTCCAGCAGCTCAGCAGCGCTCCCGTGCCCGGTATCTCAGTACCCCAGTCGGGTCATTTTTACGGATTTTCGGTGGAATTTTCGGTCATCACACAAGTCTGTGAGTCAACAGTGTCTCCCATTTGACTTTGAACTGATTACTCGAGAATCAAGTGGGATTGAACAGCACGCATCTGCAGGTCCCGTTTCTCAACCTGATGTCGAATGTGGCAAAACGTGGCGGATCTGTGCGTGTGCGGGTGGGAGGAAACACGCAGGAGACGGCGACATTGTTTCCCAGTCTAGCCAACAAAAAGATCATGCAGAAACAAGCTCAAAACACCAACAATCCGGTTCGTCCTTCGGCTTTCATCGCTGCCGTTCCTCACGTATCTCTTCAGACCCAGACTCCCGAACTGTTATACACGGCGGACGTTCTGTATATGCTTGCCAACATCTCAGCACTAGTCAACGTGGATTGGTATCTCGGTGAATCCTATTTGAATAACGAGAGAAGGATAATCTCTGATTATTCCAGGTGTTCCCATGAACGATACAACCCATCTGCGACTGGGTATCGCAGAAGCTGGCGAGGCTATCCTAGGCAACAGGATCGTCGGATTTCAAGTGGGAAACGAACCGGATCAGTATGCACTGTATGTCGGCTTCCCTAAATATCACTGTCGTTGCTCATTGATTATAGGCATCAGCATCGGCCGGCAACATATGGCCCAGCTGATTTTTCCAACGAATTTGGGACCGTTGACGCTGCTCTCCGGGCTGATTCGAAGGTGCCCGTTGTCGATGGCAAACTGATAGGGCCGAGTCTCTCGGGCCAATGGCAACCTCAACAGATCTGGGACGTGGACTTCATACCGAACCACCAGAAAAGTCTGGCCGCCCTTTCGATGTCTTTGTATGTCTCAAATCCAATCCTCGCTTTGTTATCCATGACTAATACTTTGTAGCTATCCCAACAACAACTGTGCTAAGGTCTTCGGCGGAGCCAACGCAACGAATGCCGTTGACCCTCAGACCGTATTCCCTAGTTATTTAGACCATACCGCCGGCCAGAAAATCGCGGCGACGTATCTCAGCAGGTAAACAAAACCGGTGCAACGCCCGAGCATATGTGCTAACCTCTGAGACAGCACCGCCCTCGCTCAGACCGTCAATTTACCCTTTGTCATGATGGAGACCAATACCGCATCGTGTGGTGGCTTCCCTGGAGTGAGCAACTCGTTCGGGAGCGCGCTCTGGGCCCTGGATTACGGGCTTCAGCTCGCGTATTCCAACTTCACCAACGCTCTGCTCCACGTTGGAGGGCAAGGGGTATACTACAATGTATGTTGAAAGCCAAGCTAGTTTCAATCCTCTCTCCTAACTTTCTCTATCCTCAGCCGTTTACCCGTACGTGCCGAGTTATTCCACATCATTTCTCGTGTCATAACTCTATTTTGTAGCTCCTCCCACCAATCAGTCGACGTTCCGCAGCTGGAGTATCGGGCCTATATACTACTCCGTCCTTGCAGGTATGTTGATTTTCTCAAAGCTTATATGAAAGCTTCATTCTCTACCTAGTCGCCGAGACCTTCGGAACTTCGAACAAGTCCCAGATAATCGATCTCCAGATGAACGGGAACAACATATTCACACCTGGATACGCGATCTACGACTCTGGCACCCTGGCCAGGCTTGCGCTTTTCAACTACGTCACGGATCCTACCGGCGCGAGCGCCTACACCGCTTCCTTTGCCATCGGAGGTGGTGACACCGGCCAACCGAACGGGACTCCCGCACAGGTCAAAGTCAAGTGAGCTAATCTCGCGCCGCACATTTGCTGCACAGTAAACACCGTCGTAGATACCTCCTGGCGCCATCGGTCTCCACAAAAGACAATATCACGTGGGCCGGTCAGGTAAGTCATCCAACCTCGACGCTACTTAGCGCTTTCGAGATCTGGCTGACTCGCACCGCAAGACATTCGGCGCAGCCTTCCAGTCAGACGGTCGTATAACTGGCACAGAGCAAATTCAGACGGTAACGTGCAAGTCAGACAACACCTGCGATATCAAAGTCCCCGCACCCGGATTCGCACTCGTCTTCCTCGCCGACGTGGCTGCCGACAAGGAGTCTTACACCGATGTCCAGACATTTCCCACCACCGCGCTAACCAAGACGCGGAACACTCTGACCATCAACCCCTCGCTGCTCGCAACGTCAAACGGCCAGGCGGGGGCGAACTTCATAGAGGCTGGCACGAGTCAGGGCCAGTCTAAAAGTGGAGCAGTGCGCTTCTTGCCGCATCTTACTGTCGTTCTTTGCATCGCGTTCGGCGTGGCTTCGGTGATGTGGGGGACGCAGACCTGATTATACGGTTTCTCTGATATTCAACATGGACGATATGTATCGCTTAATCAATCAATTAGCTTATGAGGCTTGGAGTTCTGGTCTGGCTTGCGACTCAAGTTGCACGATGTGGTTGAACAACAACACAACTGGAAAACGGCGCAGCAGCAACTAGCAAAGCTTGCACGTCCCTTTGTTGTGCGTGCCTACCATCATGCATCCTGCTCTCATGATATATTCGGGCGACGACTGATGAGCTGATTATTTCCGAGGTTTTTCTGAGGCTGGACGGCGCTTCTAGCCGCTCCAAACCCCAAAGAGAGCCAGAACGCACCAATCTTCCTTCTTAACACTGTCCTCAGGTTGACTGTCGCAGGTAGACCGACGCGTTAGCGGCACCTGACGGTTTTCTCGTTCGGAATTCGGCCTGGTGGAAACCGCGTTGCGGGCGGATTCAGATATTCGGTCAGTGAACCGGAAACTGGTTGGTCCCAGTGTTTTTGGGAATTGGAAGCTCGAAGACATCTGGAATACGGGATTTCTTGACACATACAAGGATAGCCTTGCGGTAGATCAGTGCGCCTCGTTTTTATTCCCACGGTTCGATTTTGCTCAACATTGGTCAGCTACCCAGCAATTAGGCGGCGATCCTGCAGACTGCCAACGCGACGGTTCATCCTCAAGAGATATCGGTCTCGAATCATTGATTTGCGGATGAATAACGACGCTATACACACCTTGGGCTACGCAATTTACGAAACGGAACTTCTCAGGGCTGGCATCATTCAACTGTATCTCAGACCCTACAGGCGTCAGCGACTATACTGCGACATTCCCGGTTGATGGCAACGGGTCTGGGCTGCACAATGGATCGCCCCTGCAAGTGAAGGTCAACTGTGTCGTCTCCGTTTCTTTTTCGCTTTTTTCGATGGGCCGCTAACATTCGTATCAACTAGGTATCTTCTTGCCCCTTCCGTGAGCACGAAGCAGGATACAATATGGCCGGGGCAGGCATGGTTTTCAGACGACAAGTGCCCGGATTTGCTCTCATCAGTAGCGCCCCGCAGACCTTTGGTCGAAACCTTGCGTCTGACGGTCGTTTAACCGGCGTCCTCGAGGAAAAATCGGTCATTCCAAGGGCTGGAAAGTGCCGGGAAACGGCCTCTGTTGCCCAGGGCTGGCCGCATCGGGATGTGATCGACACCCAGGGCTCTCACCTACTCGCACTCACTTTTGGCCTCAGGAAGCGCTGGATGCGCGCCAATCGCGCGGCAATTCGCTTAACTGAGCGTCTAACTCTCGGCTATCAACTCCTCGCGTCTTCCCACCGCGACATCGACCATCCTTCAAGCGATCTCAGTAGTACACTGATTCTGGCACCACTGGACACGTCGACTTCAAGCCGCCACAGAGTGCGCGCGACACCCGTCCCGCAAGACACTGTAGTGGCGAACGTTCCGCGCCATCTATCTGCAAGAACGTATCGCCCCCCGCCCCCGTTCCTGCGTATGCGCCCCACTGTTGTCGGGGAATTGCACCTGCACCAGCGTCTCGCGCCGGGCGCTGCGGCGTGCGAGCAATTGGTGCCCGCCCCGCATATCAGGCTACTGGCAGATGCACGCGTCGAGCCACATTGCGAGAACACTCGATACCCCCGCCGCTCTCTCAAAACCGCCGGACGCGCAGCTCGAGCGCGCAGCCGCGTCCGCCCTACCTCCCAGACACACTTCGCGGTGCCGTCGCCCTCGGCCCACTGCACCCCTCCCGTCAGCTCGAGGCACGGACGTCCGCGCTCCAGCGCTGGTCCCGCACAGCTTTCTTAGTTGTCAGATGCATGCACGGCCGCCTGCCGCATCCGCGTTCGAGCTGCGTTTGCCGCCGCATCGCAAGTCCACTGTCTGTTATCAAATTTCCTTTTACTGATATCTGCTTTACAGGAGCTGCGCTCGCGCGCGCGTCCCGGAATCCGACGCCCCGGAGGCACGCGCGCCCGACTTGCGCGAGTCCTCGCCATGAGTCCCGCGCTGTCCGAGCGCGCGTGTCCGACGTCCGGTGCACCCCGAGACCAGCCGAAGCGCGGGATTAATTCGCGCTCTGAGGTCCTGGGTACCTGCACGCGTCCGCGCCCGCCTGTGACCTGCTGTATGTCCGTGCGCACGCTTTTTTTGCTGCCGGCACCGAATCTGACACTCAAGCACCAAAAGTCGGGATATCGGCCCACGGCGGCGGCAGACGCTGCGCCCGACATGCACCTGTGCCTGTTCCAAAGTGCACGCCGCCACTGTGAGTTTGCGGGACTCTAGCCCGATTTCTCTATTTTTCTGACTGGTCACGCTAGCCCTTCTTGACGACCTTCAAGTGCATGGATTTGGGCCGCGCCCAAACTCACGCGAAGGTCCGCGCCCGAAGCGCAGCTTGAACGCGCCACCGTCCGCCCCGCGCTTCGCTCGCATCCTCGGCTCACCGCCCCTGCCGTCGACTGGAGGTGTGGATGTTGCGTCCGCACGAGCTCAAAGCAGAGGGGAGTGCCCGACCGATGCGTGTGAACGCGCCCGCGAGGCCCACCGCCTCTTACGTCAACTCAAGGCGCCGGAAGGATGGGCGCCCACGAGTGGTGCAACACACGAGAACACGGGATGGTGTCGGAAACACACCGCACGGTGCCAGCGCCCCGGGCCAACACCCCTCGCGTCAACTCGAGGCGCGGGAAGGGATCGGCGCTCCCTCGCGCTCTGCTCGCGCAAGAACTCGCCAGACGCCGTCGGGGTCATGGTCCAAGTGCGTGCTCATTGTGAATCGAGGGTTTTCAAGGGCGGAAGTCATCACTTGTTCGGTTGTATGTACCATTTGTAAGGTGTAGATATTGATATAACTACTGAATCCCAGACGAGGATGGGTTAGAAAGATCAGAGTCACGAAGGGCATCTATGCGTAGGTACTCATGGCCATCCAGCTTGGTGAAAAGACCACTGGGTGTTGTATCAGCTGCAGGCACATCATAGCCCGTGAAGAGTTTGAAAAGGACAACCCCGGTGCTGGATTTGAAGATGCGACCAGGCTTCTGGAGCATCAATAAGAATGCATCGTGCTCCAGGGTAAGATTGCTGTCCGCCTCCACGGCAACCTTCTCGTACACCTCGCGAATAGTGGCGAGGAATACCAGAGGATGGAACTCGGAACCGGAAGTAAATACACCAGCGGGCTGGGGCCAAGGTGCGGACTCCGCCTCGACGACTTTCTGCTTGAATCCATCCGAGCAGTATCCCTTCTTATGATTCTCAGGTGACTTCGCTGGCCCTGGGTACATGATCTTGGAGCACCTTTTGCAGGTGGCTACTGCGCGGGCCTGTGAATGCTGAGAACGAAGGTAGACAGCGACAACGATTGAATTACCGCGTTACTCTTTTCTTTCTCGAGTTCTTCGGTGTTTTTATCGTTGGCCTCAATCTTTATGAGTGGGACGGAGAAGCAGTGCTTTCGCCAGAACGTTTCATCCCCGCGCTGAGCTAGGCTGGTGTAAGTGACGAAGCAGCCTGATAAACAAATTCTACTCACATTTGAACGTGTTTGTTATAAGGCGGCTGAGGATTGCACGCTCCAGCTCTGCCAACTTGTCAGAGAGAGCGCGAGGGCGCTTTGCAACCCCCGACACTCCTAAGCGCTCATTATACGATACCGTAGCTTCTGCCCATTTCTTCGAGGTCATGTCCGATGTTTTCCATTGGAGTTCTTCCCTCATGTCGACGAACAGAAAGAACTCGTGGCCGCGAGAGATTTCTAACGCCTTCGGATTTGTTCCAGTTAATACGGAGAAGAGTCTCTGCGACCTGGTGAGGCGGGGTGTTAACGAGTTTGGTTGTGCAGGGTCCGGGAGTGGCAGCAGCTCTGTAAGGCCCGAAATTTCAGGACTGTCGGTAGGCGTTACAGCTTTGGTTTGATTGAGCTCGGAAGCCGAAGTGGACTGCATGGGATCCAAATTAAAGAATGGATGCAACGGCTTTGTCACGGTTTCCTTCAGTGAATGCATGTCAGTCAGAACCTCAAACCGAATGCAGACGGTGACCTTTGAGCTAACTTCTAAGCGTTGCTTCTTGACGTGCGGAACAGGGACTAGTTCCAGATCAAGCTCGGTTTGCGAGAGATTTTCCGGGAAAGTTGGAGTATCGGGCTCCTTGCGCTTTGCTGCTGGAATCGGTGGTCTGGGATGCTGAATTCGAAATGAGTATCATGTCTCCCATCACAGAATACCGTCAAATTGAGTCGCGTACCGATTCTGGCAAGCTCCGGGACACGATGGTCGTTACTTGGAGTTCTTGAAAGAGTAACACTGGATCGATGTTGAGATCCCCGAGGACGTCCTGAGGATTGATTGGAGCCTCGAGGACCTGGGTCAGGAGCTGGTCACTGTCGTCTGTGTTCTCGCTCTTAATGGTTAGTAGGCCACCGAAGGTGTCGTTATACTGCGACGTCACTAATCCGAAGGCCTCGCCGCTAAGAATGTCCTTCAGTACAGGTCGAAGCGACTGAGCAGGTACAACAGTGTTGCGCTTCACAGCCTCTGTGCGCAGAATTGAGTTCAGAATTGACGCTGTGTGGTTGACAAGACGGGAATGATGTGAGCCGAACGCCGAACGAACGAAGGGGTCCATATTCGAGTTGTTCCCAGGTTTCTTCCCGAACACGATCCGTATGTTTCGGCGAAGAACGAAGTCGTGTGAAAGAGCATTATGGAGCTCGAGGCCACTGGCGGCGGCTCTCTGGAGGCTGTTCCATCCTTTGTGCGAACCTTCAATTCGGCTTCCATCAGATGCGACCTCTTGGTTTCGACGGGAAAGGCATCCTCGGTCTAGATGCTTGAGTTGCGCTGTATGAACCTGAGTATTCTCAGCTTCCTATCATCACGCAGATTTGATAAATCAACGTACAGCGTGAGCAGCAGCCGACCAGACACCACCTCTTTCACAATACTTATTATACACTGCGATCATATTAGCTTTCTGATCGTCTTTATCCCAGTACTGCGCGATGACACCCTTGCTGGCGGAGTTCTTGAGGACCGCGTTTCGGATAGCCGCAGCCAGCTCGCCGCGATGGGGATTGTTCATCCCGCCGATAACTACAGCAAGGTATCTATATAAACAGAGTTCAGAACAGAACAAGGCAGACCCAGAGAATGAACCGACTCACCGCATCATGAAATGGTAGATGTCTAGACATATTTGGATGCCCGGCAGCGCCTTATGGATTTCCTTTTCAACTTGACAACAGTTATCGACGACTATCATTTCTGGTAAGACAATGCCTAGCTCCTCACAGCGCTTCTTGATGCCAACAAGGACTTCAAAAAGCTCTGCGGGGGATGCTGATTGGCAGAAGCGCTGCCGCAATATTGTTTTAGTCATTATATTCAATCAAGTACTGGACTGACCCATGAAATTATCTCACTGAGCTCGTTCAAAACGCTCAGAATACCCCTTCATCAACTTTGTTCGCGTTTTGGATGTGTCAACCACAGTAGCTTTCCCTGCTGCCCTGAATGTGTTGTCGGCGCTCAAACACACTCCTAGTCCATTATCAATATGAACAGATCGTGACGTGTAATGGAGCACTTACCAGGATGCAAATTTCGAAGGTATTCATCGGATTCGTCACTGCGTGTTCGTTGAATAAAGACCATGTAAACTTCACGGATAATGTCATCTGTGATTGAACCGTCATTATATCCCGGTCCGCTCGGAGAGGAGAAAGGCTCGATGGAGGTCCTTGCAAATGGCAAAGATCCGGGTGCAGCATGCATCTTCTGGTACGCCTCAAGATATTCGAGCGAGTGTTCATGATATTCCAAGAGATGGAGTTCTATAGAAAAAAGTCAGCTTGAAGACGACTCGAAAAACAAATTTGAATCGTGCGTTTAATATTCTCTGCCAGTCCGCCAGATGTGCTCGAGGGTCTCAACTCAATAATGAGGTCAAAAAGGTCTCGGGATATAGCACAGCGGCTGAAAAAAAATGGGATCCCGCCTGCAATATGTCTGAGTATCTAGACGCGACGTGCCAAAGAAAGAACAGTACGTACGAGGTATTTTCCAGTGCTCCCACTTCTCCCAAAAGATCTGGTTCGTGGTTACAAAAGACCGACTCTTGGTAAGCCCACCGCCCTCGTCAGGCACACAAGTTTCATGCCGGAGCTGATATCCCAAAGCCGTCTCCTCTCGTCGCAGACCATGCACCTCTCGCGAACCAGTTCCATTCCAGCCATCCCAGCGAGCATCACCAGATCCACAGCGCGGACAGCTTAAGAGGTTGGGGTAGTAAAGTGGATGGACGATATTGATTGGGCGAAGGTACGCAATTTCGGCCTTGACTTTTCCTGTCATTCTGAGCCGGGCATCGTTAAAGGAAGGCGGAATAAATCTGGGACCAAAGATGGGGATGCCAAGCTTCAAAGGCTGTTCCTTGAGGATCTTGGTCGAATTTTTGGTGGCCGGGGGCGCCTTTGTCTCTCGATACAGAACAGAAACATATTCCGCAACGTTAGCCTCCCACTGAAGCTGGGGACCATAAGTTGACTGTGTGGATCTGTTTCTAGCCCATCCGTTAGCACGCGTCTTGACCTATGTATCAGGAAGAATCAGCTAGACCATATGTCAGGCGGGACTTATCACTGACATTCTGTAGGTAATCCTCTCGGAACTTCTTGCGGACACCGGACGGCTGAGCAGCCACGAGAACCTCCAGAATAACTTCGGGGTCGAAAGAAGCCATCGTTGAATGCACAGACAAGAGACGAGACGAAAAAAATGAGAGGAGGTGTCTCGGAAAATGCCTCCGCCCGCTGGCGACCCTGGCCGATCACATTTCGGGGTCACTGTTGGCGCCTCAGGTCCGCACACTTAACTTGGTAATCGGAAAAGCATACAGTCCCTGACGGCCTCGATGTTGGGATTGCAGATACTAGGATGCACGGTTTGAGACCTGTAAGGTAAGTTGCAGATCGACGGTTGTACTAGCGCTCGCAATTCCTGTATGTTTGTTAGCCGATGCTTAAAACCGAACAAATTTTAGCGACAGTTGAGCCATCTGACACCCCTCCACGGAATCACATACCGCTTATTTCCCGAAGGTAAACGACGAAGGCCAAAGCGAAGCAGGACAGCCACTGGCTACAGGCACCAGGATGTCCACCATGAGCTGCCCGTGCACGGCTCCCCGTGTATTCACGGGGGGCTCTGCGCGCGCAGCACGCGGGGTGGTGCAAAGCGGTACAGTACCCTATGGCGGCACTTGTTGGCGCCCGTATGACTTGCGGCAAATTGTGAGGTACCACGCGGGGGATGCGCGCGATACGGTGAGATCTGCGGGTGCGTCGGAGAGCTGTATAGGTGCGGCTTGAGGGGCATATGCAGCCGGTGCAATTGCGCAAATGATGGAGAACCGCACAGCCGGTCCTAAGCGCGAGCAGTCGGCGGGGTTCAAGAACAGTTCTGCTGCCACTGTGCTGAGGTATCACTGCGCCGCTTTGTTATGCATGGGAAGTCGGAGCGGTCGACGCTTACCCGTCAAGGGGCGCACTGCCGTCGAACCTTGCTTGCGGGAGCAGCACGCAAACAATATCCTGCAAGTGCGCGGGTGCGCGGCATGCAGACCATTGCATGGACGTGTTTTGGCGCGGAACATGTGGAGCACGTTGTATCTATAGGGTATTGGGAGGTCATACCGCTGCTGTGTGTCTATTAGTTGAAGGATTTCCTCCCTGAAATGGGTGACTTACACTGGTTTTCAGCCAGGGAGTCAAAACTTGAGCTGTGATGGTGTCACCCTCCCAGCCATCGCATGAACACGTTGTGGCTCGGAATATTCGGAGCGCGTTGTGGGGCGCTTAGAGAAGTCTTGCCGCTGTTTTAGGCTCGTTAATTGAAGGAAATCCGCCAAGAACTGACGAACCTGCACTAGTTTTCGGCCATACACGGTCCAGGGAAGTAAGTCCCGTGCACGATCGGCCAGCTGGATTTTGTGAGCAGAGCTTTGTCAGCTCACAAATCCTAGCTGGCCGGTTCTCCCACACAGGTGTTGAGGTGAGAAAGATGACGTGCATCTTGTTTGATGTTAGCGTAGCTCACATTATGGTTGGAATCAACACACCTCGTCAATCTGGATTTGTTGAGGCAGCACAGCGCGAATGCTCACCGCAAGCTGCGCGCGCATAACACCTCGCGTATTCGTGGGGGTTTCTGCGCATGCAGCATGCGGCGTTCGGCGGCTACAGGCTCGACGGCGCACAACGACCTCCGCGCGCTTGCGTGCAGCACACGGTCGCAAATAAGGCGGCGCGGTGCTTACCGCGCTTCGTGCAGGCAGCGCGCGACGCCGGCGCCGAACGGACTCGGGGGCGCGGTCCTCGCCGAGCGCCCTCGTCGATCGGCAGCCGGAGGGTACATGCGTCTGACTCGACAGTGCCGCACAGCGCATGGGTTGGATAGCGGCGGGGTGTGCACGGAGGGGATGCGCGGCGCTGTCGGGGACTTGCACGCACGGACGGCACACATTCTCGGACACTGCTCGGGCTTCGCGCATATCCGCGGACCGTCGTGCGTTCCAGGCAACGAAAATCAGAATGCCCCGAAGCGGGTGTGCGCCGCGAGCCATCCCGCTCGACGAGCGCAGTGGCGCGCTCCGCGTCTAGCGTTCCCTCGTCAATCATGCGGCGAATTCCGGCGGAAGCGGGGGCGGGGGCGCAGACGGTCCGCGGCATGGACAGAGGCCCCGTGCGTGGGCTCGAGCACACGCGCGCATGTTCGCAAGGAGGCGCGGCGCAGACGCAGCGAGCGACGGCGCCGTGCGACTTGAGCGACACATGTACGAATGCGCACGGGGGGTGTGGGCGGGCGGCGGCAGCGCTCGCTGCTGTGACTCGGACGCAGAAGTCCTGGGGTACGCGGACGCCACGCTTGATGCTGTTGCTCCGCGGGCGCTTTGAGCTCGGTCAGCTCAAAACGTAAGGCGCCACGTCACAGCGCGGCCGCGCGAGCACGGCAACCTGCGGATGTGCAGGCAACTCTGCGCGCGCGGCGGGGTTGCGGAGGGGTGCAGGGACGTAGGGTAAGGGCGCGAGCGCGGAGAGGAGCTGAGCGGTAGTCAGTAGCAAGCGCTTGAAGTAGTTTGTACTACTAGACAGTACTACTAGACCTTGTGTGTTAGAAGGCGGGGCGGCGGGGCATTCTTTGGCGCGGTTGTGGGCAAGATGTGGGGCTTGCGCAGACGAGCAGGAGCGGGGGCGGCAGGGTATCGCGTGCGCGCTACTAGCAGCAACAAGTCAGTTGAAGTACCAGACGAATACTGACAGTCTGAGTGATACTGATAGTGTTTGTTTGGTCGCACGTGTTGTAATCACGTGCGGTTTTCGGTCGCTCGGTCTTTTTCGGTCTTGGGCCGATTGCTCGGTCTTGTTCGGTCGCTCGACCGACCCTTGGGACCACGGGGTTGCCGTCCTCGAGTCAGACGACGTCCAGACCATATCTTGCGACGCGATCTCGAACACCTGCCAAATCCGGGTCCCGGCTCCAGGGCTTGCGCTTGTATTTCTCAACGACATCGTGGACGAGACGATCGACTCGGAGAGCGCAGCAATGGCATGGTAGACGACTCCACAAACCAGGACAATTAAAACATTGCTCGGTATAGATGATCCGAGTTGCTGGCGACCTCGAACGGGGCATCGGGGCGCGGATCAGCGAGAGGGAAGCACAGGTCCCAGCAGAAAGTGGTGGGAAATCCGAAAAATCCTAAACACAAGAATGGGCGGCTCCGTTCCGTGCGGCGGGAATTGTTACACGAACAGGGTTATGTTTTCCAGGTTTGTTCGGTGCTTGTATCACTCATCACCTAACTAGTGACTACCAAGAAGAGAACTGAAACGTATCTTTCGGGGGAAGCTATAGCTAGGTCTGATATGGACGGCTGCGTGCAAAGACATCAGTTTTATGACTGCAATAGGGCTATTTTAGATAACGCTTGGTCGTGCGTCCTGATTGTTTCTCGACGCGACTGATCGCGTGACTCCCGCTTTTCCTACCTGGCCACTTCAATGTTGAAATTTGAAACGTTGACTCTGAACTTGAGCTCACTCTGTCAGATGCACGTTGCGGCTTTGCTTAACAAGTAGCCTAGTAGTGGGGAGGTATGGAGGGATGCCATGCGGGGTTATTATCTACGACTGTGTATTATGTATAGGCATTGACAAGCTTCTACCACGACTTCAGCGGATCGCAGCTCAGGATACGGACATTAGTATAGTACATTCATGGTATTTCCAACCAGCTTATGGCCGCACCGGCGTCGTTTCATTGGTGAACACCACTCGGCCCTGTAGCGGCACATTGACGGTCCGCACGCGCTGGATGTACGCTGTCAGCACTTCGTCGAGCGTGTCCAGGACGATGATGTCGCTACGGGCGGGCATGATGTTGTCCCCGCCGCCGGCGACATAATCGGACGTCACCATGCGGTACGATGCGCCAAAGTCGACCGTCGACATCTCACCTCCCTGCCCGACCTCGAGGTCGATGAGCGTCTTGGTGGTGGGGTTGTAGGTCATGCGCACGCCCTGCGAAATTTGGGCGAAGGTGACGACGGCCTTGTTGTTGGTAACGGACACGCCCGCCGCCTCGCCCGCAAAGATGTCCCAGAGCTCTTTGCCTGTGAGGACGACCTCAGTGACGGCGTTGCCGAAGGGGAATGCAGTGATCACGTCCCCGCGGGTGACGTTCCCCACAGGGAGGTCCACGCGGATGCCGCCACCGTTGACGAAGCATCCCGCGACGTCGGACTGGTTCGCGCGGTAAGCGAGCATCGCATCGCAGATGAGGTCGCCGAAGTTGCACTCGGCGGTCTTGCAGCCGTTGTGGTTAAGGAGCAAAGTCGTGTCGCCGATGACTTCGTTCCCGAAGGCGTCGAAGGGCACGCGCCATGCCTCGATCTGCGCTTGCAAATCGGCGTCCTGCGCGGTTTCGTTCGTAAGGTGGATCGGCCCGCCTGCGTAGCTGACGATCTTGCCCGAGGGGTCGAATTCGACGTCTATGCGTCCGAGGTACTCGCCATAGCGGTAGCTGCCGCTGTGGTGAGCAAGAGGAGAGCGCGTGGAGGAAGAGGACTTACGCCGTGACAACGTACACCTCCTCGCCATCAAGATTGGTCTCAATGGTGGGATACGGACCAGCAGCGCCGGCCATGTCGCCGAGCAGAGTATGTGAGTGGCCACCGATGACAAGGTGGATGCCCGTAGTGTTCCGGGCCAGCGCAATGTCCACGTCATACCCGATGTGGGTCATGGCAACGACGCGTTCGACGTGCTCGTGCGCGTACACGTAGTCTGCCCAATACTGAGCGGTCTTGATCGGGTCCGCAAACGTGGTGGTATCGTCCGAGTTGGAGATGCTGGGGATGGTGTCCGTCGTGACGGCGATTACTGCTAGTTTGTATTGGGGGAAGACGTGGTATGGCTTGACGGTGGAATTTACGATCGGGTCCTGGCTGTCCACGTTCGCGCAAACGAGGGGCATCGTGAGATTGTTCAACTGGGATGGGAGCTGTAAGTAAACGCGAGGACGAGGCGTGCAAAACATACGAATGCTCCCAGGTATGCGTCTCCATGGTCAAACTCGTGGTTTCCTAGCGTCATTGCGTCGAAGCTGAGCTGGTTCAGCGTGTCTGCAATCTTTTCGCCGCCGTAGAAGCTGTAGAACAGCGTCCCCTGGAACTCGTCCCCCATGTTGAGGAAAAGCGAATTCTTCACGGTCTTGCGACCGGCATCTACTACGGCTTTTATGCGCGCGTAGCCACCGTAGCAGCCGTTCTGCGGCTTCGTGCAGTCCGTCCCGGAGGTGGTGATCTCGTCCAGGTGTGCGTGGATGTCGTTTACATGGTAGATCGCTGTAACACACAACGAACGGTTAGGATGAAGCTCGCGAAGAGGTAGAAAGACCATACAGATGTTAAAATTGTCCTCGCACCCCGTAGAAGGCTTGAAAACCTGAAGCCGAGGTTGGCGGGATTCAAGGTAATCCTCTGCAGCAACGCTCGTCGCAAGGGTCACCGATAGTGCCAAACTGGCCCACAGCTTCATGATGGTGAATCAAACAAGAGAGATATGGCGGGGGGGAGAAAACGAGAGTGACATACTACTAGCAGCTGGAGCACCATTATATTGGCCAGATGTTGCGGTCGATGGATCTGATGGAGTCAGATGGACGAGCAACAAACAGGGCTGAGTCACTGACACGTTCGTCTACACGTCCCCTGCGTCCCCACCTCTGGCTGTCTATGCGATAAATCTGCCTGGCAACACGCAGCGAAAACCGCTTCCAAGTATCGCTAGCTTGCAGGAAACATTCACAGGGCTGGTTGATTCTAATTTCATGCTGGAAGGGTCGGGTCAATCCGACGTGTCATAGTAAGCATGCCAGCTGCCAGCGCTCGAAGTCGTGTCCTTGTCAGTTGTCCGAGACAGGCAGTCTGCACCATCCCTGCATCTGTACAGGCGGAGGCCTGAGGATCGGTCTAGGGCTGGTGCATGTCACGGTGGAGGTCGTCGTCGGCAACGGGATCAAAGTAACCAAGCAAGGTCAGATTTTGAGTGCGATGTTTTTTTTTCTGATCTACATAAGTAATTTTGGACTTCCCTATTTCGATGCGCAATTCAAGCTTCAAGCTTCAGCTCCAATATTGCGCGGTCCGTCGAGTCACTCTGTGTATCTCAGTCTGGGTCAGGTTCGTCTGTTTTCTAGTTAATATTTTCTCTGCCCCTACGACAGGTCTTCTCTGGCTCATTCCACGATCACCAGGTATCAAGTGGCAAACGGGATTTCAAGATCCTTCAATCCATCAAGAAGGCTACTTCGATCCGTTCATATGCTTAAGCTGGTTTTCCTCCACAAAATCATACACCTTCTGCCAGTCCCTGCAAACGTGCACGATCCCCAGGCCGTCGGTGCCTTTCGCCGAGTTGAGCGGGTCAAGTGTTGTGTCACTCGCACAGAGCACGGTCTGGCGCAGAAGGTTGAGGCAGTGACGCGTGTGGTGTCCCGGATCACCCTGCACGAGCGCGGAACGGATGCGCTGGAGGCAATGCATCTGGTGGAACATCGCGATGCCTGAGAGCAAGGTGTCAGATCGCTTTGGACTCGCTGGCTGACACGTTACCGAATGTTCGGCCTGGACGCTGGTGAGCAAGGCTCGGAGCAGTTTCACGGAAGACAACGAACCTTCGGGGCCGAGTTTCACAAAGCCGTTGCTCCGGGGAAAGAGGTCGGTCGTGCGCCAGTCGGCGTAAGCATTCAGGTCGGATAACCCGTATCTCTCGCTGTCCTCGATCGCGAGCGCCACGTTCGGGACGTGCAGCGGGAGCTGATGAGGGTAATCGTTGTCTCTGTATGCTGCACAACTGTGTCAGCGTGGCATAGCAACATGCGCTGGCGCCTACTAAAACCACTGTCGTCAAATCTCTCCGGGCGCGCGCAGGATGCTGGCTGGTTTCGGAAGACATAAATGGCGGATATGTTGAGGCTGAGGCTGAGGAGAAGCCCGACCCAGGCGATCTCAAGGGCACTCGGCGTCGGCAGTCTGACCATTGTTCGACTGGGCCTTTGAAGGGGAGTGGGATCTGAACTTGACGAACAGTGTTCATATTACGATCTATGTGCGTGCCAGACTAGCCAACCAAAGCGTTATCAACTCATGGGTCTGATACGGATACCGATCAGTGTAATGGCCGCCCCGTACGTGTTCGGTGTATCCATTTTTCACTTCCGGATTTTGTTCTGGCATCATCCTGCATACAATCTGTTAACCGTATTCCCCAGACTCGCCGTTCAGCACCTCCTAGGACATTCGGCTCTTCTAAACCATGGCAAAATACGCCCCTCTTATGTCGGGACCTTCAGACGACGACGCCGGATACGAAGTGGAATCCAAGCCCAACTTTGAACCTAGTTCGACTTCCTCGCGCTATCCTATGCTACTCAGCGTCTTGATGGCGCTTATCGCCATCGCTGCGGCAGCCGCATTCCACCTGAATGTGCTGTCCATGGCTCCTCAACGCGAGGCGTTGCTCAGACCCAAAGACGTCGAATCCAGTTTCCGGATCGCCCGCCCATCACCCAATCTTGACAAGGGGCATGAGACGATGAGGAAGATGAGATTCAAATGTGGGCCTAGGATATCTTTTCTTTCTGGCGCTCAGAGCCTAATACTACTACAGTTCCCAGGATGGTGTTTCCGATGTTTATCGCACGCGCCAATGCAGCCGCCCCGGACGAAGTATATGAATCTGGTTCCTCTGTGGTTCTCAGTCCAACTGTGAGCACCGTTCTTTACAATTTGACTCAGACGAATGAAGATGTGTTCCTCCAGGACTCGATGATCTACCACTGGAGAACAAATAGCAGCTGGCCGAAATGCTATCTCACCGCGTGGGTCTCGCCTGCCGAAGAGCTTGATGCTGGGCACAAGAGCTACAAGTCTGGAGGCGACGTCACCGCCCTCGAAATCTGGAACCTCAGCTCCCCAGCGGACCGAAATTCGTTGAAGACGATGAGCTGGAACACGCGCCCCGGGCGCGTCTCTCTGCTTGGCACCGTGAACTTCACGAGCCGCTCGACGCAGAACCGACTTGGGTATCTAGACGCCCAGGAGCTCAAGGCACCGACCCCTCGTTTCGACTGTCCCGGCGACACAGAGATTACCGTAGAGGTGGTGTGCGCCTCGTGCCGCCTAGAGTTTGAACAGGTGTTTTCAATGCCGCCGCTCGGTTCGCAACTTTCACCGATATCCGTGCATCTACTGACGGAGCGCCTTCGTAGGATTTGAGCTAATGCAGCTTGCCTGATGAATATCTTTGCTTTTAGTGGGGCTGTATTAGAACAATATACATACCCGTCCTTCATTTCCGCTCTCCTTCGATGCTCTTGAACAATAGGCCGTGTAGCACGAGGCGCCCCCTTTCATTTTCACAGCATACACCGCACCGGGGAGCTCTATCCAGCCTGCATCCATTACTCATGGAGTCACTGTATGGGAATCAGTCAGGGTCTACCACGGAACGTTTCGACGGCGAATTAACTGTATGTACTGGAGTTCGGAGGGACCCAGCGGCGAGTGCTGGAATTTCAACATCACCGTTACGTTTACCCTTATAATAACGGACTCTGAATCTTTTTTTGTCTGCTGGCGAATGAACTATATAAAAGGCGTGGTTCCGCTCTAATGCTCATCGGTATTCCCAGTACATCCCTTGCTATCACAATGCGCTTCACGCCCGTCTTTGCTGCACTGCTTATATGCCTCTTCAAGGCCCTGCCATCCGCATCCAGAGGTATATATGACTTCTCGTATGTATCTCGCCTCCTAATTTTCGTTTTCCTCCAGCCTTGGCTCTTCAAGAACGTTACCCATTGGGACCCTTTCAGTTGGAGAGGCGTGCGGGCCCACTCAACTACGAGGAACCATACTCGCCCGATGAAATAGAGAGGCGTGCAGGACCGCTCAACTACGAGGAGCCGTACTCCACCGAGGAATTGGAGAGACGCGAGGGGCCTCTTAATTACGAGGAAGCATACTCACCGGACGAGAGAAAGCGTGCGCCCAAGGGGCCGCTCAATTACGAAGAGCCTTACTCCCCAGATGAGCTTCAAGTTGAGTAGTATCAGATTACTTAGATGCTTGGACGAAATCTTTAGTTCCTGTTTCTTGTGCAGCTCAGTGGGTAGCAGCGACATAACTACCGTAAATCCCTCATTTTTTCCTGGATCTGTGGATGCCGAGTATAGTTTTCAACCCACTAGTCACATGACCTTGGTTTACTTATTTTTCAGTGACCGTGAGAAAGAGATCACTGCCCCTGCACCCGGCCCCGGGCCGATGACATTGATTGGAAGACATCTGAGACGCCGTCTGGTGACAAGAGTCTGACGCAAGTTGAGCACAACTTGCGACACTTTGCAGCGGTTCTACTGGCACTTGAAGTTGCCACCACGTTGTGGCATCATGATGCTGCTTTTCAATATGAAACTCGCTCGCCGCTCGACAGTTGTTCCGCTTCCTTCGTCTCTTATCGCTTCTCAAATAACCGCGGCAACCCAACGGCAACCGGCCGACTTTGCGGAGATTCTACTGGGCGGCATGTCAAGCTGTGTGTGTGCAGTGTGCACAAGGCTTCTGGCTGATATCCGTCAGTATGCTTCTTGGACCGCCTTTCCCTTCAAGTCGCCCACCACGATCCTGTTCATGATGAGGCCTTCAACGAACAATGTCGCAGTCGGCAGTCCCGAGACCGAGATACTACGTCCCAGTGTGCAAAGTGTGCAGAAGTTGGTGCAAATTCTTCTGCAGGGTTTCCGAAACCTTATATCTCGCACTTCACATAGCTCTCACTTTTTCCAGAATGCTGCCGGCTTCGAAATTGTTGGAGGACAATTTGTGTTGGGAGATGTCCACAACTACAGTGCAACAAATGTGGGTACTATAGTATAATATGATGCCCCTACTCACATCTCTATCATCCCAGCCTCCAGAACACATGACCACCGCTGATGTTCATTCCGAAAGTGAATCATATTGCGGCCAGCTGCTGCGTCAAAAGCGTGGCTTCCCCCTTTATGTTCCAGGGCCTCAAAGAAACCTTCCGGATGTCTACCGGCATACCGGTGTTGCTATCGGTGATGTCGGTAGAGTAACATCGGACGGAATATTCGATTTTTTCTTCAACGTCTACCTTCCCGCGGACCACCCCGTCAATGCAAACAATGTTCCCGAAGACTTCTCCCCACTAGCACCCTACATTGGACGAGATGTAGTTCATATAGATTTCGAGCCAGGCAATTATGTCTCGTCCCCTTCTGTCCAGAAGCTGGAGCTCGGCTCTCCCTCGGAGTATGTCCATGATTTTAGACCCAGATACCACTTCTGAGTGTTGTACAGTGATTTTCCTGGGGGCGAGTTCATGTTCAATTGTGACACTCCGCATGGTGCTGTGTTAGCCTTGCCACACGGTGCCCATGTCCAGAAACTAGAAAACTTGGGGAATCTACGACAATATGCTTCAAAGAATGCAGAAAGCTGGTATAGACATGTCAACGGTGCAAGAGGGCGTGGACTTGCAAATGGATCTTTGTACCTTGTCACTGGTTGCGAAAAATCACGGTCATGGGGTATCATGTCATCTAACAATGTCCGCCAGGGGTTTCAACTCACCTACAAGCCCACAATGGGGGACAAATATCATTGGAGGGGGATTCCCGGATGCAAAAACCCTGCTCGAAGCAAAAGCTTCGGACCCTCCTTGGCAGCCACTCTCAACCACACAACATTTATTCATGGGCTTTCAATCTCTCTCGGTACAGGGATCTGGGATAAGGTTTTTGGAAGGATAGGAATCTCCAACATCACTGATTCAGATTCTTGGTTGAAACCTGCTGCAAACCATCCTTCCGCAAACTCGGGAGGGCCGTCATTGTTCTCCTGGTCCACTGGGAGGAGGGAACATCATGAATTTCCGCATGCCTTCCATGATCTAAAGTCAGGAACTTCCTAATATTTTGCTTTGAATTTCCACATGGTTCAGCATGAATTCATGATGAAACATCAGGAACCAGGATCGTGAATTTCGGGACAAATATAGGAACATTCATGATGCTTTTTTCAAGATGTTTTACCATGGATTCAAGACATTTCGTCATGAATCAAAAGGCCAAAGGAAGCATAAATATAAGATTCACAACCTTCAGTGTCACTACTCTCACATCTTGCACTCCTACAATGTAGGCAAGTGAGGTGAAGTGAGTTCTTGTCTTGAAGACACAATTGAACAGTACTACAACGAAGAGTCTAAGTAAGTAACTAAGCTAACTATTAAGTATGACCAACTGAATGCGCGCGCACATACACACCTGTGCTAAATTTAGAGGGCATGACCTGAGTTTTGTACCTTGGTCGAGCCACCGGGTGGGGCCCCACTCAGCTCCACAGCATGGGAAAAGTCGGAACTCATGTCGAAACATCAGGAATTCATGATGGTCAGAAAAATGGAAAAATGGGCAATTAACCATCATGAATCCTGTCATGAAATTCAAGACTCCCTTCATGATGAGACGTCAGGAAACTTGAAATTCATGAGTATTGTCTTGAATTTCATGATGAATCCTTTTCACAGTGGTCTGCAAACTTTTTCAAGGGAAACCCGACCCCTGGAAACAAACACCTTGGAGAACAAACTGACGACAGTGTTACTGTTACCGATTTCTCTCCTATTTCCAAGGTCAGGTAGTTCAACTTGAAGCATCTATGGTGATAACTGAAGTTGCCCAGATA